>CATNWA010016688.1:0-180000 GCA_951230385.1 Staurois parvus | reverse complement strand
GACAATGTAATGATAAAAGTTGGAACTTTCCTGGAAAACTATGTTGTTGCTGTATAATGTCAGAAATATGTGAAGAAACTGTCAGGTCCACTTCAAGGACTGGAAGACGTCCTAACTGCCATTTGTTCAGATAATAAGACCGCACTGAGTTGTATATTAGCCCCGCCTCCTGACTGCTCCCCTCCCTATAGATTAGTTATATAAGGATGGCCAACTGTCCTTCTGTCTGACTTCCTCCTGTATGTTATAGATAACAAGTGGCAGTTCGCCTTCATATTTGTTTTTTTTGTTGTAGTCCATCTGAGCCGCGGATGTGCTACGCGGGCCAATTGTGCGCTCATGCAGGCCAACATCCCGAGTACCGTCTGCTGTACCACAGATCTGTGCAACTGAAGCCGCAGTCCGCTGTCTATGGCCCCACCCTCTTCAGCCTTCAGATGGACCGAGAGCTTCGTCCTCACCTTCCTGCAACCGATCGATTATCTGCATTGAAACCATTTGTAATTTTTATATCCTCTCTATATTTCTACCCATAATGTGGGACTGAAGTGATAATCTCTATCCCCGCCCATCCCCCGCACTAAATAAAATCAAGGACCTGGGATCAGAGGCATCTGTGGTGACTTCAGGTCGGCTGGCAGGTTCCACCATCACTGAAATTTTGTTGAAATTGGACTCCCGTTTTGGTCTGCTTAGGAGAAATGTGAAAAAAAACGAGAGCTTTGTTTTCTAACACTGGCTCAGTGATCACCTGGTTTCCTCTATAAACAAAGCCACATCTCTGATAGCTATAGGTGACATGTGATTGGCCCGCAGCACTCGGGGAGAAGAGGAATTATTTGGCCTGAATGATAGATTCCACCGGATTCCAAATCTGATTCCAATTCGCCATGCGGAGGATCAGGTGATATATTGTAAAAACGAGATCACACGGCTTTGTTTTCTAACACTGACTCAGTGATCACCTGGATTTGTCTATAAACAAAGCCACATCTCTGATAGCTATGGTGACATGTGGTTGGTCCGCAGCACTCGGGGAGAAGAGGAATTATTTGGTCTGAATTATAGATTCCACCACATTCCAAATCTGATTCACAATTTTGGACATGCTTAGGACGACAGTGTGTTATAAAAAAAACGAGATCACACGGCTTTGTTTTCTAACACTGACTCAGTGATCACCTTGTTTTGTCTATAAACAAAGCCACATCTCTGATAGCTATGGTGACATGTGGTTGGCCCGCATCACTCGGGGAGAAGAGGAATTATTTGGCCTGAATGATAGATTCCACCGGATTCCAAATCTGCTTCACAATTCGCCATGCGGACGGATCAGGTGATATCTTGTAACGAGATCACACGGCTTTGTTTACTAACACTGACTTGAAGATCACCTGGATTTGTTTACAGGCAAAGCCACATCACTGAGAGCTGCTACTGTGTTTCTGTCTAGAATTTATTTTTGTGAAAGAAGACAGTACCCGGGAAAAATAAAATGTCCCTTAGCCTAGGGCGGTATCTCTGCAGGCGGGGGACACGTGTAACGCCGCTCACACGCCCAATGCACGGAGAAGCACGCTGCACTCAGGAACACACATGGGGGGGGCATTCCTTCTTAACAGTCCACGCATCGTCATCGGGGGTGCCCCCTCCTCACACGCTCCAGATCAGTGGGCGACAACCAGCGGGGCCGTGGCTTCGTGCCTTCTCTGACCGCGCTCCAACATGTCCAAGCTCCACCCCCCCCCGATGACACGGAAAGCACACGGGTGCAAGAATTTTGTTTATTATTTCAGTTCCTCTTTTAATCTTCTGTTATCTCCAATTAAAGCTTTTATCTCCTTCAATAAAATATACAATGTGATCAAAGATCCTTGTTGTGTCCATACTGGGGGAAAAGGAAGGGAAGAGTAAAGGACAGTTCACTCCGGGATCACACCAAAATCACCCTGGGATCACACCAGGATGACACCAGAATCAAACCAGAATCACACCAGAAACACACAGGGATCACACCAGGATCATATTGTTGAGATCTCACTGGAATCACACCAGAATGACACCAGGATCACGCTGGGATGACACCGGGATCACACCAGAATCACACCAGGATCACACCAGAATCACATTAGAATCACATCAGGATCACACCAGAATCACATTAGGATCACATCAGGATCACACCAGGATCACACTAGAATCACATCAGAATTACACCGGAATCACACCAGAATCACATCAGGATCACACCAGAATCACACTGGGATCACTTCAGAATCACCCTGAGATCACACCGGGATCACACCAGAATCAAACCAGGATCACACCAGAATCACACAGGGGTCACACCAGAATCACAATGGGATCACACCAGAATCACACCGGGATCACATCGGGATCTCACTAGGATCACAACAGAATCACACCAGGATCATACTGAGATCTCACTGGAAATCACACCAGAATTACACCAGGATCACACCGGGATGACACCAGAATCACACTGGGATCACACCAGATTCACACCGGGATCACACTAGAATCACACTGGGATCACACCAGAATCACACCAGGATCATACCAGAATCACACAGGGGTCACACCAGGATCACACACCGGGATCGCACCAGAATCACACTGGGATCACACCAGAATAACCACAAAATCACACCAGGATCACACTGGGATCACACCAGAATTACACTGGGATCACACCAGGATCATATTGTTGAGATCTCACTGGAATCACACCAGAATGACACCAGGATCACACTGGGATGACATCCGGGATCACACCAGAATCACATCAGAATTACATCGGGATCACACCAGAATCACATTAGGATCACATCAGGATCACACACCAGAATCAAACCAGGATCACACCAGAATCACATCAGAATTACACCGGAATCACATCAGGATCACACCAGAATCATACCAGGATCACACCAGAATCACATCAGGATCACACCGGAATCACACCAGAATCACCCTGAGATCACACCGGGATCACACCAGAATCAAACCAGGATCACACCAGAATCACACAGGGGTCACACTGGGATCACACCAGTTTTCACACTGGGATCACACCAGATTCACACTGGGATCACACCAGAATCACATCACGATCACACTGGGATCACACCAGAATCACATCAGAATTACACTGGGATCACACCAGGATCACATAGAAAGCAGGGCATAGCAAGTCAGAAGTGAAGAGAGCTGGAGGTGGCAGACAGAGTGCCCTGCAGAGCGGACTCAGAGAACCCACATTGTGGGAAGGTCAGTGACAGTGATCACCAGCCCCGCGTTCTGGAGTGTTCCTGAGCGTTCCTGAGTGTTCCTGAGCGTTCCTGAGTGTTCCTGAGTGTTCCTGAGCGTTGACAGTGTTCCTGAGCGTTCCTGAGTGTTCCTGAGCGTTCCTGAGCGTTCCTGAGTGTTCCTGAGTGTTCCTGAGCGTTCCTGAGTGTTCCTGAGTGTTCCTGAGCGTTCCTGAGCGTTCCTGAGTGTTCCTGAGTGTTCCTGAGCGTTCCTGAGTGTTCCTGAGTGTTCCTGCCCAGTGTAATAACATGGAGGAGACGAGATCTACGGTTACAGATTTCTACTGATCATATCTATCTACACGAATCTTACATTTATGTTACATATATATATAGTAGATGGACAGAGGAGGGGACCAACTGTCCAGGAAGGGGGCAATTTAAAAAAGATGGAGGAGTGATTGTGGGGGAGGGATTAGGAGGATATGTGCTGGGGGGGAACTTTGGGAGGGGAGAGGACCTATGTCAGAAGTGGGGGTTGGTTTTGAAATCCGACTCCCCCCCAGAAGGTCACAAGCCCTCTCCCCTCCCAAAGCACCCCCCCCCCCAGCACATATCCAACCCCCCACCTCCCCACTAGCACATGGAAAGGGGTGTGTGTACTGAGGAAGGGGGGAACTATACTGAGGGAGGGAGGGTCTGTACTGAGGGAGGAGGTCTAAAGTAGAGAGGGGGATCTGTTGTGAGGGAGGAGGTCTATAGTGGAGAGGGGGATCTGTATTGAGAGAGGGGGAGTCTGTAGAGAGGGAGGAGGTCTATAGTAGAGAGGGGGTCTGTAGTGAGGGAGGAGGTCTATATTGATGAGGGGGGTCTGTAGTGAGGGAGGAGGTCTATAGTAGAGAGTGTGGTCTGTTGTGAGGGAGGAGATCTATATTGATGAGGGGGTCTGTAGTGAGGGAGGGGGGTCTGTAGTGAGGGAAGAGGTCTATAGTAGAGAGGGTAGTCTGTACTGAAGGAGGAAGTCTATAGTGGAGAGGGGCTCTATATTGAGGGAGGTCTGTAGTGAGGGAGGAGGTCTATATTGGAGAGAGGGGGTCTATAGTAGAGAGGAGGTCTGTAGTAGAGGGGGGAGGGGGTCTGTAGTGAGGAGGAGGTCTATATTGGAGAGGGAGGTCTATATTGGAGAGGGGGGTCTATAGTAGAGAGGAGGTCTGTAGAGGGGGGGGGTCTGTAGTAGAGGAGGGGGAGAGGAGGTCTGTAGTGAGGGAGGAGGTCTAAAGTGGAGAGGGGAGTTTACTGTGGGGGGGACTGTAGGGGGGGGGGGTATGAGACATTTTTACCGCCCAGGTACAATGCACAAACTGGCCCAGCCCCCGTCAGGTATACCTGCTCTCTGGGGGCCCATTATGGAGGTTTCCCACCACTTTAGGGCCCCGTGTCTCCCATTGTGGCAGACAAGTGAGGCGGAGGACTCTGCATGGACAATGGTGCCACGAGGAAGCCGTCCTGTGTCTGAACTTTGCTCCACTTTCATTGCCAGAGCCTTTGTTGTTTGCTTGCTTTGGCTGTTTTCAGACTGACCCCAGATTCTATGTTTGGAGAAGGTTGTCGGCTGAAATATTGGGACCTTTGTGTTTGGCAGCAGGAAAACCTGAGGGGGGGGGGTCTGTAACCCTTTCAGAACCTTCATGGTGACACCCATACCAACTGACCATCTTCCCTCGCAGTGGTGGTGTGCCGGCCCGGCAATAGTTAGATTCTTGTTTGTGGCACGGGTGGGGAGGGGGGGATTGGATCAAGCAGTGTAACGTCCCATCCCCCCACTCCAGTAGGCTCATCATCACCAATAGACGGGTCCCTGCAGCCTGTTCTCTCTGCATTTTGGGGCCCAGTGACATCATCCAGCCAAATGCAGAGTCCAGAGACAGAGGGAGGGGCGGTGGATGTGGTATACTTGGACAGAGGGGTGGCTGTGGATGTGGTATACTTGGACAGAGAGGTGGTGGTGGACGTGGTATACTTGGAGAGAGGGGTGGCGGTGGACGTGGTATACTTGGACAGAGGGGTGGTGGATGTGGTATACTTGGACAGAGGGGTGGCAGTGGATGTGGTATACTTGGACAGAGAGGTGGTGGTGGACGTGGTATACTTGGACAGAGGGGTGGCGGTAGATGTGGTATATTTGGACAGAGAGGTGGCAGTGGACGTGGTATACTTGGACAGAGGGGTGACGGTAGACGTGGTATACTTGGACAGAGGGGTGACAGTGAACATGGTATACATGGACAGAGGGGTGGCAGTGGACGGAGAGTTGGCTGTGGACATGGTATGCTTGGACAGAGGGGTAGCGGTGGATGTGGTATACTTGGACAAAGAGGTGGTGGTGGACGTGGTATGCTTGGACAGAGGGGTGGTGGATGTGGTATACTTGGACAGAGGGGTGGCGGTGGACGTGGTATACTTGGACAGAGGGGTGGCTGTGGATGGGGTATACTTGGACAGAGGGGTGCTGTGGATGGGGTATACTTGGACAGAGAGGTGGCGGTGGACGTGGTATACTTGGACAGAGGGGTGGCGGTGGACGTGGTATACTTGGACAGAGAGGTGGTGGTGGACGTGGTATACTTGGACAGAGGGGTGGCGGTAGATGTGGTATATTTGGACAGAGAGGTGGCAGTGGACATGGTATACTTGGACAGAGGGGTGACGGTAGACGTGGTATACTTGGACAGAGGGGTGGCAGTGGACGGAGAGTTGGCTGTGGACATGGTATGCTTGGACAGAGGGGTAGCGGTGGATGTGGTATACTTGGACAAAGAGGTGGTGGTGGACGTGGTATGCTTGGACAGAGGGTGGCGGTAGACGTGGTATATTTGGACAGAGAGGTAGCAGTGGACATGGTATACTTGGACAGAGGGGTGGCGGTAGACGTGGTATACTTGGACAGAGGGGTGGCGGTAGACATGGTATACTTGGACAGAGGGGTGGCTGTGGACGTGGTATACTTGGACAGAGGGGTGTGGCGGTGGACGTGGTATACCTGGACAGAGGGGTGGTGGTGGACGTAGTATACTTGGACAGAGGGGTGGTGGTGGACGTAGTATACTTGGACAGAGGGGGTGGACGTAGTATACTTGGACAGAGGGGTGGCGGTGGACGTGGTATACTTGGACAGAGGGGGTGGTGGTGGACGTGGTATACTTGGACAGAGGGGTGGTGGTGGACGTGGTATACTTGGACAGAGGGGTGGCAGTGGATGGAGAGTTAGCTGTGGACATGGTATGCTTGGACAGAGGGGTAGCAGTGGATGTGGTATACTTGGACAAAGGAGGTGGTGGTGGTCGTGGTATGCTTGGACAGAGAGGTGGCGGTGGACGTGGTATAGTTGGACAGAGGGGTGGCGTAGACATGGTATACTTGGACAGAGGGTGGCTGTGGACGTGGTATACTTGGACAGAGGGGTGGCGGTGGACGTTGGTATACCTGGACAGAGGGTGGTGGTGGACGTAGTATACTTGACAGAGGGGGGTGGTGGACGTAGTATACTTGGACAGAGGGGTGGCGGTGGACGTGGTATATTGGACGAGGGGTGGCGGTGGACGTGGTATACCTGGACAGAGGGGTGGTGGTGGACGTAGTATACTTGGACAGAGGGGTGGTGGTGGACGTGGTATACTTGGGACAGAGGGGGTGGTGGTGGACGTGGTATACTTGGACAGAGGGGTGGCGGTGGACGTGGTATACCTGGACAGAGGGGTGGTGGTGGACGTAGTATACTTGGACAGAGGGGTGGTGGTGGACGTAGTATACTTGGACAGAGGGGTGGACGTAGTATACCTTGGACAGAGGGGTGGCGGTGGACGTGGTATACTTGGACAAGGGGGTGGCGGTGGACGTGTGGTATACTTGGACAGAGAGGTGGCGGTGGACGTGGTATACTTGGACAGAGGGGTGGCGGTGGACATGGTGTACTTGGACAGAGGGGTGGCTGTGGACGTGGTATACTTGGACAGAGGGGTGGCGGTGGGACGTGGTATACTTGGACCCGAGGGGTGGTGGTGGACATGGTATACTTGGACAGGGGGTGGCGGTGGACGTGGTATACTTGGACAGAGGGGTGGCTGTGGACGTGGTATATACTTGGTTTTAGCTTCTCACAACACGGCTAATGTGTAAGGTAAAAGTCTACAGGTTGGAAAAATCTGAATGTAAAGGATAGAAAACTGGCTAAAAGATGGTATTCAGAGAGTAGTGGCTAATGATTCATACTCTGAATGGTCTGGGGTGTCAGTGGTGTGCCCCAAGTTTCAGTGTTATTAGTGGGGGGACCCCAAGGTTCAGTGTCATTAGTGGGGTACCCCGATGTTCAGTGTCATTAGAGGGGAACCCCTGAGGTTTAGTGTCATTAGTGGGGTACCCCAAGGTTCAGTGTTGGTGGGGGACCCCAAGGTTCAGTGTTGGTGGTGGACCCCAAGGTTCAGTGTTGGTGGGGGAACCGCCCAAGGTTCAGTGTTGGGACCCTTACTTTGTAATCTATATATACGATATGGTGATCGTGGATCTCAGTCTCTGCAGATGACACCAAGCTGTGCCGGGAATAACGTTCCTTCCAGGGTATGTCTCCAACTTACATCCGACCTCAATGCTCTGTGTAATTGTGGGACAATGGGCCAATGAGGGTTAATGTTGATAAATGTAATGTTCTGTAATTGGGGGCAAAGAATCTGCATCATACATACTGGGGGGGTACAACTGGGGTCAATGGGGAGAAGAATCTTGGAGTTTCTGATAGATCATGAGCTTAATAATGGGCAGCAATGCCAAGCTGCGGGTTCTACAGCGAGAAAAACTCTCTCTTGTATTAAGGAGAGGTATAGACTCCAGAGAGAAAAAGATATCACCCCCCCCACCCCCCCCCCCCCCCCCCACAGTACAAATCATTAGTAAGGACCTCATCTGAGTATGCAGTTCAATTTTGGGCTCCAATTTACAAAAAGAACATTGGGGGAAACAGTGGAGGAAGTACCATGTATAATACATAATGGGGGATATGATCTCCATGTATAATACATAAGGGGGATATGATCTCCATGTATAATACATAAGGGGGGGCATATGATCACCATGTATAATACATAAGGGGGGATATGATCACCATGTGTAATACATAAGGGGGGATATGATCTCCATGTATAATACATAAGGGGGGATATGATCTCCATGTATAATACATAAGGGGGATATGATCTCCATGTATAATATACATAAGGGGGGATATGATCTCCATGTATAATACATAAGGGGGGGTATGATCTCCATGTATAATACATATAAGGGGGGATATGATCTCCATGTATAATACATAAGGGGGGATATGATCTCCATGTATAATACATAAGGGGGGATATGATCTCCATGTATAATACATAAGGGGGGATATGATCATCCATGTATAATACATAAGGGGGGGTATGATCTCCATGTATAATACATAAGGGGGGATATATGATCTCCATGTATAATACATAAGGGGGGGGATATGATCACCATGTATATGTAATACATAAGGGGGGGTATGATCTCCATGTATAATACATAAGGGGGGGATATGATCTCCATGTATAATACATAAGGGGGGGGGATGGGATATGATCACCATGTATAATATTACATAAGGGGGGGATATGATCTCCATGTATAATACATAAGGGGGGATATGATCTCCATGTATAATACATAAGGGGGATATGATCTCCATGTATAATACATAAGGGGGATATGATCTCATGTATAATACATAAGGGGGATATGATCTCCATGTATAATACATAAGGGGGGGATATGATCTCCATGTATAATACATAAGGGGGGGTATGAATGATCACCATGTATAATACATAAGGGGGGATATGGTCTCCATGTATAAATCCGTCAGTGGTTCAGTGGCCTGAGGTCATCCCAGAGGACAAGGGGGAGCTGTTTACATCTGTAATCTCCAAACACGGAAAGGGGTTCTTCACAGTAAGAGCTGTGAGAATGTGGAATAGACTCCCTCCAGAGTTGGGTGTGACCAGCTCAGTGGATTGCTGTAGGAAAGTCCTGGATTCTTTTCTTGGATACACAGAATATAACTGGATATAACATTTATAGGGAAAGTTGATCCAGGAATATCCGATTGCCTCTCGGGGGATGAGGAAGGAATTTTTCCCCTGCAGGAGGAGATTGGATCGTGCTTTGCTGGGTTTTTGCCTTCCTCTGGATCAACTGTGGGTGTCAGATTATAACTTTTTGTTTGGTTCAAATGGATGGACTTTTGTCTTTTTTCAGCCAGACTAACTATGTAACAAGTGAATCATTTTTGAAAGCTGTGTGTCCTAAGCCAGTTTTTCACTTCTGTATATATTATAAACAAGATTGTCTAAATGATCTCTGTGATGGACCCCGCTTTTTGAAATGAAGAAGCATTCTGGCTTTGGAGGGGTAAGAAAAACATTATTTATTGTACTCTGTCTAAAGGTTATTAAATCTAATCCCAATACAAGCCTGGGGCCCCCACTTCTATATAGGGGGTTGTTTAGTAAAATCAGAGACTTCAAAATCTGGTGCACAGAAACCAATCAGCTTCCATATTTATTGTCAAAGCTTCATTGAACCAGCTGAAGTTAGAAGCCAATTGGTTACCATGCAGCAGATTCTGGGTGTTCCATATATGTGTATGGGCTGAGGGTCAATCACTCACTCAGACTAATATACACTATATTGCCCCAAGTTTTGTCCCCACACTCCCAATCGTGTGATTCAGGTGTTCCAATCCCCTCCATATCATGTGATTCAGGTGCTCCAATCCCCATCATATCATGTGATTCAGGTGCTCCAATCCCCTCCATATCATGTGATTCAGGTGTTCCAATCCCCTCCATATCATGTGATTCAGGTGCTCCAATCCCCTCCATATCATGTGATTCAGGTGCTCCAATCCCCTCCATATCATGGGATTCAGGTGTTCCAATCCCCTCCCAATCATGTGATTCAGGTGTTCCAATCCCCTCCATATCATATGATTCAGGTGTTCCAATCCCCTCCATATCATGTGATTCAGGTGCTCTAATCCTCTCCATATCATGTGATTCAGGTGCTCCAATCCCCTCCATATCATGTGATTCAGGTGTTCCAATCCCCTACATATCATGTGATTCAGGT
Source organism: Staurois parvus (assembly GCA_951230385.1). Classification (NCBI taxonomy): domain Eukaryota; kingdom Metazoa; phylum Chordata; class Amphibia; order Anura; family Ranidae; genus Staurois; species Staurois parvus. The sequence continues at coordinate 169,531 of CATNWA010016688.1, read as the reverse complement.
GCTCCAATCCCCTCCATATCATGTGATTCAGGTGCTCCAATCCCCTCCATATCATGTGATTCAGGTGCTCCAATCCCCTCCATATCATGGGATTCAGGTGTTCCAATCCCCTCCCAATCATGTGATTCAGGTGTTCCAATCCCCTCCATGGACACAGGTGTATACAATCAAGCCCCTAGGCATGCAGACTGGCTTCTACAAACATTGGTGAAAGAATGGGTCGCTCTCAGGAGCTCAGTGACTCCAAGCGTGGTCCCGTGATAGGTGGCCACCTGGGCAATAAGTCCATCCGTGACATTTCCTGGCTACTAAATATTCCACGCTCAACTGTTAGTGGGATTATAACAAAGTAGAAGCCACTGGGAACAACAGCCACTCAGCCACCAAGTGGTAGGCCACGTCACATGACAGGGCGGGGTCAGCACATGCTGAAGCGCACAGTGCGCAGAAGTCGCCAACTGTCTGCAGAGTCAATAGCTAAAGACCTCCAAACTTGGTGTGGCCTTCAGATGAGCCCAACAACAGTGCATAGAGAGCTTCATGGAATGGGTTTCCATGGCCGAGCAGCTGCATCCAAGCCTTCCATCACCAAGTGCAATGCAAAGCGTCGGATGCCGTGGTGTAAAGCACGCTGCCACTGGACTCTAGAGCAGTGGAGACGTGTTCTCTGGAGGGACCAATCACGCTTATCTCTGGCAAGCCGATGGACGTGTCTGGGTTTGGCGGTGGCCAGGAGAACAGTACTTGCCTGACTGCATTGTGCCAAGTGTAAAGTTTGGTGGAGGGGGGATTATGGTGTGGGGGTGTTCCTCAGGGGTTGGACTTGGCCCCCTAGTTCCAGTGAAGGGAACTCTTAAGGCAACATTTTGGACAATTTCATGTGCCCAACTTTGTGGGAAGAGTTTGGGGATGGCCCCTTCCTGTTCCAACATGACTGCCCACCAGTGCACAAAGCAAGGTCCATAAAGACATGGAGGAGCCAGTTTGGGGTGGAGGAACTTGACTGTCCTGCACAGAGTCCTGACCTCAACCCCATAGAACACCTTTGGGATGAATTAGAGCGGAGACTGCGAGCCAGGCCCCCCCCCCGACATCAGTGCCTGACCTGACAAATGTGCTTCTGGAAGAATGGTCCAACCTTCCCATAGACACCCTCCTAAACCTTGTGGATGGCCTTCCCAGAAGAGTGGAAGCTGTTATAGCTGCAAAGGGCGGGGCCAACTCAATATTGAACCCTACGGACTAAGACTGGGGGGCCATTAAAGGTCATGTGCGTGGAAAGGGCGGGGCCGACTCAATATTGAACCCTACGGACTAAGGCTGGGGGGCCATTAAAGGTCATGTGTGTGGAAAGGGCGGGGCCAACTCAATATTGAACCCTATGGACTAAGACTGGGGGGCCATTAAAGGTCATGTGTGTGGAAAGGGCGGGGCCAACTCAATATTGAACCCTACGGACTAAGACTGGGGGGCCATTAAAGGTCATGTGTGTGGAAAGGGCGGGGCCAACTCAATGTTGAACCCTACGGACTAAGACTGGGGGATCATTAAAGGTCATGTGTGTGGAAAGGGCGAGGCCAACTCAATGTTGAACCCTACGGACTAAGACTGGGGGACCATTAAAGGTCATGTGTGTGGAAAGGGCGAGGCCAACTCAATGTTGAACCCTACGGACTAAGACTGGGGGACCATTAAAGGTCATGTGTGTGGAAAGGGCGGGGCCAACTCAATGTTGAACCCTACGGACTAAGACTGGGGGGCCATTAAAGGTCATTTGTGTGGGAAGGTCGGCGGCCCAATACTTGGGGCAATATTGTGTATGTTCTACAGCCCTCTCACTAAAGGCAATGCCGTGGTCCTACACACAGCTCTGTCCTACCAATCGGTGGATATTTTATTAGTCATTTGTTACGAGAGACAGAGAGCCCTGTGAAGGTCCTCATCCATCCCCGGTCACTGAGGGATCATTGCACCCTCTTCTACAATGTAAACAGAGAACGTGGAAGGCAACAGACTTTATTTAGCAATTCTGATCAAATATTGTCACAGGGTTGTGAGTTATATAATGTTACCAACAGTGACATAGCCCCGCCCCCTGGTATTATAATTCACAGGCCCCGGGGCCCCTACACAGTTCATAGCAGAACCTGCAGGACGTCATAATGAAAGCCGCGATCGCTCTCCTCATCCTGGGGCTCATCCTCATCCCCGGTAAGTAAGAACATTTCCTTCTGATACATCTCTCCTTGTATTCTCCCATTACAGGTCCATGTTATACATCCCGCCATTGTCCACCATAGAGCCGCATCTACACCGGCCGCAGGAAAGAAATATTACTCTGGAGTTCATCATTATTTATATATTTTTTTTAATTTTGGAGTCCAGTATTATGATTAATATAATTTTTTTACACACACATATATATAATTTATTTGTTTATTTATTGATCTATTTTTGAGGTCCATTATTATGATTAATATAAATTTTGTACTATATATATATATATAAATCATTTTAATTATATACCGTGTTCCCCTGAAAATAAGACACTGTCTTACCTTTATTTTAGGTTAAAAAAATGCACTACGGCTTATCTTTGTGTAGGTCTTATTTTTATTGACACCCCCTCCGATGATCCCCGCAGGATGGATCGGATCTGCGGATTGAGCATAATGGATCAGAGTCCGATCCATTATCCTCCACAATCCGCAGATCTGATCCAACCTGCGGGGATTGTTGGCTTGCAACCTAACCAGGGGAGGACTGACCATTTGGAAACTCGGGCACTGCCCGAGGGCCCGGGGTCAGTAGGGGGCCCCATGAGATGCTCCTGGTACCTTTTTCATAGGCTTTTTGAGTTTGGGCAAAGACACAGGGGCCCCATGATCCCCTATTGCCCGGGGGCCCCATGAGTTGTCAGTCCACCCCTGAACCTAAGTGATCTCTGCACCAGCTCCACAAAAAGGTACGTTTTAAAGCAACCCCCCCCCCCCCCCGCCCTCTCTGTCTCTCTCCATCTCTCCCCCCTCTCTCCTCCCCCTTCTCTCTCTCCCCATCCATCTCCCCCTCTCTCTCTCTCTCTCTCCCCTCCCCCCCTCTCTCCCCTCTCCCCCCTCCCCCCTCTCTCTCTCTTTCCATCCACCCCCCTCTCTTTCCCCCTCCCCCCTCTCTCTTTCTCTCTCTCTCCCTCTCCCCCCCTTCCCCCCCTCTCTCTCTCTCCCTCTCCCCCCCTTCCCCCCCTCTCTCCCCATCCACCCCCCTCTCTCTCTCCATCCATCTCTCCCCCCTTCTCTATCCCCTCTCCTCCCTTCCCCCTCCCTCTCTCTCCCCTCTCCTCTCCCCCCCTCCCCATCCATCTCCCCCCCCCCTCCCCCCCTTCTCTCTCCTCTCTCTCCCCCCCCCTCTCTCTCTCTCTTTCTCTCTCCATCCACCCCCCTCTCTCTCTCCATCCATCTCTCCCCCCTTCTCTATCCCCTCTCCTCCCTTCCCCCTCCCTCTCTCTCCCCTCTCCTCTCCCCCCCCCTCCCCATCCATCTCCCCCCTCCCCCCCCTCTCCCCCCTCTCCTCTCCCCCCCCCCCTCCCCATCCATCTCCCCCCCCCTCTCCCCCTTCTCTCTCCCCCCCTCTCTCTCTCTCTTTCTCTCTCCATCCACCCCCCCTCTCTCTGGTGACAAAAAAAGGGTCCTGCGCTTTTATGGCGCGTATGCAGTGCGATTTGAGGCATACAAAAGGTACGGCTCCAATCGCACCGCACAGAAATCACACATGATTTGCACAGAAATGCGGTGCGGTTCCTGTGCAGTGTCACTGACATCCCCAGTGACACCAACACAGTGATCAGTGCTAACAAATAGCCCTGACACTGTACTAATGGCGCTGGGCAGGAAGGGGTTAACATGAGGGCCATCAAAGGGTTAACTGTGTGCTGTGTTACCAGGGAGACATGCTGTGCAGAGAGATACAAAGCAGCATGTCCTCGCTGGCAGGTTAGATCTGCATTGTTTACACTCAGGTCTCTCCCCTGTCAGGTTTGCCAACGATCACCGAATGTCGGCTGGGAATCGGTGGACAGGACCTAGTAATTGACATCCCTAGCCGCCAATAGCAGCGCACGCCTCCCTACCCGGATATGCAAATCACGTATATATATATGTGACTCTGCGCAGCCGTGCCGTCCTGTAGCAGTATTTCTGCTATGGGGCGGACAGGAAGCGGTTAAATGAACAAGCGGAAGTTAAAGTCGCCCATACGCGGGTCGAATTCCAAAATAATTTGCTTTAAAAAAAATCTTTTCTAAGAATTTTTGTTGGAATTTGGGACCATTAGAGCCCAGGCACAGCGGGTGTGACTTGCCATGCGATTTGCCATGCAATGTTTTGAATCACATGGCAGGTGGCAGCGTGTTGTCCGCCATCAAAGCGGTCCTATCGGTGCGATTCCGACTTGGGAATCGCAGCGATCTCTAAAGTAGCGCATGCACGACTTCCGCTGTGCCTTGCATAGACATCGTTCAAGCGGCAGACGTCCAGCGAGTCGCACCGCAAGTTGGAATGATTTCAAAGATCGGTGTGACCTGGAACTTAGCGGGCCACAGCAACGGACGATTTTCCAGCATCCGTCAAATTTCAGCGATCGAAATTTTAAAAAAAAAATAACGAATTTCTGCCCACGCAATGTAACTTATTTATTTCAGGTACTTATATAGCGTCATCAATTTATGCAGCTTTACATATATATTGTACATTCACACCAGGCCCCGCCCCCGAGGAGCGTACAATCTGAGGTCCCGAACTCACATTCATACATACACATACTAGGGACAATTCACCTACCAGTATGTCTTTGAAGTGTGGGAGGAAACCGGAGTACCCGGAGGAAACCCAGACTGATAGGAGAATCGTGCAAGAAATGTAATTGAAAAAGAAATGAGCTGCGACCCATCCTCATTTCCATAACATAAGGAGGAGGTGTTCTGTAGTCCAGCTGGCGAGATCTGACAGCACAGCTCGGGGTTTCAGTGCATCAGAGCTAATGTAGTCAAGTACTCTCCTTCTGGACCACAGAACACCTCCTGCCATCCTCATTTCCACAACATAAGCTGGAGGTGTTCTGTAGTCCAGTTGGGGAGATCTGACAACACAGCTAGGGGTCCCAGCGCATCAGAGCTAATGTAAATTACTCACCTTCTGGAATACAGAACACCTCCCACCATCCTCATTTCCATAACATAAGGTGGAGGTGTTCTGTAGTCCAACTGGGGAGAGCTGACAACACGGCTCAGGGTTTCAGCGCATCAGAGGCAGTGTTGTCAAGTTCTCTCCTGGACCACAGAACACCTCCCACTGTCCTCATTTCCATAACATAAGGTGGAGATGTTCCGTATTCCAGCTGGGGAGCCTTGACAACACGGTTTGGGATTTCAGTGGATCAGAGACAGTGTTGTCAAGGGTTCTCCTTTTGGACTACAGAACACCTCCCACCCACCCTCATTTCCACAACATAAGGTGGAGGTGTTCTGTGGTCCAACTGGGGAGAGCTGAGAACAGGGCTAGGAGTTTCAGTGCGTCAGAGACAGTGTTTTTAAGGTTTCTCCTTCTGGACTACAGAACACCTCCCACCCTCCTCATTTCCATAACATTAGGTGGAGGTGTTCTATAGTCCTGTATCGGAGGCAGTGTGTTGTCAGCTCCCTGTCTGTGTCCTGCTGACCTCTCTCTCTGTTCTAGGCGAGGCTCTGCGGTGCTACAAGGGCTCCTGTAGTGGAGGAAACTGCAGTTACAGTGAGACGACCTGCTCAGCGGACGCCAACCGCTGCTTCACCGTGACCATGAGCACCCGCTACTACTGTAGGTGACATTCCCAGACCTGACCTCCCTGGGGAACTTAGCGCTTCACTCCAGCCAACATTTTATTAACGGTTAATCTGCTCATACTTTCCCTGGTCCCCCCCACATGGTAAATGTTGATGGAGGAGGGGGGGACCAGGGAAAGTATGAGCAGATTAACCGTTTATTAAATGTTGGCTGGAGTGAAGCTTCAAAGTGAAGTGAAGTGAAGGGAAAGTAAAATCTTACTGTTTTCATTACATATCTCATATTATTCTCGGTGATGTCATCACTGGATCTCTGTGCTTCCCTAAGCAATGAAGGTAGATCATAGCTAGTGGGAGGGGCCGTAGCTTCCTGAAAAACATCCCAGCACCCCGCCTCAGTCCTTCTCTCAGGAGCCCCCCAGTCAGCGGGAGGAACTTTTCTGGAAAACGAACCTGTTATTGTAAATTGCGAAATGTCACAACTTGTGGAGAAACTGACACTTTCTGGGCTTAAAGACGCCCTAACTGCCATTTGTTCAGATAATAGTTGTACAGTGGCCCCGCCTCCTGACTGCTCACCTCCCCCCTATTGGTTAGTTAGATTACAATGACACTTTCTGGGCTGAAAGACACCCAATCTGCCATTTGTTTAGATAATAGTTGCATAGCGGCCCCGCCCCCTGACTGTTCACCTCCCCCCTATAGGTTAGTTAGATTACAATGACACTTTCTGGGCTGAAAGACGCCCTAACTGCCATTTGTTCAGATAAAAGTTGTATAGCGGCCCCGCCTCCTGACTGCTCACCTCCCCCCTATAGGTTACTTAGATTACAATGACACTTTCTGGGCTGAAAGACGCCCTAACTGCCATTTGTTCAGATAATAGTTGCATAGCGGCCCCGCCTCCTGACTGCTCACCTCCCCCATATAGGTTAGTTAGATTACAATGACACTTTCCGGGCAGAAAGACGCCCTAACTGCCATTTGTTCAGATAAAAGTTGTACAGTGGCCCCGCCTCCTGACTGCTCACCTCCCCCCTATAGGTCAGTTAGATTACAATGACACTTTCTGGGCTGAAAGACGCCCTAACTGCCATTTGTTCAGATAATAGTTGTACAGCGGCCCCGCCTCCTGACTGCTCACCTCCCCCCTATAGGTCAGTTAGATCCCGATGACCAGCTCTCCTCCCGCCTGACTGTCTGTTTTAGCCGTGACAAGTGTCAGTTCTCCTCCATAGTCATTCATATTTCTATTTCCTGCTTTAGTCAATGTGATCCGCGGATGCTCCACCAGGACGGAATGTGCGTCTATGGAGTCCCTCCGCCCGAGTACCGTCTGCTGCTCCACAGATCTGTGCAACTGAAGCCGCAGTCCGCTGTCTATGGTCCCACCAACCATCTCTTCAGCCTTCAGATGGACCGAGAGCTTCGTCCTCACCTTCCTGCAACCGATCGATTATCTGCGTTGTGTGGAAACCATTTGTAGCCTTTATACTCTTTCTGTGTATTTCTATCCATGATTTCATGTTGGACTGAAACAATTCACCCGATTTTAGCAACGCTCCCCCATCCCCCCACACCCAATAAAAATAAAGACCACCAATCAGACGCTTCTGTGGTGACACTCGGTCGGCCCGGGCAGCACCCTGTCCACGGATTACAAATCACAGACTCCACCTTCACTTCTATTTTGGTCTGCTTATGAGAAATGTGTTTGAAAAACGAGATCACGCGGCTTTGTTTTCTGACACTGGTTCGGTGATCACCTGGCTTTGTCTATAAACAAAGCCACATCTCTGATTGCTATGGTGACATGTGGTTGGCCAGCAGCACTCAGTGAGAAGTGGAAATATTTGGCCTGAATTATAGATTCCACCTCATTCCAAATCTGATTCACATTTCGCCATGGATGGATCAGGTGATATCTTATAACGAGATCACACGGCTTTGTTTTCTAACACTGGCTCGGTGATCACCTGGTTTTATCTATGATATACTGTAGATTCCACCTGATTCCAAATCTGACTCACATTTTGGTCTGCTTAGGCGAAATGTGTTTGAAAAACGAGATCACACGGCTTTGTTTTCTAACACTGGTTCGGTGATCACCTGGATTTGTCTATAAACAAAGCCACATCACTGACAGCTATGATGACATATGGTTGGCCCGCAGCACACAGGGAGGGAGAAGCGGAATTATTTGGTCTGAATTTATTGGTTCCACCTCATTCCAAATTTGACTCACATTTTGGACAGCTTAGGAGACATTTGTGTGAAAAAATTAGATCACCCGGCTTTGTCTATAAACAAAGCCACATCACTGATCGCTATGGTAAAATTTGGTCGACCGGCAGCATTCTATTGCCTGCTAGGGAGAAGCGAAATTATTTGGCCTGAATTATCGATTCCACCTCATTCCAAATCTAAGTCACATTTTGGACAATTTAGAAAACATTTGTGTGAAAAAACAAGATCACCTAGCTTTGTCTATAAACAAAGCCACATCACTGATAGCTATGATGACATGTATCACTGATAGCTATGATGACATGTGGTTGGCCCGCAGCACTCAGGGAAGAAGAAGAGGAATTATTTGGCCTGAAATTATAGATTCCACCTTCACTTCTATGTTGTAAAAATCTGATTCACATTTCGCCATGCGGCCCTGGACCTGATTAGGTGATATCTGCCATTATAAACGAGATCACACGACTTTGTTTACTAACACTGGCTCGGTGATTATTATTATACAGGATTTATTGAGCGCCAACACTTTGCTCAGCGCTTTACAAAACAAAGGGAGACAATACAGTTCATTACAAGAGGGTTTGGAGGGCCTGATCCTTGGAGCTTACACCCGGCTTTGTCTATAAACAAAGCCACATCACCGATAACTATGGAGACATGTGTTTGGCCCGCAGCACTCAGTGAGGGAGAAGTGGAAATATTTGGCCTGAATTTATTTTGATGTGAAATGACAGATTCCACCATCACTGAAATTTTGTTGAAATTAGACTCCCGTTTTGGTCTGCTTAGGCGAAAATGTGTTTGAAAGAAAGAGATCACGCGGCTTTGTTTTCTGACACTGGCTCGGTGATCACCCGGCTTTGTCTATAAACAAAGCCACATCACTGATAGCTATGGAGACATGTGGTTGGCTCATAGCACTCTCGGGGAGAAGCGGAATTATTTGGCCTGATTTTTTTCTCTGCATCCAAAACGCACAGAAAGTCGGTGATCTGGTTGCCAGTGTCATCGTTCACATCAGCGCTTGCAGTTCCGGTACGTTCCGGATGCAGAAAAAAAAGTAGAACAGGCGGCATTTCTCCTACAGGAATGCGGTAAAATGCATCAAAAATGCACAGATCCATATTTAAATGCAAGAAAAAAAAGAGGGGAAAAAATGAAGCAGAACGCATCAAAAATCACTGGAACGCAACAAAAACACATCAGGGGCCCCTGCTGCTACCCCCCCCCCCCCCCCCCCAGAAGATTCTTCCACAATGGGGGGTTCTAAGGAGCCAACTAATCCAACTGATTATATAAAGAAAGAGCAAAATAAATAAAGAATGTGAATCAAATCTCCGTTCCTGAGTTCCACGGTCAGGTGTCAGGCTTGGGAACCGAGAGAGAGAGAGGCTCCCACCAACCAGCAGGATAGGTACCCAAGCATGTCACCCTGAGGGGGGGGGGGAGTCTGGCCACTAACCAGTCTTCACCAGAGCCTTCAATATTTGGCCCCTGCGGCCAAATATGATAGAAAGTCAATCAAATCTCAGCTCTTGAGGGTCACAGTCAGGGGTCATGCTTGGAGACCGTATCTATACCAGTAGAGAGACTCCCACCAACCAACAGGATAGATACACAAGCAGGTCACCCAGGTGGATGACATGGGCCCACCAGAGAGACTTAGATCTCAGCACTAACCAGTCTTCACCAGGGCCTTCAATATTTGGCCCCTGAGGCTCAGGGGCTCCTGCTGCTTCCCCTCCTTCACAATGGGGTGCTAACTATCCAACGAAAGAAAGAAAGAAAGAAAGAATGTCAATCAGATCTCAGTTCTCGAAGGGTCACAGTCAGGGTCAGGCTTGGAGACCTGTAGTTATATCAGTAGAGAGAATCCCACCCGCAGAACGCCATTTCCATCACTTCTGGAGAGGAAGCAGCCCAAGACTCCAACAAGCCCCATGGACACCACACCCTCATCAGTTACAAACCCCCCCGAAGGAAAACGGAACTGTCACATGCCTTGGTTGGAGGCCGAAGTGACAAGAGGGTTTCCCCTATGCGGCTCTGGTCTGAGTACCCCTGAGTGTGGAATGGGAGCAAAAAGTAGGTGCCACTAATCAGGCAGCGGTGGCCTTTGGACAGCAGTCAGCAGCAGAGAAGGTGCACCTGGAGAAGACCAAGTTCATGGTACCCAGGAACTGGTCCTTGGAGGCCTGGCACAGAGGCTGCGAGGACACAGTCAGAGATAAATGCAGGTACCAGGGGCGGACTGACCATTTGGAAACTCGGGCACTGCCCGAGGGCCCGGGGTCAGTAGGGAAAAAAAAAAAAAAAAAAAGGCCCCATGAGATGCCCCTGGTACCTTTTTCATAGGCTTTTTTGAGTTTGGGCAAGGACACAGGGGCCCCATGATCCCCTATTGCCCGGGGGCCCCATGAATTGTCAGTCCGCCCCTGGCAGGTACCCATTAGGACCAATGATGTGGTCAGATGGCAGGCCGGGGTCAGCATGGATGGGCAGCAAGGACCTAGTCAGAAGCCAAGCCAGAGTCATACACAGAGAGCAGGAGAAGGCAGGCAGCAGGCCGAGGTTGTCACCAGAAAGACAGCAGGGTATGGTCAGAGGGCAAGCCAAGGTCAGGCTCCAGAATCAACAAAGCAAGGTCAGGAGCAGGTTGGGTCAACAAGGGAGATCAGACAGCAAGAGCAGGAACTCAGGAACACAGGTCAGAGGTATATATATACAGTGGGGATCGAAAGTTTGGGCACCCCAGCTAAAAATGTGTATTAATGTGCATAAAGAAGCCAAGGAAAGATGGAAAAATCTCCAAAAGGCATCAAATTACAGATTAGACATTCTTATAATATGTCAACAAAAGTTAGATTTTATTTCCATCATTTACACTTTCAAAATAACAGAAAGCAAAAAAATGGCGTCTGCAAAAGTTTGGGCCCCCTGCAGAATTTATAGCATGCACTGCCCCCTTTGCCAAGCTGAGACCTGCCAGTGTCATGGATTGTTCTCAATCATCGTCTGGGAAGACCAGGTGATGTCAATCTCAAAGGTTTTAAATGCCCCGACTCATCTGACCTTGCCCCAACAATCAGCACCATGGGTTCTTCTAAGCAGTTGTCTAGAAAACTGAAACTGAAAATAGTTGACGCTCACAAAGCTGGAGAAGGCTATAAGAAGATAGCAAAGCGTTTTCAGATGTCAATATCCTCTGTTCGGAATGTCATTAAGAAATGGCAGTCATCAGGAACAGTGGAAGTTAAAGCAAGATCTGGAAGACCAAGAAAAATATCAGACAGAACAGCTCGCAGGATTGTGAGGAAAAACAATTCCAAACCCACGTTTGACGGCACGATCCCTCCAGAAAGATCTGGCAGACACTGGAGTTGCGGTCACTATTCCACTATAAAAGAGATACTTGTACAAATATGGTCTTCATGGAAGAGTCATCAGAAGAAAACCTCTTCTACGTCCTCACCACAAAAATCATCGTTTGAACTTTGCAAATGAACATATAGACAAGCCTGATGCATTTTGGAAACAAGTTCTGTGGACCGATGAGGTTAAAATTGAACTTTTTGGCCGGAATGAGCAAAGGTACGTTTGGAGAAGAAGGGGCACAGAATTGAATGAAAAGAACCTCTGTCCAACTGTGAAGCATGGGGTTGGATCAATCATGCTTTGGGGTTGTGTTGCAGCCAGTGGCACAGGGAACATCTCACGAGTAGAAGGAAAAATGGATTCAATATAATTTCAGCAAATTTTGGATGGTAACTTGATGCCATCTGTGAAAAAGCTGAAGTTAAAGAGAGGATGGCTTCTACAAATGGATAATGATCCTAAACACACCTGGAAATCCACGGGGGATTACATCAAGAGACGTAAACTGAAGGTTTTGCCATGGCCTTCACAATCTCCTGACCTCAACATCATTGAAAATCTATGGATAGACCTTAAAAGAGCCGTGCGTGACAGACAGCCCAGAAATCTCAAAGAACTGGAAGACTTTTGTAAGGAAGAATGGGCAAAGATACCTCAAACAAGAACTGAAAGACTCTTGGCTGGCTACAAAAAGCGTTTACAAGCTGTGATACTTGCCAAAGGGGGCAGTACAAGATATTAACTCTGCAGGGGACCCAAACTTTTGCAGACGCCATTTTTTTGTTTTCTGTTATTTTGAAAGTGTAAATGATGGAAATAAAATCTAACTTTTGTTGACATATTATAAGAATGTCTAATCTGTAATTTGATGCCTTTTGGAGATTTTTCCATCTTTCCTTGGCTTCTTTATGCACAGTAATACACATTTTTAGCTGGGGTGCCCAAACTTTCCATCCCCACTGTATATATATATATATACACAACAAAGACCTCTGTTATTAACCTAAATAGTTGAAACATATAATTTAAGTTTTTGCTAGAATGTTTGGGGGGGGGGGGGGGGGGGGCCTGGGCTGTGTACTTATATATATATTTTAGAAATATTCTTCCCAAAAATATTGACATATATTTGAAATACTACAATTTTGTTCGTATTCATTATATTTGGAAATATATTTTAATACATGTATAGTATATATATACTGCATGTTGAAATACGTTTTTTTATATATTACAAAATTTATGAAAAATATTTTTAAAAATATATATTTTTTTTAATATATTCTTCAGATTTTTTTTAACATATAAAAAAAATCATTTTTACATATATTTGTAAGTGCATTCCAAAAATGTAGATTAACCCCTTGACACAAATATGCGGTCTCTCGGCATGTGGGCCTTGACGCCGAGCGGCCGCATATTTGCGTGCAATTAGAAAATACATACAGGTGAAACTGGAACAATGAGAATCTGGTGCATTCATTCATTTCAGTTCAGCAACTTAAAAGGTGACACTAATACATGAGACTCATTCCATGCAAAGCAAGATAGTTCAAGCCGTGATTTGTCATCATTGTGATGATTATGGCTTACAGCTCATGAAAACCCCAAATCCACAATCTCAGAAAATGAGAATATTCCATGCAATCAATAAAACACGGATTGTACATAGAACAATATCGCACCTCTGAAAAGTAGAAGCTGCATATGTACTCAGGACTTGGTTTGGGCCCCTTTTGCAGCAATTACTGCCTCAATGCGGCGTGGCATGGAAGCTATCAGCCTGTGGCACTGCTGAGGTGTTATGGAAGACCAGGATGCTTCAATAGCGGCCTTCAGCTCTTCTGCATTGTTCGGTCTCATGTCTCTCATCTTTCTCTTGGCAATGCCCATAGATTCTCTATGGGGTTCAGGTCAGGTGACTTTGCTGGCCAATCCCACGGTCCTTAAACCAGGTTTTGGTGCTTTTGGCAGTGTGGGCGGAGCCAAGTCCTGCAGGAAAATGAAGTCAGCATCCCCATAAAGCTCGTCTGTGGAAGGAAGCATGAAGTGCTCCAAAATCTCCTGGTAGACGGCTGCGGTGACCCTGGACTTAATGAAGCACAGTGGGCCAACACCAGCAGATGACATGGCTCCCCAAATCAACACAGACTGTGGAAACTTCACACTGGACTTCAAGCATCTTGCAGTGTGTGCCTCTCCATTCTTCCTCCATACTCGGGGTCCTTGGGCCTCTCCATTCTTCCTCCATACTCGGGGTCCTTGGTCTCTCCATTCTTCCTCCATACTCGGGGTCCTTGGGCCTCTCCATTCTTCCTCCATACTCAGGGTCCTTGAGTCTCTCCATTCTTCCTTCATACTCCGGGTCCCTGGGCCTCTCCATTCTTCCTCCATACTCGGGGTCCTTGGGCCTCTCCATTCTTCCTCCATACTCGGGGTACTTGTGCCTCTCCATTCTTCCTCCATACTCGGGGTCCCTGTGCCTCTCCATTCTTCCTCCATACTCGGGGTCCTTGGGCCTCTCCATTCTTCCTCCATACTCGGGGGTCCTTGGGCCTCTCCATTCTTCCTCCATACTCAGGGTCCTTGTGCCTCTCCATTCCTCCTCCATACTCGGGGTCCTTGTGCCTCTCCATTCTTCCTCCATACTCGGGGTCCTTGGGCCTCTCCATTCTCCCTCCATACTCGGGGTCCTTGGGCCTCTCCATTCTTCCTCCATACTCGGGTCCTTGGGCCTCTCCATTCTTCCTCCATACTCGGGGTCCTTGGGCCTCTCCATTCTTCCTCCATACTCGGGGTCCTTGGGCCTCTCCATTCTTCCTCCATACTCGAGGTCCCTGGGCCTCTCCATTCTTCCTCCATACTCGGGGTCCTTGGGCCTCTCCATTCTTCCTCCATACTCTGGGTCATTGGGCCTCTCCATTCTTCCTCCATACTCGGGGTCCTTGGGCCTCTCCATTCTTCCTCCATACTCGGGGTCCTTGGGCCTCTCCATTCTTCCTCCATACTCGGGGTCCTTGGGCCTTTCCATTCTTCCTCCATATTCGGGGTCCTTGGGCCTCTCCATTCTTCCTCCATACTCGGGGCCCTTGGGCCTCTCTATTCTTCCTCCATACTCAGGGTCCTTGGGCCTCTCCATTCTTCCTCCATACTCTGGGTCCTTGTGCCTCTCCATTCTTCCTCCATACTCGGGTCCTTGTGCCTCTCCATTCTTCCTCCATACTCGGGGTCCTTGGGCCTCTCCATTCTTCCTCTATACTCGGGGTCCCTGGGCCTCTCAATTCTTCCTCCATACTCGGGGTCCTTGGACCACTGAGCAGCAGACCAGGTCTGTTTTTCTTTAGCCCAGGTAAGACGCTTCTGACGTTGTTTGTTGTTCAGGAGCGGCTTGACAAGAGGAATACGACATTTGAAGCCCATGTCCAGCATCCGTCTGTGTGTGGTGGCTCTTGATGCACTGACTCCAGCCTCAGTCCACTCCTTGTGAAAGTCCCCAACACTTTTGAATGGCCTTTTCCTGACAATCCTCTCCAGGCTGCAGTCATCCCTGCTGCTTGTGCACCTTTTTCTTCCACACTTTTCCCTTCCACATAACTTTCTATTAACCACTTCCTGTCCGGACACTTTTTACCCCCTCCCTGACCAGGGCAATTTTCAGCTTTTAGCGCTATCACACTTTGAATGACAATTGCGCGGTCATGCAACACTGTACCCAAATGAATTTTTTACCATTTTTTTGAGATAGATAAAGCTTTATTTTGGTGGTATTTATTCACCACTGGGATTTGTATTTTTTTCGCTATGTAAATGAAATGTCCAAAAAATTTGAAAAAAGTGGTTTTTTTTATAAAATTTGCAAATAAATAATATTTTATCATAAATCTTAGCCAAAATTTATTCTGTTATCTTTTTAGTAAAAAAAAAAAAAATCCAAATTAGTTTATAAGCAAAAAATTATAATTTTTAAACATTTTTTTTTTACATTTTTATTTTATTTTTTTATATTATTATTTTTTTTTTTTATTATTTTTTTTACATACTGTCACCCTAGCAGTACAGGGTCACCATGGTGACACTGTACTACTTGTGAGGGGTGATGAAGATTTTTTTTTTTTTTTTTTTACGCTGATTGCTTTTACACCCATATAGGATGTAAAAGCAATCATTTCTCTTTCTCTCTGTCTGCATTCCTGCACTCATTGAGAAGAACTGAGTGAGCTGTGATTGGTCACAGCTTGTCACATGGTACAAGGCTTTTGTGAATAGCCTTGTACCATGTGACCTCTGTGATCATTCACAGATTTCACACATAGTAAGCAATGATGTCAGAAGTGACATCTTGCTTACTACTTTGCATGTGATCACTGATTGGCCAATCAGTGATCACATGATCGGGACCTCGTACAGAGGTCCCGCCTGACGATCGGTGTTTCACTGTGTCCGGAGGACACAGCGGGCACCGGATCGCGGTGCTGCGCGCTCCCAGGGAGCGCGCACAAGAAGGGTGCGGGGAGGCCGTTTATAGACGGCCACCCGACCCTGCACTGTCACCCTCCGGCCGTTTATATACAACGGCCGGTCGGGAAGTGGTTAATGTGCTTTGATACAGCACTTTGGGAACATCCAACTTCTTCTGCAATGACCTTTTGAGGCTTTCCCTCCTTATGGAGGGTGTCAGTGATGGTGTCAGGTCAGCAGTCTTTCCCATGATTGTGATTCCTACTGAACCAGACTGAGAGACCATTTAAAGGCTCAGGAACCCTTTGCAGGTGTTATGGCTGAATGAGCTGATTAGAGTGGGACACTTTGAGCCGAGATTATTCCACCTTTTCCCAATATTCTCATTTTCTGAGATTGTGGATTTGGGGTTTTCATGAGCTGTAAGCCATAATCATCACAATGATGACAAATCACGGCTGGAACTATCTTGCTTTGCATGGAATGAGTCTCATATATTAGTTTCACCTTCTAAGTTGCTGCACTGAAATAAATCAACTTTTGCACCATATTCTCATTTTTCCAGTTTCACCTGTATGTGCTGAGAGCGCGCTCCCTGCGTGCTCCAAGCACATATGTCTGTGACTCACGGAAAGGTCCCGATCTCCGCTTGCGATTGGGACCTTTTCTGGTCATGTGACCGCTGCGATGGCGAATCACGGCGGCCACATGACCCTAAAACCCCGCCTCCCGGCTTCTGAAACTCTTAAAGGGGAGGGAGGCGCCGGCGCTAAGAGGTTAAATGTATTTTTAAAAATATTTTTCATAAATTTTGTAATAAAAACGCATTTCAACATACAGAATATATATTTATTTATTGAAATATATTTTGAGATATATTGATAAATTGTAGTATTTCAAATATATGTCAATATATTTGGGAAGAATATTTTTTAAATATATATTTTTCTTCCATGTGGGTATATATATATATTGTATATGAGGATTGGGTGGTAGAGCCCTGTAAAGGTCTCCATGCATCCTTGGTCACAGAGGAATTATTAAACTCTGTTGTACGATGTAAACAGAGAACGGGAAGTGAGCAGATTGTGATCACACATTGCCACAGGATCTCTCCAGGAAATGAGTTACAATATAAACTGTTACTGGCAATGACAGCCCCTCCCCTCCCCTCCCCCATCCTATAAGTACAGGGACCCGGGGCCCTACACAGTTCATAGCAGAACCTGAAGGACGTCATAATGAAAGCCGTGATCGCTCTCCTCATCCTGGGGCTCATCCTCATCCCTGGTAAGTAAGAACATTTCCTTCTGATACATCTGTATTTCTTATTATCTCTTTCCATGTTACACATCCCGCCATTGTCCACCAGAGGGCGACATCTCTGCTGGCAGCAGTCATTATATATATATATATATATATAATATATATATATATATATATACAGACGTGTATCGGTTTACGAATTTAATTCGTTCTGCGGGACTTTTCGTATTGCAAAAATTCATAAACCGAAATGCAGTTTCCCGTAGGAATGCATTGAAAACCAATTAATCCGTTCCAGAGGTCAGAAAAAAAGTTTAAAAAAGTATTTTTTCTGTTCAAAACTCTTATATAAAGTGCACTTTAACCCCTTGCCGTCCGGACGCTGTTTATAAACGACAGGACGGTGGCACTCCAGGGGCGGGTTGCCGTTCATAAACGGCACCCGCCATTTCTAGCTGTGCGCGCTCCCTGGGAGTGTGCAGCACCGCGATCCGGTGCCCGCTGTGTCCTCTGGACACAGTGAAACACCAATCGTCGGACGGGACCTCTGTGCGAGGTCCCGATCATGTGATCACTGATTGGCCAATCAGTGATCACATGCAGAGTAGTAAGCAAGGTGTCACTTGTGACATCATTGCTTACTACGTGTGAAATCTGTGAATGATCACAGAGATCACATGGTACAGGGCCATTCACAACAGCCTTGTACCATGTGACAAACCGTGACCAATCACAGCTCACTCAGTATTTCTCAATGGCTGCAAGAATGCAGACAGAGAGAAAGAGAAATGATTGTTTTTTTTTACATCCTATATGGGTGTAAAAGCAATCAGTGTGAAAAAAAAAAAAATCTTCATCACCCCCCACAACTAGTACAGTGTCACCATGGTGACCCTGCTAGAGTGACAGTATGTAAAAAAAAAAAACAAAAACATAAATAATAATAATATAAAAATGTAAAAAAAGTTTAAAGATTATAATTTTTTTGGTTATAAAGTAATTTGGCTTATTTTTTTTTTTACTAAAAAGATAACTGAATACATTTTGGCCGAGATTTATGATGCAATATTATTTATTTGCAAAATGTTATAAGAAAAACACTTTTTTTCAAATTTGTTGGACTTTTTCATTTACATAGCAAAAAAAAGAAAACTCCCAGCAGTGAATAAATACCACCAAAATAAAGATTTATCTGTCTAAAAAAAAAATGGTAAAAAATTCATACGGGTACAGTGTTGCATGACCGTGCAATTGTCATTCAAAGTGTGATAGTGCTGAAAGCTGAAAATTGGCCTGGACTGGAAGGGGGTGAAAGTGTCCGGACTGGAAGGGGGGGAAGTGTCTGGACTGGAAGGGGGGGGTTTGTCCGGACTGGAAGAGGGGGAAAGTGTCCGGACTGGAAGGGGGGAAAGTGTCCGGACTGGAAGGGGGTGAAAGTGTCCGGACTGGAAGGGGGTGAAAGTGTCCGGACTGGAAGGGGGGTGAAAGTGTCCGGACTGGAAGGGGGGGTGAAAGTGTCCGGACTGGAAGGGGTGAAAGTGTCCGGACTGGAAGGGGGGGAAAGTGTCCGGACTGGAAGGGGGTGAAAGTGTCCGGACTGGAAGGGGGGGGGAAAGTGTCCGGACTGGAAGGGGTCAGAAAGTGTCCGGGGGGTGGAAGGGGGGGAAAGTGTCCGGACAGGAAGGAAGGAAGGGGGGGAAAGTGTTCCGGACAGGAAGGGGGGAAAGTGTCCGGACTGGAAGGGGGAGAAGTGTCCGGACTGGAAAACACCCTCAAAACTGGGGGAGAAGTGTCCGGACTGGAAGGGGGAGAAGTGTCCGGACTGGAAGGGGGGGAAAGTGTCCGGACAGGAAGGGGGGGAAAGTGTCCGGACTGGAAGGGGGGAAAGTGTTCGGACTGGAAGGGGAGGAAAGCGTCCGGACTGGAAGGGGAGGAAAGCGTCCGGACTGGAAGGGGGGGGGGAAAGCGTCCGGACTGGAAGGGGGGGGAAAGTGTCCGGACTGGAAGGGGGGGGGGGAAAGCGTCCGGACTGGAAGGGGGGGGGAAGTGTCCGGACTGGAAGGGGGGGAAAGTGTCCGGACTGGAAAGGGGGTGAAAGCGTCCGGACTGGAAGGGGGTGAAAGCGTCCGGACTGGAAGGGGGGGAAAGCGTCCCGGACTGTAAGGGGGGGAAAGCGTCCGGACTGGAAGGGGGGGAAAGCGTCCGGTACTGGAAGGGGGGAAAGCGTCCGGACTGGAAGGGGGGAAAGTGTCCGGACTGGAAGGGGGGGGAAAGTGTCCGGATAAAAAGTGGTTTAAAGGCATAAACGGACATGATTAAAAAAAAAAAAAAAAAGTTGTAAATGCGTTGAAAACCAATTAATCCGTTTGTATTGTGAAAAAAAATTTGTAAACCGAGACGTTATTTTTAATGGATTTTCATTCGTAAACCGATACTGACGTTACCCGAGGCGTCGGTACTCCGAGGAGCGCCTGTATATATATATAATTACTGTATACTGGCAGCAGATTGACTTTGTTTTTTGTTCCAATTTGTTTTCCTGAATATTTGTTACTTTTTATTGGAGAAATGAAAAGGTTTCGGTGATTCTGACTTCATTCCGTGTTGCAGTTGTGAAGAAAAACAATGTAGGAAGTCATTCCACCGAACCGAGAACCGAGAGCCCAGAACCGAGAGCCGAGAACCGAGAGCCCAGAACTTTCCTTTCTTTTCTTTCTTCTGTCATTTTTAGTCCATTGTGGGAAGATTTAGAAAACACAAAAAAATTTTTCACATATTGACTTTGTTCATGAAGACATTTTTTTTTTTTTTGCAACTTTTGTTACCTGTGAGGAAGAAAAAGAATATGTTTCAGTTCATTTCCCCCTTGAACGTCACCTCCTAGCCCAGCCCTACGCGTTTCGTCACTTGCCGTCCTCCGACATCCCCTTCCGCTCCCAAAGGACAGTTCTTGAGGTACACGAGTGAGGTTGAGGGAGAGTTTCTTTTTTATCACATGGAATACGGCGATCTTTGGGATTCGCAGAGGCGGCGCTGGTCGGTATTTTGTATTTGTAATGTCACCCCGAAAAACAAACATTTCCACCTCCAATGAAACGTCATCAGAACTGACCTCTAATTTCACCTTTGCAGCTCTGCAAAATGAAATGAGCATTTCAAAGCTCCCCTTTAAAGCCGGGAGGTGTTCTGTAGTCCAGCTGGGGGGGAAAGCTGACATCATGGCTTGGGAATTCAGTGGATCAGAGGCAGAGTTGTCAAGGACAGAACACCTCCCGCTATCCTTATTTCCATAACATATGGTGGAGGTGTTTTGTAGTCCATATGTGGAGACCTGATAACACAGCTTGGGATTTCAGTGGATCAGAGGCAGTGTTGTCAATGTCTCTTCTTCTGGACTACAGAACACCTCCCACCATCCTCATTTCCATAACATAAGGTGGAGGTGTGTTTTGTAGTCCATATGTGGAGAGCTGACAACACGGCTTGGGATTTCAGTGGATCGGAGGCAGCGTGTTGTCAGCTCAGTAGAAGAGGTTGTCGGCTCCCTTCTGTGTCCTGCTGATCTCTCTATGTTCCTCTAGGTGAGGCTCTGAAGTGCCGGCAGAGCTCCTGCACCGGGAGGGGAAGCTGCAGCTTCCAGAGTGATGACCTGTTCTGGGAACTCCGACCATTGCTTCGCCTTGATAACGACCGTCGGGTACAATGGTGAGTGCGTCTATGTCTTCACACCTCGTCCTCCAGTATTACTTGGAAGGTTCCCTCCAGCCAACATTTTATTAACCCCTCCCCCTTCAGAGGATTCCCCCTCCCCCCACCTCTCCTTTTTCACCACATACCTTGTTTTATTACCATTGATGTCATCACTGATCACGGAGGACTGAAGGGGAGGAGTCAGTGCACACCTCGGCGAGACTGAAGGGGAGGGGCCAGTACACCTGTGCTAGACTAAAGGGGAGGAGCAAGTACACTTGTGCAAGACTGAAGGGGAGGAGCCAGTACACCTATGCAAGACTGGAGGGGAGGAGCCAGTACACCTGTACAAGACTGGAGGGGAGGAGCTGGTACACCTGTGCAAAACTGGAGGGGAGGAGCCAGTACACCTGTGCAGGACTGAAGGGGAGGAGCCGGTACACCTGTGCAAGACTGAAGGGGAGGAGCCAGTACACCCAGGGGCGGACTGACCATTTGGAAACTCGGGCACTGCCCGAGGGCCCTGGGTCACTAGGGGGCCCCATGAGATGCCCCTGGTACCTTTTTCAGAGGCTTTTTTGAGTTTGGGCAAGGACACAGGGGCCCCATGATCTCCTATTGCCCGAGGGCCACATGAGTTGTCAGTCTGCCCCTGGGTACACCTGTGCAAGACTGAAGGGGAGGAGCCAGTACATCTGTGCAAGACTGAAGGGGAGGAGCCAATACACTTGTGCAAGACTGAAGGGGGGGAGCATGTACACCTGAGCAAGACTGAAAGGGAGGAGCCAGTACACCTGTGCAAGACTGAAGGGGAGGAGCTGATACACCTGTGCAAGATTGAAGGGGAGGAGCATGTACACCTGTGCAAGACTGAAGGGGAGGAGCAGGTACACCTGTGCAAGACTGAAGGGGAGGAGCAGGTACACCAGTGCAAGACTGAAGGGGAGGAGCCGGTACACCTGTAAAAGACTGAAGGGGAGGAGCCGGTACACCTGTGCAAGACTGAAGGGGAGGAGCCGGTACACCTGTAAAAGACTGAAGGGGAGGAGCCGGTACACCTGTAAAAGACTGAAGGGGAGGAGCCGGTACACCTGTAAAAGACTGAAGGGGAGGAGCCAGTACACCTGTGCAAGACTGAAGGGGAGGAGCCAGTACACCTGTGCAAGACTGAAGGGGAGGAGTCGGTACACCTGTGCAAGACTGAAGGGGAGGAGTCGGTACACCTGGCACTAAAGAAATGAGATAGCGGTTGCCACTGGGATAGGGAGGTGAGGGCAACAAGAAAAAAATAAATTCTGTCCTTTCTCTGACTCCTCCTCCTTCTACAAAGCTACAATGTTCCTTCTGCCTGCAGCAGAGTGATGACATCATCTCAGCCTAGGCGGAGTCACTGACTGGAGACCAAGAATGATAATGTAATAATAAGAGGTGGAACTTTTCTGGAAAATGATGCTGTTGCTGTGAAATGTATTTGTTTTTATTTATTTATTTCAGGTACTTATATAGCGCCATCAATGTACGCAGCTTTACATATATATTGTACATTCCCATCAGTCCCCGCCCCTGAGGAGCGTACAATCTAAGGTCCCTAACTCACATTCATTCATACACATACTAGGGCCAATGTAGACAGGATCCAAATCACCTCCCAGCATGTCTTTGGAGTGTGGGAGGAAACCGGAGTACCTGGAGGAAACCCACACAGGCACAGGGAGAACATGCAAACTCCAGGCAGGTGGTGTCTAACCATCGGAGTACTGCAAGGCGGAAGGGCTAACCACTTAGCTGCTGTGCTGCCCAGATGATGTTAGAAAGTTGTGAAGAAACTGACAGGTCCATGTCCAGGGCTAAAAAGACATCCTAACTGCCATTTGTTCTGATAATAAGACTGCACTGAGTTGTAGAGTGGCCCCGCCTCCTGACTGCTCCCCTCTCTCTATAGGTTAGTTATATAATGATGACCAGTTCTCTTCTGTCTGACTTTTCATGTTATAGCCGTGACAAGTGTCAGTTCACCTTCATATTCCTATGTTTCATTCCTGTTTTAGTCTATCTGACCCGTGGATGCGCCACCAGGACCCAATGTGCCACGATGAGGGCCCTCCATCCGAATGTCAACTGCTGTTCTTCAGATCTCTGTAATTGAAGCTGCAGTCCGGTGTCTATGGCCCCACCAACCACCTCTTCAGCCTTCAGATGGAGGCTTCGTCCTCACCTTCCTGCAACTGCCATTTGTACCCTTTATATTCTCTCTTTATATATTTCTATCAGTTTTTTAGTGTGGACTGAAATGATAATCTCTATTTTAGCGAACCTCGCCCATCCCCCACACTAAATAAAAATAAAGACCTGGGATCAGAGGCATCTGTGGTGACACTTGGTCGGCCGGCAGGTTCCACTTTCACTTACATTTTGTTGAACTTTAAGTGTGCATTTTATGGGCCGTTTAGGTGATATCTGCCATTACAAGGAGATCACACGGCTTTGTTTTCTAACATTGACTTGATGATCACCTGGATTTGTTTATAAACAATAAATGTTTATCACTGAGAGCTGCTATAAAACTCTGTTCCTGAGCCTTAGGGCTTTTGTTCTCAGAGAATAGGTGCAGAAACTCCACCCTTGTCTCCGCCCTCCATACCTATCTCCGACCATCATCCCTTGTCTCCGCCCCCCATACCCACCTCCGACATCATGCCTTGTCTCCGCCCCCATACCCACCTCCAACCATCGTCCCTTGTCTCCGCCCCATACCCACCTCCAACCATCGCCCCTTGTCTCCGCCCTCCGAATACCTACCTCCAACCATCATCCCTTGTCTCCGCCCCCCATACCCACCTCCGAACCATCATCCCTTGTCTCCGCCCCCCATACCCACTCCGACCATCGTCCTTGTCTCCGGCCCCATACCCCACCTCCGACCATCGCCCCTTGTCTCTCCGCATACCCACCTCCGAACCATCATCCCTTGTCTCTCCCCCATACCCACCTCCGACCGTCGTCTCTTGTCTCCGCCCCCATACCCACCTCCGACCATCATCCCTTGTCTCCTCCCATACCCACCTCCGACCATCGTCCCGTCTCCGCCCCATACCCACCTCCGAGCTATCGTCCCTTGTCTCCGTCCCCCATACCCACCTCCGACATCATCCCTTGTCTCCGCCCCCATACCCACCTCCGACCATCGTACCTAGTCTCCTCCCCATACCCACCTCCAGCTATCATCCCTTGTCTCCTCCCACATACCCACCTCCGTCTCCACCCCCCATCCCACCTACCGACATCATAGTCTCCGCCCCATACCCACCTCCAGACTATCGTACCTTGTCTCCCTTGTCCCTCCCCCCATACCACCTCCGACATCATCCCTTGTCTCCTCCCCCCATACCCACCTCTGACCATCGTACTTAGTCTCCACCCCCCATACCCACCTCCAGCCATCATCCCTTGTCTCCTCCCCCCATACCCACCTCCGACCATCATCCCTTGTCTCCACCCCCCATACCCACCTCTGTCCCTTACCATCGACCCTGAACCCTTGTCTCCACCCCCCCATACCCACCTCCGACCATCATCCCTTGTCTCTGCCCTCATACCCACCTCCGACCATCGTCCCTTGTCTCCTCCCCCCATACCCACCTCTAACCATCGTCCCTTGTCTCCGCCCCCATACCCACCTCTGACCCTGAACATCGTCCATTGTCTCCTCCCCATACCCACCTCCAACTATCATCCCTTGTCTCCTCCCCCCATACCCACCTCCGACCATCATCCCTTGTCCTGCCCCCATACCCACCTCTAACCCCGTCTCCGTCCCCCATACCCACCTTTGACCATAATCCCTTGTCTCTGCCCTCATACCCACCTCGTCCCTTGACCATCGTCCCTTGTCTCCTCCCCTATACCCACCTCCGACCATCATCCCTTGTCTCCTCCCCCATACCCACCTCCGACCATCATCCCTTGTCCCTCCCCCATACCCACCTCCGACCATCGTCCCTCGTCTCCTCCCCCATACCCACCTTTGACCATAATCCCTTGGCTCTGCCCTCATACCCACCTCCGACCATCGTCCTTGTCTCCTCCTCCATACCCACCTCCGACCATCGTCCCTTGTCTCCTCACCCATACCCACCTTTGACCATCATCCCTTGTCTCTGCCCTCATACCCACCTCCGACCATCGTCTCTTGTCTCCTCCCTCATACCCACCTCCTACCATCGTCCCTTGTCTCCTCCTCCATACCCACCTTTGACCATAATCCCTTGTCTCCGCCCCCATACCCACCTCTGACCATCATATATGAGACTTCTTTGCCTTGCGAAGATCTCAGTTTCTTGCATGTCTAACTTAAATCCATGAGCTGTGTATGTAAGCCGGTGCTTGTGGGGTGTCATTGATTGTACGGCATTTCTGTTGCATTCATTGCACTGTGTAGTTATGTAGGCAGTTACAGGCTGCTCAGGATGGGAAGGGGTTAACTGCATTTAGACTCTTTCCCGGGCTTTGTGGGTGCTGCCCCCTGCTGTAAGCCAGATAAATACAAGGGGAGGGCTGAGAGCTCTCTTGTTCTTCCACATGGGATTTACAGAGGAAGGTTTGTTGCACCAAATAGTCCTACTGGAGCACTTGGCCCCCTCTTAGGTCACCCTGCTGGGATTCCCCCCGGACCAGGAACCTACCATTACTGGACTCTTGCTGAATGGACTTTGCTTCTCTATAAGGTATGAACCTGGAAGCCTGCATTTGTTAGTTCGGGCCGAATCCTTATTCATGTGCGCTGGTGAACTGTGTTGCTGAGTCTTCAGTAAAGCTGTGAACTGTTTCAAGCCTGGCTAGAAGGTATTCAAAGGGGTACATGGCAATACATGGCGTATCAGAAGAACAGGGCCTGAAAAGCACACATGGAGTATGAAGAACAGGGCCTGAAGAGCACACGTGGGGTATGAAGAACAGGGCCTGAACAGCACACATGGGGTATGAAGAGCAGGGCCTGAAGAGCACACATGGGGTATGAAGAACAGGGCCTGAACAGCACACATGGGGTATGAAGAGCAGGGCCTGAAGAGCACACATGGGGTAAGAAGAACAAGGCCTGAAGAGCACACATGGGGTATGAAGAACAGGGCCTGAAGAGCACACATGTGGTAGGAAGAACAAGGCCTGAAGAGCACACATGGGGTAGGAAGAAAAGGGCCTAAAGAGCACACATGGGGTTTGAAGAACAAGGCCTGAAAAGCACACATGGGGTAGGAAGAACAGGGCCTAAAGAGCACACACGGAGTATGAAGATCAGGGCCTGAAAAGCACACATGGAGTGTGAAGAACAGGGCCTAAAAAGCACACATGGGGTATGAAGAACAAGGCCTGAAAAGCACACATGGAATATGAAGAACAGGGCCTGAAAAGCACACATGGGGTTTGAAGAACAAGGCCTGAAAAGCACACACGGAGTATGAAGATCAGGGCCTCAAAAGCACACATAGGGTATGAAGAACAAGGCCTGAAAAGCATACATGGGGTTTGAAGAACAGGGCCTGAAAAGCACACACGGGGTATGAAGAACAGGGCCTGAAAAGCACACATGGGGTATGAAGAACAAGGCCTGAAAAGCACACATGGGGTATGAAGAACAAAGCCTGAAAAGCACACACGGGGTATGAAGAACAGGGCCTGAAAAGCACACACAGGGTATGAAGATCAGGGCCTGAAAAGCACACACGGGGTAAGAAGATCAGGGCCTGAAAAGCACACATGGGGTATGAAGATCAGGGCCTGAAAAGCACGCATGGGGTAAGAAGATCAGGACCTGAAAAGCACACATGGGGTATGAAGAACAGGGCCTGAATGTGTGTTATGTGTGGATTTCCTGCCGTTATATATGGATTTCTGTGGACTCATCATGGACCTACTGGACTTTCATGAATAACTTTTACCTACCAGGGGGAAACTATTCTTGTTACACTTATCAAACCCACCATTGATTAATCTATTCCCAGGGGAAGGTGTCTTCATGACCACGCCTATACCTTGCACCACATTCTCTGTTTATGTCCTGCCCACATATACTTGCACACTACTTCAACATACATTTTGTTATCTGGACTTTTATGCGTTCAACCCATCCCCCTTTCTTGGTGATGTTTAACCCTCATCCACAACCCCCAATCCAAGCACTGATATCGTCATTGAAATTAACAAAACAATTTATATAACTCAAGCATATAGAAAAATTACTTTATTAACATTTTGTGGCTGGAAGATCTCGATGCACGAAGATCGGCTCCAAAGCAACATGGATCTACGGGTGGACAATTACGTTGAATATAAATAGGATGGAGTTCTTGAATTTATCCATCATAGAAGGTTCTGCCAGAACAGGCCCTCTATTACTACTTGGATAAAGCATTGGTTGAGTGCCTGCCGTAGTGGAACTTGGTTCAGAATGTTGGATGGGTTCAAAGGTTCTATGAAGCACTTGTAGAAAGAAAAGATCAAACGGCACAGCAGGAGACTACATGGGTGTCTTACTATTAAAATGATAACTGATTGGACACAACGGGGCTCTCAGAGTAATGTCTTTCATTGAAGGAGTGCAATGATTTATGGAGGGTTACTTTCAAACTTAAGACGGCCTTCACAAGTGTCATAGCGGGAATTCAGAAATCAGGAATAAATCAGAGTGCTATAAATTGTATTCCAAAGAAAGACAAGCCAATGGATTGGAAGCCAGTATTTTGAAGGTCAACTGTTTAACCCAGAGCTTCTCAACTAGGGTTCCATGGAACCTTACAGTGTCTCCAGAGGTTGCTACGGATTCCTTGATCAATGAGCAATTTCTGCCTCTCAGGTAAGTTCCCACTGACACCATTAATGTTTTTTAGATATCTGTAATGGGAATAATTCTTCTCACCACCAATCTATGGAACATTCTTCCCACTGACCACCATTATATGGACCACTCTTCCCACTGACTACAAATGTAAGGAGCATTCTTCCCACTGACCCCCAATGTAAGGAGCATTCTTCCCACTGACCTCCAATGTAAGGGACATTCTTCCCACTGACCCCCAATGTAAGGGGCATTCTTCCCACTGACCTCCAATGTAAGGGACATTCTTCCCCACTGATCCCCAATGTAAGGGGCATTCTTCCCACTGATCTACCAATGTAAGGGACATTCTTCCCACTGACTACAAATGTAAGGAGCATTCTTCCCACTGACCCCAATGTAAGGGACATTCTTCCCACTGACCCCCAATGTAAGGAGATTCTTCCAATGGAAGGGACATTCTTCCCACTAACCCCAATGTAAGGGACATTCTTCCCACTGACCCCCAATGTAAGGGACATTCTTCCCACTGACCCCCAATGTAAGGGACATTCTTCCCACTAACCCGCAATGTAAGGGACATTCTTCCCACTGATCACCAATGTAAGGGACATTCTTCCCACTGACCCCAATGTAATGGACATTCTTCCCACTGACCCCAATGTAAGGACATTCTTCCCACTGACCCCAATGTAAGGGACATTCTTCCCACTGACCCCCAATGTAAGGGATATTCTTCCCACTGAACCCAATACAATGTAAGGGACATTCTTCCCACTGACCCCCAATGTAAGGGACATTCTTCCCACTGACCACCAATGTAAGGGACATTCTTCCCACTGACCCCCAATGTAAGGGACATTCTTCCCACTGACCCGACCAAATGTAAGGAACATTCTTCCCACTGACCCCCAATGTAAGGGACATTCTTCCCACTAACCCGCAATGTAAGGACTTTCTTCCACTGATCCCCAATGTAAGGGACATTCTTCCCACTGACCCCCCAATGTAAGGGACATTCTAACCACTGACCACCAATGTATGGACTACTCTTCCCACTGACCACCAATGTAAGGGACATTCTTCCCACCCCCAATGTAAAGGACATTCTCTAACCCCAAATGTAAGGGACATTTTTCCCACTGACCACCAATATATGGACTACTCTTCCCACTGACCACCAATATAAGGACATTCGTCCCTGACCACCAATGTAAGGGAGCATTCTTCCCACTGACCACCCAATGTAAAGGACATTCTTCCCACTGACCACCAATGTAAGGGACATTCTTCCCACTGACCCCCAATGTAAGGGACATTCTTCCCACTGATCCCATGTAAGGACATTCTTCCCACTGACCCCCAATGTAAGGGACATTCTTCCCACTGACCACCAATGTAAGGGACATTCTTCCACTGACCACCAATGTAAGGGACATTCTTCCCACTGACCCCCAATGTAAGGGACATTCTTCCCACTGACCCCCAATGTAAGGGACATTCTTCCCACTGACCCCCAATGTAAGGGACATTCTTCCCACTGACTCCAATGTAAGGAGCATTCTTCCCACTGACCACCAATATATGGACACTCTTCCCACTGACCACCAATGTAAGGGACATTCTTCCCACTGACTCCCAATGTAAGGACATTCTTCCCACTGACCACCAATATATGGGACTACTCTTCCCACTGACCAATGAAGGGACATTCTTCCCAACCACCAATGTAAGGGACATTCTTCCCACTGACCACCAATGTAAGGGACATTCTTCCCACTGACCCCCAATGTAAGGGACATTCTTCCCACTGACCCCCAATGTAAGGGACATTCTTCCCACTGACCCCCCACTGACCCCCAATGTAAGGGACATTCTTCCCACTGACCCCCAATGTAAGGGACATTCTTCCCACTGACCCCCAATGTAAGGGACATTCTTCCCACTGACCCCAATGTAAGGGACTGACCACCAATGTAAGGGACATTCTTCCCACTGACCATCAATGTAAGGGACATTCTTCCCACTGACCATCAATGTAAGGGACATTCTTCCCACTGACCCCCCAATGTAAGGGACATTCTTCCCACTGACCCCCAATGTAAGGGACATTCTTCCCACTGACCATCAATGTAAGGGACATTCTTCCATTGACCACCAATTTAAAGTGTATTCTTCCCACTGACCATCACACTAATGTATCATGAGTTGTAGATACAATAATTGTTAGCAGGGGTTCCCTGAGACCGGAACATTATTTCAAGGGTTCCATGCTGTTGAAAAGGTAGAGATAGGCTGGTTTTGACCTTTCAATAATTCTGTGGGAGTATTTCTTTCCATCACTGATCCACAGTCCATGTTCTTTAGAGGACATGAATCTTATCTTTTATTACCTGTGACACCCTAATCCCTGAAGAAAGGACACACAGCCTGGACCATGAAATGCATTGGCTTGTCTTTCTTTGAAATAACATTTTTGGACTCTCATGGTGCAGCACCTTCAGTCACCTTCTGGTTCATGATTAAAAAATAGCCACCTCTTTGTAGGACAAGCCACCCATTGCAGTGATAGCAGGTTAGGTTACTGCTTTCCCCGTACATATTGCTTGGTGTTCATTTCAGGACGGAACAAGATAATGTAGCACTTAGGAAAAAAAAGACAAGCCAACAACCCCGCACTGGAGGCCAGTATAGCAAAAACTTCTACAATGACAATGTTCTCCCCCCCTCTGAGCTCATGTAAGCAGGGATGAAACTTATCCAGACACTTAGAAATGCAAACATACTAAAAGTGATATATTGTCCTTCATTGAAACTGTCCGGAAGCTTCCTGGACAAAAACGCCACTATGAAACTTACGGTGGCTAAAAAGCCCATGTAACCCAACATGCAATAGAAGAAGAGGTTGGAGCCCTCGTTGCATTCTGCGATGATGGTGTCTGCTTTGGAAGTCATGTTTAATTCTGGGTATGGGGGGGATGTCCCAAGCCAAACCGCACAGATGACCACTTGGAAAAGCGGGCAAAAGTATATGACGACATTGGAAATTCTGGAATCAAAACGTTTGCCGATTGAGCCTGGCTTGGTGGACTGGAAGATTAGAATCACAGTTATGGTCTTCGCCAACATGCCGGAGACAACTACGGAGAAGGTAATCCCAAAAATAACCTGCCGAATATAGCAGATAATGGGGACAGGGTAGCCAATGAAAAGGAGGGCGGAGAGAAAGCAGACAATGAGGCCTACAAGGAGGACATAACTGATGTTTCTGTTGTTGGCTTTGACCACCGGAGTCTCTGAGTACTGCCGGAAGATACACACCACTGAGAGGCTAGTCATCGAGAAGGTGACAGAAACTGCAGCCAAAGAAACACCCATCGCATCCTCGTAGGATAGGAACTGGATCATCTTTAGGAGACAACTATCCTGCTGCTCGTTGGGCCATTGGTCATCAGGACACTTCATACAAGCAGTTGCACCTAAGAATAATACAGATTTTAAAGATCATATTCATTCTCATTCATTTTTTGCAATAATTAAAAACATTTGACGCTGTTCTTGGGGGGAGCGTAGTCTGACAGATGGGACTTGTCCATAAATTTCTGTTTAAAGATAAAAAAGAGCAGCAAAATATAGAAAGATGGGAACATACAAAAGTAATAGCAGAATCAGGGGCGGACTGACCACTCGGGCACTGCCCGAGGGCCCAGGGTCAGTAGGGGGCCCCATGAAATGCCCCTGGTACCTTTCATTGGCTTTTTCATAGGCTTTATTGGTCTGGGCAAGGACACGGGGCCCCATGATCCCCTATTGCCCGGGGGCCCCATGAGTTGTCAGTCCGCCCCTGAGCAGAATAAAAGACCAAGTTTTAAGTCCGCAAACGTGAGACTATAACGAAAAAACCCGTAAGTGTTCACAAAAAAGTGCAAGTGCAAAACACCACACAAAAAGTGCACTTAAGGGTGTGCTTTTGTCCCACCCCCGAAGGGGTTGAACCGTTACCCTGATCCCCCGGGGCACGAAGCTCCTGACAGGGACAAGGTTCCCATTTGGTCCTCCTGGCCAAAAGGCCTGGTGGACCACCGTTCCTTATGTCCAGCCGAAGCCGGACATCCAGTACTAGGTCAGGGGGTTCTCCCGAAGAGAAAACCCCCTAGGGACAGGGGAGGAAGGAACCGTATGGCCACACATCCTCCCCCTAGACGTCAGGGTAGGCCCGAGGACCCACACCCTCCATCCTGTGAGAAAAAAAAACACACACAAAAAGTAAAAGGTGACAAACGTGGGGTGAGGAAAAATAAATAAATAAATAATTAAATAAATCTATAAAAATAATAAAAAGTGTCGTGCCCAAATTGTGCACTGACCAGACCCTGAGGCCTGTAGCAAAAAAATTGCCCAGAACTTGACCAAAAGGCCCGGTCCTAGAGGCGCAGTGCAAAAAGTGTTAAACTCGGTGACCATGTGCTCATTCACAGCATGGGGTCCCACACCCAAGTGTTACTCAGAGCACCCCTGAGGCGACTACTCAGGGGGCACCTAGTTTGCGGACTCTCTGCCTTCCCAGCCCCAGGCCAGACCAAGGTAGACCGTCCAAATCAGGAGGCAACTGGGTCCTTCAGACGTTCCAAAGGAGAATTACTCCCGAGGCCCCAGAACGAATCATGGCGCTCCCCGGTTTCTGTCCTCCCCGTAATAGCCATCCAGACCCCCATCATACCAGTGAGGGTACCATACAACAACCATCCCCTTATCAGAATGGTCGGTAGCACCCCCACTGGACACTGATAAGAACAGATACTACACTTGATCTTAGCCAAAAGGCCGAGAAGCGAAAAAATAAAAGACCAAGTGGTCCACCAAGTCTGCCCCAGTCCACCAAGTCTGCCCCAGACCACCAAGTCTGCCCCAGACATAACAGTGCGAATGGAAAAACGTTGTGGAGAATATTTTTTGCACATGGATACTCACACTGTGACAATGACTTGTGATCTATGGGTCAAAGTGGAAAAAACGTATCAACAACCTTTGTTAATACTGTAGGAGCTGCTGTGGTTGAGAGCAGTATGTGCAAGTAGACCCTTCCTAAGGTTTCCTCCTGAAGACTTCATCCTCCTCCTTTCCTCAACTCTCAACTCTTCTTATTGGTCCTGGCACTGGCAGTGGAACCCCTGGATTGGCTAGTGTAGCATAGTAATGTTACCCAGCAGCGTCGGTTCCTCAGAAGTCTACACTTAGCAGGGTCAGAGGCACTGAATGCCATGTGTAGTAGGGGGTGCACAGTTTTTATAGGAGATGTTGAAGAATAGGTTGCATATATATATACACTGTATCTGGGATATACAGTATGTCCAGTAGAAGGATGTGTGTAGCTAGGTGCAGTTTGCTTTCTCCACTGTAGGTGGCACTGTTTCTCTATGGTTTCCTGAAGCAGTGTTCCTGTTGGCTATGCTGCATTCAGGTGACCCTGGCGGCCATCTTGGGGAAGCAGAACCTTTTAAAGTGCCTACCCCCAGGATTTGGCGTGCATTTGCGAGTGCATAGTGTAGGCACAGAACACTCACCTGTCAGGGAAAGTGATTAGTGTCAGGGAGAGGTTATGGATGAGTAGGGACAGGTAAGGGCCCCATACTGTATTGGGATCCTCCCTGTTGGGCTCAGACTAGCCAGGCCACATCCTCAGAAACAGACGCTGTTGGTGCATCTCAATCTCCTCCGTTCTACAAGTTGCACAGAATTGTGTTTCCCAGCATGGCGCCCTCCCACTGGGCAGTTTCTTCAATACAAATATTCTTATTTGCAACCAGACTACCAGTGTTTACTGCCACCGCACCATGCTGCACCCACATGTGTATGGGTTCCCACTTGTCTCTGAGCACCTTAGACGTCTATGAGGGTTCTACTGTGCATGTATAGACATCATTTTGAGGAAGTTTTGTATGCGGGATAAAAGCCCTGTGGCTGGCCTCAGTGGTAGGAATTCAACAGGTATGGAGCTTGGCAGAGGTTAGTGACTACACCTCAGAGGGGTGGGGCAACATATTAGAAAACTTTGAAACTTTTCATACCTTTAAAGCCGAGTTTGGGCCGAGCTATGGGTATACAAATATTTACATACTGTATTATTACCATCAAACAGCTAATAATCATTAAGACAAGCATCTGCTGACCTTTGTAACTGCAGGTACTCTGGAGTAATTCATCCTCAAAGTTTGCAATAGATGCTTCTCAGTAGCTCTGCTCCTTCCTCCAAGCAGTGACTCAGCTCACCCTGTGCCCCCATTCCTACCAGTGACTTAGCAACTCAGGTCACCCTGCACCCCCCTCCAATCAGTGACTCAGCTTACCCTGTGTTCCCATCTCCACCAATGACTCAGCAACTCAGCTCACCCTGCACTCCCCTCCAAGCAGTGACTCAGCTCACCCTGTGCCCCCATCCCCACCAGTGACTCAGCAACTCAGCTCACACTGCACCTCCCTCCAAGCAGTGACTCAGCTCACCCTGTGCCCCCATCCAACACTAGTGACTCAGCAACTCAGCTCACCCTGCACCCCCCTCCAAGCAGTGACTCAGCTCACCCTGTGTCCCCATCCAACACTAGTGACTCAGCAACTCAGCTCACCCTGCACTCCCCTCCAAGCAGTGACTCAGCTCACCCTGTGCCCCCATCCCCACCAGTGACTCAGCAACTCAGCTCACACTGCACCCCCCTCCAAGCAGTGACTCAGCTCACCCTGTGCCCCCATCCCCACCAGTGACTCAGCAACTCAGCTCACACTGCACCTCCCTCCAATCAGTGACTCAGCTCACCCTGTGCCTCCATCCAACACTAGTGACTCAGCAACTCAGCTCACCCTGCACCCCCCTCCAAGCAGTGACTCAGCTCACCCTGTGCCCCCATCCAACACTAGTGACTCAGCAACTCAGCTCACCCTGCACTCCCCTCCAAGCAGTGACTCAGCTCACCCTGTGCCCCCATCCCCACTAGTGACTCAGCAACTCAGCTCACCCTGCACCCCCCTCCAAGCAGTGACTCAGCTCACCCTGTGCCCCCATCCCCACTAGTGACTCAGCAACTCAGCTCACCCTGCACCCCCCTCCAAGCAGTGACTCAGCTCACCCTGTGCCCCCATCCCCACTAGTGACTCAGCAACTCAGCTCACCCTGCACCCCCCTCCAAGCAGTGACTCAGCTCACCCTGTGTTCCCATCTCCCCAATGACTCAGCAACTCAGCTCTCCCTGCACCCCCCTCCAAGCAGTGACTCAGCTCACCCTGTGCCCCCATCCCCACCAGTGACTCAGCAACTTAGCTCACCCTGCACCTCCCAGCAATACCTTAGCAGTTCAGGTCACCCTGCTACCCACTCCCAGCAGTGACTCAGCAGCTCAGATCACCTTGAACCCCCCTACCAGCAGTGACTCAGAAGCTCAGCTCACCTTGCACCCCCTACAGCAGTGACTTGGCAGCCTTTAAGCCTTTGTTTCACAAAAGTAAACAAAGAGCAGGTGCACAGAGAGTGCTGAGACCCAACTTGGATGACTTCAGTGCTTCCATTGTTCAACATCACCCCAGTGCCTGTAGCTACAGAGGTCAGTGCGGCCTTGTTGTAATGCTTGTTGTAAACAATAAGGACATCTCTGAACGTTCATAGTCCTCAGTCCTGGTAATATTTCAGAAGGGATGTTCCAAAATGAGTATCTTCACCTGTTTCATTAGTGATCTCTCCGAGGGAACACAGAACGCACTGGAAACAGCAGATTGGCCGACCTTCGATGGACACCTTTCTGTGTCCCGGCTCGCACATCTCACTGCACACCGAACGTGGCATCTAAAATGATAACATAATTCAGAAATATATTACAGCGTTCAACAGAACAACCAATACAAAGCCAAGAAATATTCTGAATCTAAAATCTTCAAAGTGGCTGAAAACCTTGGAAATGAGAGGTCAGTCCACCAAAAAAATAGAAGTGATATCATCACTGTGCCAGTGCAGAGAGCAGAGCTGTGGGAGGGGCCGGGAAGATCCACCCACTACGGGCTGGGAGGAGTTATGACAATGTGAAAATTCCTTGCTGAGTGGGTGTCAGTCTGGAGGAGCGTTCCTAGGTAGGCTAGGAGGAGTCCACCTGTGCAAGACTGAAGGGGAGGAGTCGATACACCTGTGCAAGACTGAAGGGGAGGAGCCGATACACCTGTGCAAGACTGAAGGGGAGGAGCTGGTACACCTGTGCAAGACTGAAGGGGAGGAGACGGTACACCTGTGCAAGACTGAAGGGGAGGAGCCTGTGCAACTGTTCAAGACTGAAGGGGAGGAGCCGGTAAACCTGTGCAAGACTGAAAGGGAGGAGCCTGTGCAACTGTGCAAGACTGAAGGGGAGGAGACGGTACACCTGTGCAAGACTGAAGGGGAGGAGACGGTACACCTGTGCAAGACTGAAGGGGAGGAGCCTGTGCAAACTGTTCAAGACTGAAGGGGAGGAGCCGGTAAACCTGTGCAAGACTGAAAGGGAGGAGCCTGTGCAACTGTGCAAGACTGAAGGGGAGGAGCCGGTACATCTGTGCAAGACTGAAGGGGAGGAGACGGTACACCTGTGCAAGACTGAAGGGGAAGAGCCGGCACACCTGTGCAAGACTGAAGGGGAGGAGCCGGTACACTTGTGCAAGACTGAAGGGGAGGAGACGGTACACCTGTGCAAGACTGAAGGGGAGGAGCCGGTACACCTGTGCAAGACTGAAGATGAGGAGACGGTACACCTGTGCAAGACTGAAGGGGAGGAGCCGGTACAACTGTGCAAGACTGAAGGGGAGGAGTCGATACACCTGTGCAAGACTGAAGGGGAGGAGCCGATACACCTGTGCAAGACTGAAGGGGAGGAGCTGGTACACCTGTGCAAGACTGAAGGGGAGGAGACGGTACACCTGTGCAAGACTGAAGGGGAGGAGCCTGTGCAACTGTTCAAGACTGAAGGGGAGGAGCCGGTAAACCTGTGCAAGACTGAAAGGGAGGAGCCTGTGCAACTGTGCAAGACTGAAGGGGAGGAGACGGTACACCTGTGCAAGACTGAAGGGGAGGAGACGGTACACCTGTGCAAGACTGAAGGGGAGGAGCCTGTGCAACTGTTCAAGACTGAAGGGGAGGAGCCGGTAAACCTGTGCAAGACTGAAAGGGAGGAGCCTGTGCAACTGTGCAAGACTGAAGGGGAGGAGACGGTACACCTGTGCAAGACTGAAGGGGAGGAGACGGTACACCTGTGCAAGACTGAAGGGGAGGAGCCTGTGCAACTGTTCAAGACTGAAGGGGAGGAGCCGGTAAACCTGTGCAAGACTGAAAGGGAGGAGCCTGTGCAACTGTGCAAGCTGAAGGGGAGGAGCCGGTACATCTGTGCAAGACTGAAGGGGAGGAGACGGTACACCTGTGCAAGACTGAAGGGGAAGAGCCGGCACACCTGTGCAAGACTGAAGGGGAGGAGCCGGTACACTTGTGCAAGACTGAAGGGGAGGAGACGGTACACCTGTGCAAGACTGAAGGGGAGGAGCCGGTACACCTGTGCAAGACTGAAGGGGAGGAGACGGTACACCTGTGCAAGACTGAAGGGGAGGAGCCGGTACAACTGTGCAAGACTGAAGGGGAGGAGCCGGTACACCTGTGCAAGACTGAAGGGGAGGAGCCGGTACACCTGTGCAAGACTGAAGGGGAGGAGCCGCTACACCTGTGCAAGACTGAAGGGGAGGAGATGGTACACCTGTGCAAGACTGAAGGGGAGGAGCCGGTACAACTGTGCAAGACTGAAGGGGAGGAGCCGGTACACCTGTGCAAGACTGAAGGGGAGGAGCCGGTACAACTGTGCAAGACTGAAGGGGAGGAGCCGGTACACCTGTGCAAGACTGAAGAGAAGGAGCCGGTACACCTGTGCAAGACTGAAGGGGAGGAGCCGGTACACCTGTTTGAGACTGAAGGGGAGGAACCTGTACTCTTGTGCAAGACTGAAGGGGAGGGGCCAGCTCACCTGTGCAAGACTGAAGGGGAGGAGCCGATACACCTTTGCAAGACTGAAGGGGAGGAGCTGGTACACCTGTGCAAGACTGAAGGGGAGGAGCCAGTACAACTCTGCAGGGAAAATTCCACCCAAAAATGACTGTAATGTGTTATTGCAACCCTGATACATGTAATTTTTCCATATACAAGATAACATCAGCCTGTTATAAGAAAGTAAACCAAATTATCGGTGTATAATTCAAAGCAGAATACAGCAGGCAACTTGGTTTGAAATTACATTTATTGGCTATAAGGCAAGTACCTCATGAGTGCCCTTACGTGTTTCGGCCATGAAGGCCTTAATCATAGCATGTTAACTCTGGACAAAACATCCAATATATTCAACTTCCCTTCCCTACCTGATGTATGGGAAAGCCAAGGACAGTTAGTCAGTCATAATGTAAGGGAAGGAAGGAAGTTGAATGTATTGGTAAGTTTTACCCAGAACTAACGAGATATGATTAAGGCCTCATGGCCGAAACACGTAAGGGCAATCATATGGTCCTTGCCTTATAGTCAATAAATATCATTTCAATTGGATGACACCTAGTCTCCAGTTGTATTCTATGTTGGATTCTACATACTGAGTGTTATTGGAGACACCATCAGCCTGTGCATCAGCTTTCTCAGCTTCCATAAGGGATCTCGGTGAGAGCGATGCCCTTTGTTGTGTGTATGACTTTACCTGCGTATATTCCGGGTTCCAGATCACGGAGTCGGTATGTAGGATGATCTGTTCACCTGGAGGTGCTCGGGAATCGTATCGGCCCACTTTGACCAGCCTGTACTCATTGTTGGGGAAGATCTGCAGATTCATGATGTCGAACATCGCCGGAACTTCTCCGATCTCATTGAAGAACACGACATCCCCAGACTGGGTCCTGAAGAGGACATTTTTCAGGTGCTGGAAGACCTGGAACAACGAGAGACATTGAGCAATAAATCCAAAACCATAATTTCAACTTGACTTAGAGATCTGCATAGGAAATGTATCAGTGTGTGTCGGGAGATGTCACAAAGGGGTTCACTTACTAAACTGAAGCGTGCAAAATCTGGGGCAGCTCTGCATAGAAACCAATCAGCTTCCAGGGTTTATAACCAAAGCTTAACTGAACAGCTGAAGATAGAATCTGATTGGCCACCGTGCACAGCTGCACCAGATTCTGAGTGATCCAGTTTTAGTAAATCTCCCCCAATAGGATTCCTTCTTTATATTATAAGAAACATTTCTTCACATACTTGGTGTCATAACTACAAGAGGGCAATCACATTCTTCTGTTGCTCAATGATTATGTTTTATAACAACAAAATCAGACTTTTCCTTAAAGGATCAATCCAATGGGAACTCAGCGTAGAAATCCCACCAAAAGTCCCTCATGGGCCAAAGAGAAGGTCAGGAAGATTTAATTTGATCTCCAGCCTTCTTTTCAGTCAGTGGTAGAACTACCAGGGTCACAAGGGTCGCACTTGCAACCGAGCCCTGATGTTCCCCCACCGTGAAGGGGCCCCAAGACACCAGGAAGGGAGCCTGATGCAGGACATGTGTCCCTCTGTAATAAAGGGCCCTGCGATGTGAGTAAATATATATTGTATATATCTCACTTAAGTATGTATATATAGAGGTGTATTTATGAGGGAAAAAAGTGGCTGCGCTATCCATCATTAGACATATTTGTTCTGTGCAAAAGGAGGCAGCATTGCATGTTATCAGAGATTGGGCTATTATATCTCCAGGTCAAATGTTAGTCATTTATTAAAAAATAGAGCTTGGAAAATACCACAATATGAACACTGAGTATTTATTTCCTATGCTCGTCCGCTCCATCTAGTGGCCATAATGTGGTATTTCTCTGACTTACCCTATATATCAGGGGTCTCCAAACTCTCTAAACAAAAGGCCAGTTTACTGTCCTTTGAACTTTAGGGGGGACCGGACTTGGCCATTTTGAGTAGAAAAGGTCCTGACGTCAGTGGGAATAGACAATGCTCCATTTTTGGTGTCAGTAGGAGCAGAGGTGTAGCTGGGGGGGGGCAGGGGGGTACATATGTACCCGGGCGCCAAGGTACAGGGGCGCCAAAATGAGGCTTACAACCGGGGCGTATTTGCCACGAGGCAAACAAGGCGTTTGCCTAGGGTGGCACTTTTTAGGGGGGGCGGCGGAAGGGACACTTAGTACAGGGGCAGGCAGCGGGCCGCTGTGTCTTACTTGGCTCCGTGTCCCAGTCCCACGATGATCCAGTCCAGGAGGCGCTGCTGGAGGAGGGGTAGAGAGGTCCACCAGTCCGGTGTCTTCATTTCCCTGGACGAGATGTGTGGGCGGGATGACATGCCGCCCCTGTCATCTGGCCACACCCTCGGGATCACTGGACAGCCTATGGCAGCTTGTACCTCCCTCTGCGAGCTCCGCCTCCTCACCGGTGATTGGGCGCCAGAACTGTAGCTCAGGAAAGGCACACAGGCGGCCAATCACCTGCGAGGAGGCGGAGCTTGGAGAGGAAGAGCCAAGCGACAGCGTGTAGATCGAGTGAGGGAGCGGCCGGAGCAAGTGAAGAAGACAGCTGACCGGTAAGTGTGCCGTGCGGATGGTGCTGCTGCAACCAGGTATGCTGGCTGTGGATGGGAGAGGGAAGGAGCCTAGGCTGGAGCCGGGGTCAGCAAGGTAAGTGTCATTGGTGTCAGTGGGAAGAATAGTGCCCCATCATTGGTGTCAGTGGGAGGAATAGTGCCTCATCATTGGTGTCAGTGGGAGGAATAGTGCCCCATCATTGGTGTCAGTGGGAGGAATAGTGCCCCATCATTGATATCAGTGGGAGGAATAGTAGTGCCCCATCATTGGTGTCAGTGGGAGAAATAGTGCCCCATCATTGGTGTCAGTGGGAGGAATAGTGCCCCATCATTGGTGTCAGTGGGAGGAATAGTGCCCCATCATTGGTGTCAGTGGGAGGAATAGTGCCTCATCATTGGTGTCAGTGGGGAAGAATATAGTGCCCCATCATTGGTGTCAGTGGAAGGAATAGTGCCCCATCATTGGTATCAGTGGGAGGAATAGTGCCCCATCATTGGTGTCAGTGGGAGGAATAGTGCCCCATCATTGGTGTCAGTGGAAGGAATAGTGCCCCATCATTGGTGTCAGTGGGGAGGAGGAAATAGTGCCCCATCATTGGTGTCAGTGGAAGGAATAGTGCCCCATCATTGGTGTCAGTGGGAGGAATAGTGCCCCATCATTGGTGTCAGTGGAAGGAATAGTGTCCCATCATTGGTGTCAGTGGAAGGAATAGTGTCCCATCATTGGTGTCAGTGGGGAGGAGGAATAGTGCCCCATCATTGGTGTCAGTGGGAGGAATAGTGTCCCATATTTGGTGTCAGTGGAAGGAATAGTGTCCCATCATTGGTGTCACTGATGTGATTAAACGGGGAGGGACTTGGGTGCCAATTTTATAGTTCGTCCCCGGGCGCAAAATATCCTAGCTACGCCTCTGAGTAGGAGGAATAGTACTCCATCATTGGTGACATTGGGAGGAATTGTGACCCATCGTTGAAGTCATTGGGCCCCATTGTTGGTATCATTGGCAGGAACGGTGCCCCTTCATTGGTGTCAGTGCGGGAATTATGTCCCATTGTTGGTATCAGTGGATGAAATGGTGCCCCGAGGACCATGTAAAAGCAAACAAAGGGCCGCAGTTTGGAGACCACTGCTATGTACCTTATGAATGAATAACTTTCAACCTGGAGGGAAAACAGCCTAATTACATTCGATTTTGCCCCCATTTGCACAGAACACGTATCTGCAGTTTCAGAGGACTAACAGCTCCGCAATTTTCTTTTTATAAATATAATTCTTAGTGTTTTAGGCTGAACGGCACCACAAGTACAACCTTGCAGGATATGGCGTGTAATCAGGTGTGTCCCAGGTGACCATGAAAAACAGGAAGGGTTCAGCATTGAGAGCCTAACTTATTGGTCATCAAGAAAAAATGAAACTCTCAATGCTGCAATCTTCAGGTAAAGGATTCCACTGGCCAGGAAATTTCTTTTAAAAACTTAATAAAGATGGTAGAAAAAAAAAAAAAAAGAGGCCTGAAGGAAGGGCAGTTTGGTAAAAGGGATGAGCCGAAGTGCCTTGGGTTTGGTTCAAGCAATCTTCAGAAGACTATAGAGTTTGGACGCCCACCCCAACCCCATTGAAATCAAAGGGAGCGAACCTGTCAAATTAAAAATGACCATTTTGTGGACTAATAAACAAGGAGGTGTCAAAAAACTTAGCAGCCATGGAGAACATGTAGCAATGCCAAAAAAAAAAAGTAAAATAAATTCCATAGGGAGACCCCCCCCCCGCGGCTAAGCATCCTGTCCCCATTGGAGAAAAGAAAACAAATCCAGTTAAGCTTTTAATATTTTTAGTTAGCCAAGGTATCACTCTGACTTTGTTGCCTTCTCCAGGGGCGGACTGACCATTTGGAAACTTGGGCACTGCCCGAGGGCCCGGGGTCAGTAGGGGGCCCCATGAGATGCCCCTGGCACCTTTTTCATAGGCTTTGTTGAGTTTGGGCAAGGACACAGGGGCCCCATGATCCCCTATTGCCCGGGGACCCCATGAGTTGTCAGTCCGCCCCTGTTGGGCAAGGACACAGGGGCCCTATGATCCCGTATTGCCCGGGTGCCCCATGAGTTGTCAGTCCACCCCTGTTGGGCAAGGATACAGGGGCCCTATGATCCCCTAATGCCCGGGAGCCCCATGAGTTGTCAGTCTGCCCCTGTTGGGCAAGGACACAGGGGCCCTATGATCCCCTATTGCCCGGGAGCCCCATGAGTTGTCAGTCTGCCCCTGTTGGGCAAGGACACAGGGGCCCTATGATCCCCTATTGCCCGGGTGCCCCATGAGTTGTCAGTCCGCCCCTGTTGGGCAAGGACGCAGGGGCCCTATGATCCCCTAATGCCCGGGAGCCCCATGAGTTGTCAGTCTGCCCCTGTTGGGCAAGGACACAGGGGCCCTATGATCCCCTATTGCCCGGGAGCCCCATGAGTTGTCAGTCCGCCCCTGTTGGGCAAGGACACAGGGGCCCTATGATCCCCTATTGCCTGGGAGCCCCATGAGCTGTCAGTCTGCCCCTGTTGGGCAAGGACACAGGGACCCTATGATCCCCTATTGCCCGAGAGCCCCATGAGTTGTCAGTCTGCCCCTGTTGGGCAAGGACACAGGGGCCCTATGATCCCCTATTGCCCGGGTGCCCCATGAGTTGTCAGTCCGCCCCTGTTGGGCAAGGACACAGGGGCCCTATGATCCCCTATTGCCCGGGAGCCCCATGAGTTGTCAGTCCACCCCTGTTGGGCAAGGACACAGGGGCCCCATGATCCCCTATTGCCCGGGGACCCCATGAGTTGTCAGTCCACCCCTGTTGGGCAAGGACGCAGGGGCCCTATGATCCCCTATTGCCCGGGAGCCCCATGAGTTGTCAGTCCACCCCTGTTGGGCAAGGACGCAGGGGCCCTATGATCCCCTATTGCCCGGAAGCCCCATGAGTTGTCAGTCCGCCCCTGGCCTTCTCTACCTCCATATTTATTCCTAGCTAACTCAGTACTTCCTCTTTTTTTGCTTTCCACAAGTCGTACAAATGTTGAGGCCAAGGAGAAATTTACAGGTTCTGCTGATTGAATCAAAATTTTCGCAAACAAAAATTGAATTCATACCTTCCAGGGCAGGAGATTTTCCTCATTGCAGCTCCCCGAAGGAAAGGTGTGATTTGTACATTGTAAGAGGTGATGAAGTGCGTAAGCGAAGGCGTAGACCGCGATGTAGGCCTGGAAGGTATAACTTAGATCGATTAGTTCAAATAGGGAATCGGCGTCATCTAGACTTTCATTGCCCGTACAAATTCTAATACCGTTGCTATCATTTGCAGCATTTCCATCAGTAAGCCATTGGCACTCAAAGGCCGTTTCCCAAAACTGCTTTATGAAGATGTCCCCTGTATATCTGGATGGATGAAGATGGTGCAGATC
Source organism: Staurois parvus (assembly GCA_951230385.1). NCBI lineage: Eukaryota > Metazoa > Chordata > Amphibia > Anura > Ranidae > Staurois > Staurois parvus. Next base: position 125,808 of record CATNWA010016688.1, on the reverse strand, counting down.
TTGGCCGAACTGAGGCATGGGTTCGCTGTGTAGGACCAGGCCGATGGAACCGTTCAGTAATCTGGCGTTGCTTTCTGAAAACATTCCCGGAATGAATGTAAAACTCAAGGTGTAGATCCAGATTTTGCCCTTTTTCCCATTCTCCGACATCATGTCCAGGAGAGGCTTGACGTGCATCTCCTCGCAATAGACAACAACGGCAACTGCGGTGGAATCCATGACAACATCCAGGATTTTCTTGAGTTTATCAGGGGCGTAACGGAAATGGATTTTCTCCAGGAAGTCCACACAGCCTTGGTTCAAAATAATGTCATCTTTCAGGTTTTGTCCATCTAGTACCCCCAAGTCATCATCTCTGGTCAGAATCCCAACCCAGGTCCACTCCAGGTGTTTTAACAGCTGAGAAATGGCTTTGTTCTGGATGTTCTCGTTGGGTACCGTGCGGAGGAAGGAGGGGAACTGAATCCTGTCGCCCAAATCTGGATCAAAAGCACCAAAACTAATCTGAAAAAAGTTGAGGACAGCAACCGTCATGACATGAGTAGAAAAGCTTTTGTTGGAGATCTTCCTGATCTAATCAATCCTAAATTTGGATTAATAAAAAAATCTACGGGTAAAGAAGGATAGTTTGGGTGTCTATAGCAAGGGGCATCATCATTTCAGATGGGGCTTTATAGGTTATGGGGTTGATTTACAAGAAATATTCATAGCCATCGGCCCAATCATATCGGCAGGTTGAGGGCAGCTGCCTCAGAGGCGTAGCTAAGGGGGGGACAGGGGGTATATATGTACCCGGGCGCCAAGGTACAGGGGCGCCAAAATGAAGTCACAAGATCACTGCAGCGGCTGCAGCAGACGTGTCATCTGATACGTCTGCCATCCACAGTGAGTTATGAGAGGAGAGAGGAGCCGGCCAGGAGAGGAGGAGAGAGGAGGTCAGTGAGCCAGGCATGTGCTGGAGGGGACGAGGGGAGAGCTGAGCGGGTGAGTAGTGCCATGGATGAATGGGAAGGGGCAATGTGATCGGGACGGGGGGGTGTCTACAGGGACCATATGAAGTGAGGGAGGGGGGCCTGAGGTAGCCATTTGTCCCCGGGCACAAAATATCCTGGCTACGCCTCTGAGCTGCCTACAAAGGGAATGTACCATGCTAGTAAGCTAGCTAGTCTGCCCGGGTTCGGGAAGGGTTAGTGCTGGTTCTGCAATTTCCCACTCTTTCTGGGCTCTGCCTCTCTCTGTGTGCTGTATATAAAAGGGGGGAGGGCTCTGCACTTTGAGAACTGCTGATGGGAAGAAGACACAGACAAACCTGAAGATAGAATGAGGACTGCTGCACCTTGCAGTCCGTCAAGGCAAAAGGGTTCCAGAGGAAATCCAAGTCGTGGACTTCTACCATAGAAGGACTATCACCTGTAGATGGTATGCCTGGGCAGCCATGTAACTGTAGTTAGGACTAGGGATTGGACTTGCTCACATGCGACTGTAATGTTAAAGTCTCTTCAGGCTCTGAGCCTGGTCTGAAGTTATTCAGAGGGGTGCATAATGGGGTCTGGAGTATTAAAGAGCCCGGGCCTGTGATAGCACTACAGTCTAGTCAGTACATCAAAGAGGACCAAGGTTATTGCCACTGGGAATACGATAACGTTTAAGACACTAAGCAACCAGTTGAGTTGTGGTCCCTGGGTGGTGAGGTGTCCTCCGGCAGCAAGGGGGTTGTTACTTGGGCTCCTTCCCTAGTGGTATGTCTCCCATAGCAACCTGAGAGCAGACCAACGTTATGGAGGTCTTCAGCCTATCTGAATAGTATGGAAGAGGAAGATTTAATACCCGACACACACGAGGTCGGGAGATCATTTTGTTACTGGGAGCGAGGTACACTGGCTGGTGAAAGTGGTGCGGCTCTACCCGCCATTACAAATGCAACACATAATAGTCACTGCATGTAGAACATGGGACAACACTTCATCCGAGACTCAGCATCATTTTACATGCAGTGCTAGCTCATCCGGGAGACAGTCTGGAGGCTGCCTTAATATTAGATGACCCAACTGGGACAGGAGCTTTTGGAGGGGACTAGGGGCTGGCCTTCTGCCCATGGAGGACACCAGGGATTTTGTCTGCTTCTCACAGGCAGAGCATGGAGGAGAGCTGGGTTATGAAACCCTTTGACTGGACAAGAGTATCTACTGGGATTATGTGGCCAGGAAGTCCCCAGAACAGTGGTGCATCTATGGGAACATTGTGTTGGACAGATGCACCTTCACCAGACGTGGATATGGAACTCTTCTTGGGCATATTTCTTACTGGGCCCTGGCTGGTCCTAGAGAGCTGCCTAATGCAGCGTTTTTCCATTTTGCCCCGGCTACTACCAACTATCGGTCTGCTGGAAGGGTTTGGAGGGCAGGAGGCACTGTTTGACGGAGGCACCTAGTCATGGTGCCAGGTGGTCCACCACATTAGACTGTGCACATGACCGCAGTTCCTTCTTAGTGCCAGGGATTGATGAGCAAGAGTATGCCTAGTGCACGGGGGCAGTAGGCCCCACCCTCAATATGGCATAGTTGGTAAAACACAACAATGCGTGTACATTCATTCAGTGCAAATGTGGCAATATAACAAATGTAAATAGGCTTTATATACTTTGCTGTTCCAACTTTGGTCATTGATTTTAACTAGAAAATACCGCATTTGTCCACTAGATGGAGCGCTAGGAAATACCTACAATACTTAGCACCATCTAGTGGCCAAATGTGGTATTTTCCATTTAAAATCAATGACTAACATTTGAACAGCACAGACTACAGCCTATTTACAGTTACTTGTTGCCACATGCTCACAGGACGAAGGTACATGCACTTTGGCTGGGCTATGAAAACTCATTTTACATTAACCCTTAAGATTATGTAAATGCCAACTTTTTTTAGTTTTGGATAATGTAGGGAGGGACCCTTTATATCCTTTGGTTTTAGTCACATGAGCAGCCGGGAGGCTGTAACAGTAGGTGGGTGAGCTGCAGTTTTACCTTCTCCTGACCACCCACCTAAACTATGGCAGACAACAGCATAGGGCTGTACACTTTACTGAGCCACGATGTTTTGCTTCATGGTTATGGCAAAAATTAAATGGCATGTCGCATTCAGAAGGCAGCAACACCACTGAACATCACCCATTCATGTGAATAGGGCTGTGCCACAACTGTGAGCATTTCCAGTCTTGTCTGCATTTTCAGGGTTAAAACAGCCATATTGCCAAATCGCCACCTATCAAATGTCCTCTGAAAAGCAGTCTACTACAGATCACTTTTTGGTGCAGCAGTAAGGTTTACCACCCATGTAGATGAGTCCTTTGGGAGGTGAGTAGGTCCACACAGAGATTGCCTCATCATATGGAGAACTTTAGATTACAACACAGAAACAACTTCGGATGCCCTGACTTCAAAATTAGTTAAAAACGGTAATCAGAAAAAAGTTCAATTATACAAAAAAAATCTCTATTGGAAAATATGACTATTGTTATGGCCACAAGACCACCATATAAATACATTATAGAGAATATCCAAAGTAAAATTATCACCAGCCATGTTGTCCAGAACCCACCTAGGTAACCCTGAATGATTCATAAACACAGATGGTGCCCCCCCCCCCCCCCCCCCCCCCCCCACCCCGGGAGAGAACAGCATATAAAGAAGGGGAACTTTAGGTAATAGGAGACTGGGGGGAGGGGGGAGGGGGGGGTTGTTGGAACTCATATATTAGCATTGATTCATGAGAATTGTACCTGGGGGTAGTTGCACAGACCCGCTATCCTGGCAATCGGGATGGATAAAGTTGACATGGAATCTCCAACAATACCGGCCAGGAATGGAAGCTTCCAGCCTCCGGTGCCATCATAGACCAAGTCCTTCTTCTCCCAGAGCAACATCATGGCGGCTTGAATCGCTCTCGCCTCCGACACACATGAGTCAAATATATCAAAACCCAAAGTCAGGTTTGGCAGGAGGTTCCGGTTCTGATTGATCTCCTCAATGGCGAATATCACAGCCAACACATCCCGATAATACCTAATGACAAAACTGTCCATGAAGAGAGTATACTTAGTGTCCATTATATGGAACACGGCCTTAGAGCGGGTATAGTGAATGCGGGGTCCGGGGAGAGCGGGATATAGTGAATGCGGGGTCCGGGGAGAGCGGATATAGTGAATGAGGGTCTGGGGAGAGCGGATATAGTGAATGCAGGGTCCGGGGAGAGCGGATATAGTGAATGCGGGGTCCGGGGAGAGCGGATATAGTGAATGCGGGGTCCGGGGAGAGCGGATATAGTGAATGCGGGGTCCGGGGAGAGCGGATACAGTGAATGAGGGTCTGGGGAGAGCGGATATACTGAATGAGGGTCCGGGGAGAGCGGATATAGTGAATGAGGGTCTGGGGGGAGAGCGGATATAGTGAATGCGGGGTCCGGGGAGAGAGCGGGATATAGTGAATGAGGGTCTGGGGAGAGCGGATATAGTGAATGAGGGGTCCGGGGAGAGCGGATATAGTGAATGAGGGGTCTGGGGAGAGCGGATATAGTGAATGAGGGTCTGGGGAGAGCGGATATAGTGAATGCGGGGTCCGGGGAGAGCGGATATAGTGAATGAGGGGTTCGGGGAGAGCGGATATAGTGAATGCGGGGTCCGGGGAGAGCGGATATAGTGAATGAGGGTCCGGGGGGGATATAGTGAATGAGGGTCCGGGGAGAGCGGATATAGTGAATGAGGGGTCCGGGGAGAGCGGATATAGTGAATGAGGGTCCGGGGAGAGCGGATATAGTGAATGAGGGTCCGGGGAGAGCGGATATAGTGAATGCGGGGTCCGGGAGAGCGGATATAGTGAATGCAGGGTCCGGGGAGAGCGGATATAGTGAATGCGGGGTCCGGGGAGAGCGGATATAGTGAATGAGGGTCCGGGGAGAGCGGATATATGAGTGGGGAATGAGGGGGTCCGGGGAGAGCGGATATAGTGAATGCGGGGTTCGGGGAGAGCGGATATAGTGAATGCGGGGTCCGGGGAGAGCGGATATAGTGAATGCGGGGTCCGGGGAGAGCGGATATAGTGAAGCGGATATAGTGAATGAGGGGTCCGGGGAGAGAGCGGATATAGTGAATGCGGGGTCCAGGGAGAGCGGATATAGTGAATGCGGGGTCCGGGGAGAGCGGATATAGTGAATGCGGGGTCCGGGGAGAGCGGATATAGAGAATGCGGGGTCCGGGGAGAGCGGATATAGTGAATGTGGGGTCCGGGGAGAGCGGATATAGTGAATGTGGGGTCCTGGGAGAGCGGATATAGTGAATGCGGGGTCCGGGGAGAGCGGATATAGTGAATGCAGGGTCGGTGGGGGGAGAGCGATATAGTGAATGCGGGGTCCGGGGAGAGGGGATATAGTGAATGCAGGGTCCGGGAGAGGGATATAGTGAATGCGGGGTCCGGGGAGAGCGGATATAGTGAATGCGGGTCCAGGGAGAGCGGATATAAGTGAATGCGGGGTCCGGGTCGGATATAGTGAGAGGGGTCCGGAGAGCGGATATAGTGAATGCAGGGGATCTGGGGAGAGGGGATATAGTGAATGTGGGGGTCCGGGGAGAGTGGAGCGGAATATATAGTGAATGCAGGGTCCGGGGAGAGCGGATATAGTGAATGCAGGGTCCGGGGAGAGCGGATATAGTGAATGCGAGGTCCGGGGATATAGTGAATGCGGGGTCCGGGGAGAGCGGATATAGTGAATGCGGGGTCCGGAGAGAGCGGATATAGTGAATGCAGGGTCCGGGCAGAGGGGATATAGTGAATGCGGGGTCCGGGGAGAGCGGATATAGTGAATGCGGGGTCCGGAGAGAGCGGATATAGTGAATGCAGGCTCCGGGGAGAGCGGATATAGTGAATGCGAGGTCCGGGGATATAGTGAATGCGGGGTCCGGGGAGAGCGGATATAGTGAATGCGGGGTCCGGGGAGAGCGGATATAGTGAATGCGGGGTCCGGGGAGAGCGGGAAAAAAAACACACAAATGTTTTAAGTCAAAAATAAATAAATACAGAAATAAATCTGGCTTCATACGACCCAGAGTCAAGGTAGAAGATCACATGGTCCTTTGAGCTACCAGGGGCATTGTTGCCGATTCCAGGCTTTACATACCGACTTTTCTTTTTTTTAATCAAACCCAAAAATAAAAAAATACTGTAAAAACTTTGTTGCATGTATTGCACATTTATTGGACTGAAAACTCTAATGATCTGTACGTGAGGAAGAAGAAAACTGAACATCAACTTACTCTTCACAAGATGCAGCTGCTGGTTTCTCCTGATAGGTCACGTGAGGCTGATAAATGGTGGAATGGATCAATGTGATGACCCCAACGATGATGTCCCCGTCCTTCCAGAAGGACTCTATACTCTGCTTCTCTAGGCGGCACCTGGATTGAGTTGATTCGTGGACAACGGTAACCAGCGCTAAGAACACAAGGATCTTGGATAACCTCATTGGAAGGTCAGAAGCTTTGAAGGCAATCGTCAAACTGATGTATGGAGCTTAGAGAAGATGGCCTGGCATGGTGTGCCTCAACACAATGGACAGTCCGCCATTTATACATGACTTCCAGGACAACTTGGGATGGACAATTTCTCGGGTACGTCACATCATCATTGAGATAATTTTGACGAGATAATTGCGAATGAATTATTTTACAATGACTTGCCTTCCATGTGGATTATGTAGAATTCTAAAGGGAAGTCTTGTAAGAGGTGAGTTCATTTTCTTCTACTCGGCGATATAATTTTCATGCAGCGCAAGTATCTGGGGACGTTATTTTCTGAAGATGTTGGGGACTGCAAAGGCTTGTAGCTATTTTTAAAATGACAAAAAAGAAATTAAAGATCTTTTGGGTGCAATTTTGCAGCTGTGCGCAACAAGAACAGGCATGACTCGGTGAATAATAGTCTGCCGCTCTTGTTGGCTGGCGAGGTCCCTCTGCAAATTTTAAGTAAAGACATATTTTGTTCTTTTAATATGGAAGAGAAAGTAGATTAGTCCAATAACAGGAAAAGTTACAGCTGTAAAAGGGAAACCATGTTGTTTCTGTTTCCTTAACCCCTTCATGCCGGCGCCTCCCGGCCAGGGGCAGACTGACCATTCAAGCATTCGGGATCTGCCCCAGGGCCCGGGGTCAGTAAGGGGCCCTATGAAATGCCCCTGGTACCTTTTATAGGCTTTTTTTGGGTGTGCTTTGAGTGTGGGCAAGGACACAGGGGACTCATGATCCCCTATTGCCTGGGGGCCCCATGAGCTGTCAGTCCGCCCCTGCTCCCAGCCCTTTTCAGAAGAGTTTTAGAAGCCGGGAGGCCAGGCGGGGTTTAGAGTCATGTGACCACCGTGACGCACCGTCAGGGCGGTCACATGATCGGGAAAGGTCCCGATTGAAAGAGGAGATCGGGACCTTTCCGTGAGTACCAAACATGTGTGCAGGGAGCGCGCAGGGCGCGCGCTCTCAGCATATATGTTCTTTTTTAATGGAACGCAAATGTGCGGCCGCTCAGAGTCTAGGCCCAGACGCCAGGAGGCCGCACATTTGCGTTCGGCCGGTGTGAAGAGGTTAAGGTAATATTAAAAGAATGTTTTGTTAAAAAATGTTTTTTCACAGAGCAGCCCCAATCCTCCTCTTCTCTTGTCCTCCGCCGGTGCTCGGCCAAATGCCCCCACAGCAAGTAGCTTGCTATGTGGCCACCTGAGCAGGCTCGCTCCTTAGCCGCTGCTCTGTTTATCCCTTCAGACACAGAGCCACAGCTTGGCCCCTCCCCAGGGGCGGACTGACCATTCGAGCACTCGGGCACTGCCCGAGGGCCCGGGGTCAGTAGGGGGCCCCACGAGATACACGAGATGCCCCTGGTACCTTTCATAGGCTTTTTTGGGTGTGGGCGATGACACAGAGGCCCCATGATCCCCTATTGCCCGGGGGCCCCATGAGTTGTCAGTCCAGCCCTGCCCCACCCCTTCTCTCTCCTCATTGACTCACTGGCTATAATTGACAGCAGCGGGAGCCAATGGTCTGCTGTCTCGGTCAATGAGGATGGAGGGTCCTCAGAGGTCTTCATGCACATTGCTGGATCGCGATGGGGCTCAGGAAAGTATTAGGAGGGCTGTGATGTACACAGAAAGTTTTTTTTATTCTATGCATGAAGGTAAAAACCTTGAGCCTTTAGAACCACTTTAAGTGGTAGTAAACTCTTATTATTACTTTTACCTAGGGGTACGTTTATATTTAGTGTAAACACCCTCCTAGTGTAGGATAGGCAGGTAAATTTAGTTTTGGGCTCCCTCAAGGGAGCAGAGATTGTTTGTCCTGATCTGTTCAGAGTTTCACAGGCTGGGAGTTTGATCGCTTCCCCCTGCCTCTGGAAGAAGCTTCAAATTACTAACCTGAATATACCTGAGTGTCCAGTAGGGGGCTGGAGAGATGACAAATAGTTTGTAGCACTGGAAAGCTGAGATCCTTCTCCTTAGGGTTACTTTAGGTAGCCCATTGACTGTGTAGATGTGATAGAAGCCTCAGCAGCTGAGAGCTTGGGTGGATCTTCCAAGAGACTGATTGTAGGACCTGGTCTGGAGAAGGGCTGATTCACTCACTGGGCCATGTCCAAAGGAAGACAGAAGGTAGTGGCTGTCTTTGGGACTTGTGAGTAAAGACCACGTACTGATTGCTATGACTGTGAGTGTTCCGGAGACTGCAATGGGTAGCAGAAGTTTTGCAGAGGTGCAAGGTAACCAGATGCAAAAGACTTGCCTCATGGTCTTCTGTTGTGAGGCCTTAGACTGCTCATGGGCCCCAGCTGTGAAGCGTTAGACTGCTCAGAGACTTGCCTCATGGTCCCCAGATGTGAAGCCTTAGACTGCTCAGAGACTTGCCTCATGGTCCCCAGATGTGAAGCCTTAGACTGCTCAGAGACTTGCCTCATGGTCCCCAGATGTGAAGTCTTAGACGCTCAGAGACTTGCCTCATGGTCCCTGCTGTGAGTTGTGAACTTGCCTCCCCCAGTTGTGAAGCCTTAGCTGCTCAGAGACTTGCCTCCTGGTCTTCTACTGTGAGGCCTTAGACTGCTCAGAGACTTGCTCATGGTCCCCAGTTGTGAAGCCTTAGACTGCTCAGAGACTTGCTCATGGTCCCCAGTTGTGAAGCCTTAGACTGCTCAGAGACTTGCCTCCTGGTCTTCTGCTGTGAGGCCTTAGACGGCTCAGAGACTTGCCTCATGGTCCCCAGCTGTGAAGCCTTACACTGCGCAGAGACTTGCCTCATGGTCTTCTGTTGTGAGGCCTTAGACTGCTCATGGTCCCCAGCTGTGAAGCGTTAGACTGCTCAGAGACTTGCCTCATGGTCCCCAGATGTGAAGCCTTAGACTGCTCAGAGACTTGCCTCATGGTCCCCAGATGTGAAGCCTTAGACTGCTCAGAGACTTGCCTCATGGTCCCCAGATGTGAAGTCTTAGACTGCTCAGAGACTTGCCTCATGGTCTTCTGCTGTGAGGCCTTAGACGGCTCAGAGACTTGCCTCATGGTCCCCAGTTGTGAAGCCTTAGACTGCTCAGAGACTTGCCTCCTGGTCCCCTAGTTGTGAGGCCTTAGACTGCTCAGGAAGACTTGCTCATGGGCGTCCCCAGATGTGAAAACCCTCTTAGACTGCTCAGAGACTTGCCTCATGGTCTTCTGGGTGTGAGGTGGCCTTAGACGGCTCAGAAACAATTGCCTCATGGTCCAGCAGCCCCTTTGAGGGTACCAATACATACATCTTACCTGTAGGTCCCCAGTGAACATCTTCCAATCCTGCACCGCTAAAAAGATATTCACATCCCCTTCAGCCGATGACACCACCGGCATATGCAAGCGTGCCGTCAATAGGACTGCGCATGAGACTTGCCTCATGGCCCACGAACCAGCTGTGAAGACCTTGGAAGGAGTGGGACTGCTGACAGCTCACCCTTCTTGTGTCTACCATAGGTCATGCTAATAGTGCAGCTTCCTATGGTGTCACACGGAGAAGAGAAGGAGCCAGGAGCACCCAGGGTATGGAGAGGAGGATAGAGACCAAGACCATTGCACAGATTGGTTATGACATGTTTATTATTTTAAAAAAGGAGATTTAGGAATCACTTTAAACCCCCTTGTCGCCCACATAATCCATATTTTTGGCGTAGCTTATGCCACACATTTGCATCTATGGACAGCAAGAGGTTTTGGTGCTGAGAGAGCGCTCGCAGCATTTTTGGTCCCTAATAATAGTTAGGAGCTGCGGGACCGTTTCTGGTCATGTGACCAATCACATGGTCACTTGTCAGGACAGATCTCTGTCCCCCGCCTAGGTGCAGATTCAGTCTTCCAGCCTGGTTGCAGTAAGAATTTTGTTTCTTGTCCTTCGACAGCTCCCCTTGGAGTTTGGAGTGGTACCAATACAGGTGTCTTTTATACTGATAACAAGTAGGTGCCATTGATGACAGGTAATGATCTGCCACAGAGGAGCCTCTTAAAGAAGAAGGTACAGGTCTGTGAGAGCCAGAAATCTTGCTTGTTTGTAGGTGACCAAATACTTATTTTCCACCATCATTTGCAAATAGATTCTTTCCAGATCAATGCCAATGTGATTGTCTGGATTTGTTTTCTCATTTTGTCTCTCATAGTTGAGGTCTCCCTATGATGCCAATTACAGGCCTCTCTCATCTTCATGGGAGAACTTGTACAATTGGTGGGGACCTTTTTTGCCCCAAGAGCCTGAGAGCATGAACCAGAAAAAAAAATGAATTGATGGTTGTAATTGAGATGAGGAACTTGTGGGAACGCTTCGATTCAGCTCAGCCCTTCTTGTGTCACAATACCATAGGCATGCCCGATAATAGGAAAAAGTGTCAGCTTCCTATGGTGTTGAAACACATTTGTTTCCAGAGAAGAGAAGGAGCCAGAAGCACCACAGGGTTTCAACTAGGAAATGTGAAGGAAAGACTTGTCAGAGAAGTATGACATGTCAGAAAAAAGCGGAGCTCTCTGCAGATACACTTTTTGCTGTACTGGAATTTTCTTCTTTTCATTCTTCTTCTTCTTTTCATTCTTCTTCACTTTTCATTCTTCTTCGCCACATAATCCATATTGGGGTTTTCAGCTTATGCCACACATTTGCATCTATGGACAGCAAGAGGTTTTTTTCTGAGAGAGCGCTCGCAGCATTTTTTTTCCCTAATAATAGTTAGGAGCTGCGGGACCGTCTTCTGGTCATGTGACAGCCAATCACAGTGGTCACTTGGTCAGACAGACTCTCCTTTCCCCCTTCCATTCTTCTTTTCAGATTCAGTCTTCTTCCATTCCTGGTGCAGGTCTACTTTTTGTTTCTGGTGTCCTTCTTTTCATTCTTCTTTTCATTCTTCTCATCTTCTTTTCATTCTTCTTTTCATTCTTCTTCTCATTCTTCTTTTCATTCTTCTTCTTCTTCTTTGTCATGTTTGAGGTTGTGGACAGGTGTCTTTTATATTCTGATAACAAGTTCTCAAACAGGTGCCATTGATACAGGTAATGAGTGCAGGACAGAGGAGCCTCTTAAAGAAGAAGGTACAGGTCTGTGAGAGCCAGAAATCTTGCTTGTTCTTTAGGTGACCAAATACTGATTCCACCATCATTTGCAAATAAATTCTTTCCAGATCAGCCATGTGATTGTCTTCTTCTTTTTCATTTCTTCTTCTTCTTTCTTCTTCGTCGTTGAGTCTCTCATAAGATTGAGGTCTCTATGATCATTACTGACCTGTCAGTCTCTGTAAGTGGTATGGGAGAACTTGTCTTCCCCATTGGTGGGGACTAAATACTTTTTTATAAAGCCCCACTGTATACTGTGTTTTTCTGTTATTTAAAAAAAAAATGATTTTTTGATGGTTGTAACAAAAGGCCGGTTTTGTTAACTCCATTTGTTGTCAGTGTGGTTACTTAGGTTGGGGGGCAGGTATTGTTTTAGTGGGACTTACAAGCCATCTTTAGTCCCCGGGTCTTCAGTGATGTTGCCTCAAACCCCTGCAGGGTATATCATTGGCATAGAGAGGATAATTCGGAAGTAAGGCCACAAACTTTTTTTTGCTTTTACGTAATTGTCTGACCATATTCATAACACAAAGGTAGGACAACGTTTTAATAAATATTTTCCTTTATTTCCCTGTATTGATATGAAATGTTCATGTAGTGGCTTCATAGTATGTATCAGGTTCATTATAAGGAGTAACATGCAGGTGAACAGATAAATTACAACAACACATTATTCATTGAGGTTCAACAGTGATTGAGGGTCTTTCTCAAAAGAGCTCACAATCTACAGAAATCTGAAAACCAAGTCACAGTTGGGCACGACTTTCATGTTTTTCTTCCAGTCTGATTCTTTGAAACCAAAAATTCTCGGGTGTTCATATGAGGTCTCAGAATGATAATATGACACTTAGGGGCAAAAATGCAGCACATTAGGCCAAGGCTGGATGAAAGAATGGCAAAAATATTTCTACGGCCACCATGTACTTGCCCTTGGTGCTCACATAGGCCGGGATGAAGGAGATCCAAACACTTGTGAAGACCAACATGCTGAAGGTGATAAACTTTGTCTCATTAAAGCCATCGGGAAGGTTTCTAGCCAAGAAAGCGACCACAAGAGTCAAAATTGCCAAGAACCCCAAGAATCCTAGCATGATGTAGAAGAAGGTTATGGAGCTGTCCTTGCACTCCACCGTTATGACCCCTTTAGTAGCCTTTGTGTTCAGATTGGGAGATGATGGGTATTGTATCACCCAGGAAGCACAAATGACAGTTTGGATGCTCGATCCAACAGCAATCATTGAGTTGGGGATGGAAGAGCCAACCCATTTCCGAAGAGAGCTATTTGGCTTGGTGGCACTAAAAGCAATCACCACTGTAATGGTTTTGGCAAAGATGCATGACACGCAGAGAGAGAATATGATCCCAAATATAGCTTGCCGGATTAGACAGGTGATGGTGGTAGGGCGACCGATGAACAAAAAGGAACAAAGGAAGCAGAAGAGGAGAGCCACCAAGAGAAGGTAGCTAAGGCTGCGGTTGTTGGCTTTCACCAACGGAGTGTCACGGAAGCGAATAAATATGCCGAGAACTGAAACAGTCACTATGGAGCAGATGGTGGTGACAGCAGAAAGGGCCAGACCAAGAGGCTCCTCATAGGAGAGAAACTCAATCACCTTTGGTATACATTTCACACGGTTCTCATTGGACCATTGGTCTTCTGGGCACTGCATGCAGCCTGCTGCATCTGATTAAAAAAAAGGAGAATTATGAAGTAATTAATACATAGCATAACCAGTGGTGCAGAAATAGAGGTAGCAGATATGGGACCACATTCTTCGTTGGCCCTTTTTCTAGCCATGATCAAGAATGTCTCCACCATACACCACCATTATGATGGTGTGCTAATTATAATTAGTAACAAGAAAGAAAGGATAAGTAGCAAATATTAATAGGGAGACATGAAGATCTTAACTTAAGGCATTCAAAATGATTTATTGTGATTCCACTGGGAAAGTCTCAGCGGTTGGTTCTTGATCCAGTTGTTCAGGTATGCTCTATCTGTCTGTGGCGTACCCCTTAGGGCCATTGATTTGTCCCAGATCCTTTTCCCAGGTTAGGGTGATAGAAGCCAGGCACACACATAGCAGTCACTCCTCTGGCTCAGGGAACAGTCTAGACCAGGGGTGTCAAACTCAATTTCATTGTGGGCCACTTCAGCATTCTGGTTGCCCTCAAAGGGCTGGTTGTATCTGTAGGACTAGATCAGCAATGGGCAAACTACGGCCCGCGGGCCGTATACGGCCCGGGGACCTTTTAATCCGGCCCGTGGAGCGTGATACTGTCAGGATGGCTGTCAGGATGTGTGTAGGCGGGGCAGCGTGACGAACGTGAGGGGAGCTAGGCTCCTCTCGCAGTCCGCCCTGAAGACCGGGAACGGCGCGGGAACACGGCGAGAGGAACGCGCGGAGCAAAGGTAAGTGAATTGACACACAGGGGGGACTTGGCTTACTACTTGGGGGGGAATAGTACTATGGGGGATGAAATACTATATGAGGGATGAATTACTATATGGGGGATGAATTACAATATGGGGATGAATTACTATATGGGGGATGAATTACTATATGGGGGATGAATTAATATGGGGGATGAATTACTATATGGGGGATGAATTACTATATGGGGGATGAATTACTATATGGGGGATGAATTACTATGGGGGATGAATTACTATATGGGGGATGAATTACTATATGGGGGATGAATTACTATGGGGGGATGAATTACTATATGGGGGATGAATTACTATGGGGGATGAATTACTATGGGGGATGAATTACTATATGGGGGATGTATTACTATATGGGGGATGAATTACTATATGGGGGATGAATTACTATATGGGGGATGAATTACTATATGGGGGATGAATTACTATATGGGGGATGAATTACTATATGGGGGATGAATTACTATGGGGGATGAATTACTATATGGGGGATGAATTACTAATACTATATGGGGGATGAATTACTATGGGGGATGAATTACTATATGGGGGATGAATTACTATATGGGGGGGATGAATTACTATGGGGGATGAATTACTATATGGGGGATGTATTACTATATGGGGGATGAATTACTATATGGGGGATGAATTACTATATGGGGGATGAATTACTATATGGGGGATGAATTACTATATGGGGGATGAATTACTATATGGGGGATGAATTACTATGGGGGATGAATTACTATATGGGGGATGAATTACTATGGGGGATGAATTACTATATGGGGGATGAATTACTATATGGGGGATGAATTACTATGGGGGGATGAATTACTATATGGGGGATGTATTACTATATGGGGGATGAATTACTATATGGGGGATGAATTACTATATGGGGGATGAATTACTATATGGGGGATGAATTACTATATGGGGGATGATGGGGGATGAATTACTATATGGGGGGGATGAATTACTATATGGGGGATGAATTACTATATGGGGGATGAATTACTATATGGGGGATGAATTACTATGGGGGGATGAATTACTATATGGGGGATGAATTACTATGGGGGATGAATTACTATATGGGGGATTAATTACTATGCTTACTATGGGGAATATTACTATGCTTACTATGGGGGAATATTACTATACTTACTATGGATGACACATACACATCATTCATCTACTCTTGGTCTGGCCCCCGGGTCCAATATATGAACCCATTGCGGCCCTCAAGTCAAAAAGTTTGCCCACCCCTGGTCTAGATGAATGTATCTACTCTTTATCATATTAAATGGTTGTCTCTGCATTAGATTATTACTGGTTTTAGTGATAATTTAAGCTGTGAAGGGTGGGTGCAGACCGCCATGGAGCCCACTCACACTCCTGTAGCGGGTTTCATCCACAAGACTCTTTTGTTGCCGACTGCTCAGACAGAACACGGTTCTGCCATGGTAGTCTGTCTTAGCTCTTTCCAATAAAGGTGCTGTCACCCTAGGACAGAAAGTCTGGTAGGACCATAAATCCCCCCTCACTTTTTTTTTTTGCTAGAAAATTACTTAGAACCACCAAACATTATATATTTTTTTAGCAGAAACCCTAGAGAATAAAATGGCTACTGTTGCAATTTTTTATGTCACACAGTATTTGCGCAGGGGTTTTTCAAAGGTATTTATTTGGGGGGGGGAACACTTTAATGAATTTTAATGCAAAAGTACACAATATATATAACCCAATTTTTTGATAATATATAAAAGATGTTACATTGAGTAAGTAGGTACCTAACATTGCTCATTGATGGAGGTGGGGAGGGAAGGCTCATTGATGGAGGTGGGGAGGGAAGGCTCATTGATAGAGGTGGGGATGGAAGGCTCATTGACGGAGGTAGGGAGGGAAGTCTCATTGATGGAGGTGGGGACGGAAGGCTCATTGATAGAGGTGGGGAAGGAAGGCTTATTGATGGATGTGGGGAGGGCATGACTCATTGATAAAGGTGGAGGAGGGGGGAAGACTCATTGATGGAGGTGTGGGGGAGACTCAGTGATGAAGGTGGGGAGGGAAGGCTCATTGATGAAGGTGGGGAGGGAAGGCTCACTGATGGAGGTGGGGGAGGGTAGGCTCATTAATGAAGGTGGGGAGGGAAGACTCACTGATGGAGGTGGGGTGGGGGAAGGCTCATTGATGGTGGTGGAGAGGGAAGGCTCATTGATGGAGATGTGGAGAGGAAAGTCTCATTGATGGAGATGTGGAGGAAGGGCTCATTGATGGAGGTGGGGGGAGAGAGAAGGCTCATTGATGAAGGTGGGGAGGGAAGGCTCACTGATGGATGTGGGGAGGGTAGGCTCATTGATGAAGGTGGGAGGGAAGGCTCACTGATGGAGGTGGGGGGTGGGAAGACTCATTGATGGTGGTGGAGAGGGAAGGCTCATTGATGGAGATGTGGAGGAAAGTCTCATTGATGGAGATGTGGAGGAAAGTCTCATTGATGGAGATGTGGAGGAAAGTCTCATTGATGGAGATGTGGAGGAAGGGCTCATTGATAGAGGTGGGGGGGGAGGCTCATTGATGGAGGTGAGGAGAGAAGGCTCATTGATGGAGGTGGGGAGGGAAGGTTCACTGATGCAGGGGGGGGAGGCTCATTGACGGATTTTATTTCTACTCTGTCTCTTAATTTTTTTTTAGCACTTTTATTCCTATCACAAGAAATGTAAAGATCCCTTGTGATAACATATAAGGGATATCAAGCGGCTGCAAAAAAAAGTTTGCAGCCAGTTTAGACCAGAAGTGACATCATGACGTCACTCCAGTCCTCCTAGATCATAGAGCTGAGGAGATGATCTGGTTTCTCCCCACCTCTGCGACCAGCCACGTGAACTGCCGGTTCGGATCGCCCGAGAAACACTGGTGGCTGTGGGTAGATGACGCTTCCCGCTGCTTCTAAAAGCAATCCAATGGCTAATCAGCCATGTGGATCACTTTTGTGAGATAGACAATCACCGGCTGAAATAAAAATACAGTGGTTGTGGCATTTAGCTTCAGTCACAAACCCGCTAAATCAATGCAAAACTGCAACGTATATATATATTGCAGCTTGTATTTTTCCTTCCCTGGTTTCTTCCTCAGTATCCCCCCCCCACCCCATCACCATGCTAATGGAATTTTTCAATTTTATTCATCAGAGTCCCAGTCTGCGTTGAGCTGAACATACCGGTCTGATTGGATATCTCTCCTTCGGAGCACGGGAAACAATCGTAGCAGCAGAAGGGCTCACCCTCCCGGGGGGCTTTCCAGAATCCGGGGAAGCAGCTTTCGCAGCACACGGAGGGTGGAGCCTAGAAAAGAACCGCATCTGTTAAATATCAAATAACATTCTATCCTTCCCCCCCACCTCCATCATTTAGCCTTCCCTCTGCACCTTCATCAATGAGCCTTCCCTCCACCTTCATCAATGAGCCTTCCCTCCACCTTCATCAATGAGCCTTCCCCCCAACTCCATCAATTAATCTTCCCACCCATCTGCATCAATGAACCTTCCCCCCCACCTCCATCATTTAGCCTTCCCTCTGCACCTTCATCAATGAGCTTCCATCCCCACTTTTATCGATGAGCCTTCCCCTCCACCTTCATCAATGAGCCTTCCCCCCAACTCCATCAATTAATCTTCCCACCCATCTGCATCAATGAACCTTCCCCCCCACCTCCATCAGTTAGCCTTCACTCTGCACCTCCATCAATGAGCTTCCATCCCCACTTTTATCAATGAGCCTTCCCCTCCACCTCCATCAATGAGCCTTCCCTCCCCACCTTCATCAATGAGCCCCCCCCACCTCTATCAATGTATCTTCCCTCCCATCTGCATAAATGAGCCTTCCCCCCCACCTCCATCATTTAGCCTTCCCTCTGCACCTCCATAAATGAGCTTCCATCCCCACATTTATTAATGAGCCTTCCCTCCCACCTCCATCAATGAGCCTTCCCTCCCCACCTCCATCAATGAGCCTTCCCTCCCCACCTCCATCAATGAGCCTTCCCTCCCCACCTCCATCAATGAGCCTTTCCTCCCCACCTCCATCAATGAGCCTTTCCTCCCCACCTCCATCAATGAGCCTTCCCTCCCCACCTCCATCAATGAGCCTTCCCTCCCCATTTCCATCAACGAGCCTTCCCTCTCCACCTCCAACAATGTGCCTTACCTCCCCATCTCCATCAATGGGCCTTACCTCCCCATCTCCATCAATGAGCCTTCCCTCCCCACCTCCATCAATGAACCTTGGCTCCCCATGACCCTCTCCCTGGTTAGCCGGTTTTCCTTCCTTGGACCACTTTTGGTTGGTCCTGACTGTAGACCAGGAACATCTCACAAGAGCTGCAGTTTTGGAGTTGCTCTGACCCAGTCATCTAGCCATCACAATTTGGTCCATGTCAAAGTCCCTCAAATCCTTACAATTGCCTAGTTTTTCTGCTTTCCACACATCAACTTCAGAGACAACATGTTCACCTGCTACCTAATATATCCCACCCACTTTCAGGTGCCACTGTAACGAGATAATCACTGTTATTCACTTTACCTGTCCGTGGTCAGAATGTTATGGCTGATCGGTGTATATTAGAACTAAAGGCGGTAAATGTTATCCCAAAGTTCTCCGTTACCTGTGTGTATTTCTCTCCCCATGTGATGACCTTCTCATCTACAACCAGCTTCTGTCCATTGGGGCCCCAGTCATCGAAGATTCCAACTTTGACCAGTCCTCCCTTCAGATCCTGAGACATCTGCCAGTTCAGAACATCGTAGAGCCCCTTCAGTTCTCCTTTTTCATCGAACGCCACCCTCTCTCCATTGCTGTTCAGGAACTGGACATTCTTCACGTAGTGGAAAAGCTTAGAAGAAAGGTTACATCAGATATTAGACAGCGCCTAAGCTTCGGTGGAATTAAATCTTTTGATTTTGGTGGAATTGCCATTACTACGGAGAAAACCTCCAAACACAAATGGAAGTGTTCTTTTCAATAAAAGCACATTATCGTTTCTTGACATTTTTGTTGTGCTGACCTTCTCTAGGTTTTGAGTTGACAAATTCCTGCCATTTACAGCAAAAAATGTCTATGGTCCAAGTATGTAACTTTGCCCAGGTTGAGATAATGTCTTTGGTCTGCTGCAGGCAGGAGGAAGCATTTCCTCAATCTCCTCTCCCTCAGTGTTCAGAGTGCAGCATTGTAATCTGCAAGTTACAAGGGAAAAGGCCAAAATTTGCATGGGCACCAGGATTTACGTGATTCCACAAGTCAATCCAGGAAAGAGATGGTGACCCATCAGGTGCATGATGACTGAACAGGGAGGATTTGGATGGGAGACTTCATGTGCCTGGAGATAGACTCTAACAAAGACTTTCTTAACCTTTTTAGCGCAGAGGAACCCTTTAAATTATCTTAAGATCTCAGGAAACTCTTGCAATGACCAATTCATTGGTGGTCAATGAAAAAAGAATGTCAGAATGCCACCCTCAGAGAGAGATAAAATGATCATTGGGTTCATGCAGATGGCTCTCAAAGTGGTATTGGCCCTGGAACTATGCAGGCACCATCCAATGAAGGTCACTTAGGACAGCTCAAGCACCGAAACTCTGGAACCTCAGGGCAAGAACCCTGTGGGATGGCTGCCTAAAGGAATAAAACTTTCATGGTGTACAGCAGTGAACTACTAGGTACACAATGCATAGACCTCATGGTATTTCTTAATGGCATTTGCACCCTTTGATCAGTACTAAAACTCTGTACATGACTGCTATGATAGCACTTTACACCATGGAAATCAAAGGTCACCAGCACAAAGGAACCCCCAGTAAACTCTGGAGGAACCTCAGGGTTCATAGAACCCTGGTTGGGAATGGCTGCTCTAAAGGAATAAAACTTTCATGGTGTACAGCAGTGAACTACTAGGTTCTGGGGTCAATGCTGGTAGACCTCATGGCATTTCTTAATGGCATTTGCAACCTTTGATCGTCACTAACTAAAACTGTGTACATCTTCCAAGCTGCTATGATAGCACTTTACACCATGGCAAATCAAACATCACTCAGTCACAGCTCAAGGAACCCCCAGTAAACTCTGGAGGAACCTCAGGGTTACATAGAACCCTGGTTGGGAATGGCTGCTCTAAAGAATAAAACTTTCATGGTGTACAGCAGTGAACTACTAGGTTCTGGGGTCAATGCTGGTAGACCTCATGGCATTTCTTAATGGCATTTGCACCCTTTGATCGTCACTAACTAAAACTGTGTACATCTTCCAAGCTGCTATGATAGCACTTTACACCATGGCAAATCAAACATCACTCAGTCACAGCTCAAGGAACCCCCAGCAAACTCTGGAGGAACCTCAGGGTTCATAGAACCCTGGTTGGGAATGGCTGCTCTAAAGGAATAAAACTTTCATGGTGTACAGCAGTGAACTACTAGGTTCTGGGGTCAATGCTGGTATACCTCATGGCATTTCTTAATGGCATTTGCACCCTTTGATCATCAGTAACTAAAACTGTGTACATCTTCCAAGCTGCTATGACAGCACTTAACTATAGTTATTTGTTTGTAAAATATTTTTTATAACTTGAAGGTTATTGAATTTAACGTACCTGCCATGGTTGAAAGTCCCTGAAGTTGGCACAAGATCCATTGAAAAATGGTCCCTTTCCAGACTTGCATGACATCATATCATGTAGTGCATGGGCAACGGCATGGACAGCATTGTAAACAGACACGGACAGACGAAAATTGTTTGTGTCATACACAGAGCTGTCCAGTTTCCTCAAATCCTCTCTACCAGAGCAGAAGGTTGTATTGACTCCATAAGTTGATGAATTTTCCCTCCACTTACATCCAAAGGCCTGCTCCCAGAATTCCTTAATAAATATGTCATTTGGATATTTGTCAGGATTTATAGTGTAAAGAAAGTCTTTAAAACCGGGAATATTTGAGCTGTACTTAGCGAGACCGATGGTGCCGTAAAGCGTTGCCCACAGTTCCTTTTGTGTAAAGACGGCTGAGGGCAGCCAACTTCCGACAGCAATCCAAATTTTTCCAATTATTTTGCTGACAGTGATGGCCTGAAAGAAAGGAATCAGCTCTGTGGCATAAGCATAGAGGACAATGACGTTGGTTTTTGTTTTGTGTATGGCACTGATGACGCCGTCAAGGCTTTCCTTGGTTGGCGGTGTTGGTAAGGTTTTGGCGAACGCAACACATATGCCTCTCTTAGCCATTTCTGTCCTCAGTTTCTGGCTGCCTTGGTCTCCGTAGTCATTATTGGAGGACACTATGCCAACCCAAGTCCAATTGTAATGCATGATCATCTGGACCACCGCCACAGGCTGCGAGTCTACAGTACCGACAGTCCTTACAAAAGAAGGGAATTGGATCTTATCAGCCAATGTTGGGAGGGCTGAGGCATAACTGATCTGCAAAAAAGGAAAATGAGGTGAAAGTTGAATATACTGAAGATATTCTGCAGATGTACTGCAGTGTCAAAGGCTCAGGCTTGCACCGGTAGGCATCAACAGCATCTAATGACACTGAGGTCCACACCAATCTGCACTCCCGCTGGCACCTGGAATGTGTGCCTGCCAGAGCCTGGGGTGCTAGGACTTTGTTGGGACTGTCAGATACCCAGGGTAACCAGAGCTGGCCAGAAGGACCCCACAATTATACTCTAGTTGCCAGCAGGAGTGCAGGACGGTGACATTCTGCCAAGGCATTGCCCCATCTGCTCCAACAGCTACAGTTTCATTGTCAAAGCACACAAGAAACCAGGACCAGGCTGGAGGAAGGCTGTGGCCCAGTACCTGGCCACAGCCCATTGGTTAAGAACCACAGGTCTTCACTACCTGGGACTGACCCAGGTTAGAGCAGTTAAACAAGAACTGTGAAGAACTTCGGGACCCAACTTCTGCTGCTGTTTGCAAGTCAGATATTGAAAGAGAGGACTTTGAGGTCTTAGTGTAAAAGGAGCCTCAATAAATGGGGGTCTAAAACTACTACTTTAGATATTTATACATATGCCCGGGGGTGTATTTAGGTTGCGTGCTGCCCTAGGCAACACAAAAAAATCGGCTCCCCCCCTCCACCCACAGAGAGACCCTGACACTGACAAACACCCCCCTCCCCCACGATAAGAGCCTTGCATTGACCAACAAACCACACCTCAGCCACAACCGAGAGAGCCTTCAGAGAGCCTTCCACTACCACCGTCCCATACACACTGGGAACCTCCCCCCACCCCGGCGAGAGAGAAGACACTCACCTTCACAGCTCCGAACATCCCCGGGAACAAGAGTCAGGCTCTGCATACACCATCAAGCAGCCCGCAGCCTCTCTCAGATCCCACCTGGTCCCCACGCTGCGTGTGTCCTTTCTTCCATGCCTTCTTTCGGGGAGCAGTGCTGCCCCCCTGAAAAATGCCACTGCCCCCCTGAAAAAATGCCGCCATAGGCATATGCCTTGTGGTAAATACACCCCTGCATATGCCCTTTATATCCATATTCTGCATGAAACATTTTTCGGTTACCTGAGGGAACTTTGTGAGTCCGAGTATGCGAGCGATAGCGACAGAACCAGAGGATGGAGAGTCGCCCACCACCGCGGACAGTTTAGGAGGCGTTGTCACACATCTGTAGTTGGGCACCTTGGATTGTTTCCCGGACAGGTAGCCCATGACGCTGTCCACAGCTGCAGCATCTGAGTAGCAGGAGTCATAAATCTCGTATCCTAACGTCACATTTTGCATCAGCAGAGGGTTTGAATTGATCTCATCGATGGCAAATAACATTGCAAGGACATACTGATATTTCTCAAAGTAGAACCTGCAAATTGAAGATCACAAAAGAGGTGCGATTTTCCACAACAAGAAGGATAAGGTGTAAGGTGACAATGTAGATAGGAGCCAATGAACCTACCAGGATGTCTGTGAGGAAACCCACCCAAGCACAGGAAGAAACTGCAAACTCCATGCAGGTAGTGTCTTGAATGGGTCTCAAACCAAGGAGGACTCTAGTGCTGCAAGGCAGGAATGCCAACCCTGTGCTCAAACTAAGGGCCAAGCCCAACCCCTGAAGAACACCCCCACACCCTAATCCCCCCTCCACCAAACTTTACACTTGGCACAATGCAGTCAGGCAAGTACCGTTCTCCTGGCCACCGCCAAACCCAGACACATCCATCGGATTGCCAGGCAGAGAAGTGTGATTGGTCACTCCAGAGAACACATCTCCACTGCTCTAGAGTCCAGTGGCGGCATGCTTTACGCCACGGCGTCTGCCGCTTTGCATTGCACTTGGTGATGGAAGGCTTGGATGCAGCTGCTCAGCCATGGAAACCCATTCCATGAAGCTCTCTACGCACTGTTGTTGGGCTCATCTGAAGGCCACACCAAGTTTGGAGGTCTTTAGCTATTGACTCTGCAGACAGTTGGCGACTTCTGCTCACTGTGCACTTCAGCATGCGCTGACCCCGCCCTGTCATGTGACGTGGCCTACCACTTGGTGGCTGAGTGGCTGTTGTTCCCAGTTGCTTCCACTTTGTTATAATCCCACTAACAGTTGAGCGTGGAATATTTAGTAGCCAGGAAATGTCACGGATGGACTTATTGCCCAGGTGACCACCTATCACGGGACCACGCTTGGAGTCACTGAGCTCCTGAGAGCGACCCATTCTTTCACCAATGTTTGTAGAAGCAGTCTGCATGCCTAGGGGCTTGATTGTATACACCTGTGTCCATGGAGGGGATTGGAACACCTGAATCACATGATATGGGGGGATTGGAACACCTGAATCACATGATATGGAGGGGATTGGAACACCTGAGTTACATGATTGGGAGGGGATTAGAACACCGGAATCACATGATTGGAGGGGATTGGAACACCTGAATCACATGATTTGGAGGGGATTGGAACGCCTGAATCACATGATTGGGAGGGGATTGGAACACCTGAATCACATGATATGGAGGGGATTGGAACACCTGAATCACATGATTGGGAGGGGATTGGAGCACCTGAATCACATGAATTGGAGGGGATTGGAACACCTGAATCACATGATTGGGAGGGGATTGGAACACCTGAATCACATAAATTGGAGGGGATTGGAACACCGGAATCACATGAATTGGAAGGGATTGGAGCATCTGAATCACATGATATGGAGGGGATTGGAGCACCTGAATCACATGAATTGGAGGGGATTAAAACACCTGAATCACGTGATTGGGAGGGGATTGCAACACCTGAATCACATGAATTGGAGGGGATTGGAACACCTGAATCACATGATTGGGAGGGGATTGGAACACCGGAATCACATGATAGGGAGGGGATTAGAACACCTGAATCACATGATATGGAGGGGATTGGAGCACCTGAATCACATGAATTGGAGGGGATTGAAACACCTGAATCACATGATTGGGAGGGGATTGGAACACCTGAATCACATGAATTGGAGGGGATTGGAACACCTGAATCACATGATTGGGAGGGGATTGGAACACCTGAATCACATGATAGGGAGGGGATTAGAACACCTGAATCACATGATATGGAGGGGATTGGAACACCAGAATCACATAAATTGAAGGGATTGGAACACCGGAATCACATGAATTGGAGGGGATTGGAACACCTGAATCACATGAATTGGAGGGATTGAAACACCTGAATCACATGATATGGAGGGGACTGGAACACCTGAATCACATGATATGGAGGGGATTGGAACACCTGAATCACATGAATTGGAGGGGATTGGAACACCTGAATCACATGATTGGGAGGGGATTGGAACACCTGAATCACATGATATGGAGGGGATTGGAACACCGGAATCATATGAATTGGAGGGGATTGGAACACCGGAATCACATGAATTGGAGGGGATTGGAACACTGGAATCACATGAATTGGAGGGGATTGGAACACCTGAATCACATGATATGGAGGGGATTGGAACACCTGAATCACATGATATGGAGGGGATTGGAACACCTGAATCACATGATATGGAGGGGATTGGAACACCTGAATCACATGAATTGGAGGGGATTGGAACACCTGAATCACATGAATTGGAGGGGATTGGAACACCTGAATCACATGAATTGGAGGGGATTGGAACACCTGAATCACATGAATTGGAGGGGATTGGAACACCTGAATCACATGAATTGGAGGGGATTGGAACACCTGAATCACATGATATGGAGGGGATTGGAACACCTGAATCACATGAATTGGAGGGGATTGGAACACCTGAATCACATGAATTGGAGGGGATTGGAACACCTGAATCACATGAATTGGAGGGGATTGGAACACCTGAATCACATGAATTGGAGGGGATTGGAACACCTGAATCACATGAATTGGAGGGTGGCGACAATACTTGGGGCAATATACTGTATAATTATTATAAAAAAAAAAAAAAAATAGTAAAATTTATAAAGTCTTTTATTTTTTTTTTACTTGGGAGGATAAAAAAAGTAAAATAATTCCTCACTTCTCACAGGTTCTGCGTGGAGGTTTCTCCTTATATTTCAGCGTTTGTTTCACCGTTTTTTTCATGCACTGGAATGAGTCCACCAATAATGATTTCTCCTTCGTGGGGGTAAGCGGGTAGCGGCTGCTCGGAGCGCTGGCATTGGGACAAAGCCTGCGACATTTTCACCATTGTCATTACAGTGATCCATACATGTTGTATCATCATAAGCTGCAGATGCCTAAAAGGAGGAACAACGACATTCAAATATAAAATCGCTGCCAGACTGATTCATACAATTCACAACAGTATGAACTGCAAAAATCATGAAGAAGGGATCTAAGGCATCCAAAAAAACTTGCACCTTTTATAACTAAAACCCTCCCATCTGGGTGATCTCTGTACATTGCAGGGATTGTAACAAACTTTGCGGCAGATTCCGACCTTTTGCTTTTCTGAAGAAATATCTCTTTGTTTCCGCGTGTCCTGTGCAGACTGATTCAGAATGGGAGGGGTCTGGTTACGAAATGGGAGGGTCTGGTTACTGAATGGGAGGGGTCTGGTTCATTATAATCACCAGGCACACTTCCAGTACTCTGATGAGGAAAGCTGCGGGGTCTGCATCCCTTTGGAAGTATTTAACCCTTGGGGGGGTCTCACCAAACCTGAACTTCTTATTGCAGGGGATGCCTAAAATCTGACTTGTATCTTAGCACAGACTTCTGGGAGAATCATTGAGCCAATCACACAAGCGGGAAGTGACATTTTGAAGGTCGGTCTACAGAATGCCTCCAAGTTGTCGTTTATGTTTGACGTTTTTCAGCCTCCCCCTTACATCCGGCCAGCAGTTCGTAGTGCCGATAGGATTTGACAGTCTTTATTGAGGCATAACATAGGTCTCCTATTGTGTCTCATCATGATTCTGATGCCATCCCCCGCTCGAGGCCTGAGGAAGATGGAGGACGTGACCCTGAAACGCGTTGCCTGCACCCCTACACATTGAATATTTCAGAGTCCTCTGAGCGACATGAACCCTTGTGATTGGCACTCCTCCATACCCACCCCAGAGCTTATCATCCGAGCACCCTTTCTGTCATGATCAGGAAGGCAGCAGCAGGGCCGGGACAAGGGGTGGGCAGGAGGGGCAGCTGCCCTGGGCACTGTGGTATCATGTGAGGTGGGGCACTATGAGGAGATTGGGGGGAGGGGATTTGTGTTGGGAGGGAGAATTTGGGGGCAGCAGGTGGTAAGAATTGTTCTTGAGGGGGAAATTTGGGATGAGGGGTGTGGAAGGGGTGATTCGGGGGGATCGTGTTAGGAGAAGGAGGGGGAAGATGATTTGCACTAGGAGGGGGGATTTGGGGGGTTGTGCTAGAAAGAGTGATACGGTAGAGGGGGAAGGGGGTTTGTGCTAGTAGGGATGACTGGGGGGGGGGGGGATTTGTCCTAGGAGGGGAAATTTGAGGGGGGGTTGTGCTAGGATGGGGGATTGAAGAGGGAATTTGTGCTGAGGGGGGATTTGGGGAGAGTTGTGCTAGAAAAAAATGATGTGGTAGAGGGGGAAGGGGATTTGTGCTAGAAGGGATGACTGGAGGGGATCTGTCCTAGGAGGGGAAATTTAGAGGAGGGGAGGGATTTGTGCTATTAGGGATCTCTTGGGGGGGCATTTGACCTAAGAGGGGAAATTTGAGGGGGGGGGGGATTTGTGCTAGGATGGGGGCTTGAGGAGGGAATTTGTGATGAGAGGGGGGATTTGGGGAGGGTTGTGCTAGAAAAAGTGATATGGTAGAGGGGGAAGGGGATTTGTGCTAGTAGAGATGATTGGTGGGGGGGGGGGGGGGGGATTTGTGCTAGGAGGGGAAATTTGAGGGGTAGAGGATTGGGGATAGGAGGTTTGAGCTGGGGGATAGGGGGAAAAGATTTGTGCTGGAAGGGGGGATTTTGGCAGGGGGCAGATTTGTCCTAGGAAGAGGGGAATTTATAATTGGGTTTTTTGGGAGTTTTTTGCTGGGGAGCGATTTTTACTGACACATAATGCCCATACATCCTGCAGGATGGGGGGAGGGCAGTTTGCCATGTTTGCTTTGGGCTCTAGATTATTTTGTCCCGGCGCTGGGTAGCAGCCTAGGATGAGAACCAGGTCCACCCAAAACTATGCATTCACCACCAATCAACTTCCTTGGAGGAACATTGGAGCAAATGCTGCTGTCTCATCTCCACCGTAAACTGTCCCTGTACAGCGCATCGACTTTCTGCAAAGCTCAGGATAATTCGTCTATATATTTTTGTCTGGTTGTGGCGATTGATTCTCACCTCCTTTTGCCTTTCTGTGATCGGAGAATCAATCATCCTTTATGACTTTGGCCTGTGTCTGTGGCTGGTCTTTTTTGACCAACGTCTCCGCACCCAATTCATGTGATCCTTATCAGTTCCTAATTGGGGCGGAGATGAGTTACTCATTTTATCATCTCCCTATAAATTTAGACCAGCTCATGGGGGAGGTCACAGACAGGGGTGGCATTTTTCTGAAGGAGTGTGAAGAAGCAGGAAGATACAACAAGGAACTCTACTGCATGCTGGATGGACTGCAAGCAAGCACCCAGGGAAACATCTCCTACAAGTCTGAGCCCCACTCCTTCTACCTGTTTAATATGCTGCCTCTACTCCTCCTTTTCATATTACTATCCTGTGTTCCCAAAATCTCATTTCTTTACCCCTCTGCTCCACCTCAAAGCTTCTGACATCTCACCCTCACTGCTACCATATCCCTGCTACTGCTCTCATCACCTTCCTGCTGATACTTTATGCACCTGCTGACCCAAACACCAGGACAGGAAGGCATGTGCACTCATATGCATCCCGCTCCCACCTTACTTTCCTCAACCTCCTTCTCCTAACCTCTGGGGATATCTCCCCAAACCCTGGTCCTCCACTATCTCACCCCCACACCAGGCACTCTCCTTCTCCTAACCTGTGGAAATATCTCCCCAAACCCTGGTCCTGTATCTCACCCCACACCAGGCACCCTCCTTCTCCTAACCTCTGGGGATATCTCCCCAAACCCCCCCAGTATCTCCCCCCACACCAGGCACCCTCCTTCTCCTAACCTCTGGGGATATCTCCCAAACCTTGGTCCTCCAGTATCTCACCCCCACACCAGGCACCCTCCTTCTCCTAACCTCTGGGGATATCTCCCCAAACCCTGGTCCTCCAGTATCTCACCCCCACACACAGGCATCCTCCTTCTCCTAACCTCTGGGATATCTCCACGAACCCTGGTCCTCCAGTATCTCACCCCCACACCAGGCACCCTCCTTCTCCTAACCTCTGGGGATATCTCCACGAACCCTGGTCCTCCAGTATCTCACCCCCACACCAAGCACCCTCCTTCTTCCCTAACCTGTGGAAATATCTCCCCAAACCCTGGTCCTCTAGTATCTCACCCCCACACCAGGCACCCTCCTTCTCCTAACCTCTGGGATATGTCCCCAAACCCTGGTCCTCCACTAGCTCACCCCCACAACCAGGCACCCTCCTTTTCCTAACCTCTGGGGATATCTCCCCAAACCCTGGTCCTCCAGTATCTCACCCCCACACCAGGCTCCCTCCTTCTCCTAACCTCAGGGGATATCTCCCCAAACCCTGGTCCTCCAGTATCTCCCCCCACACCAGGCACCCTCCTTCCTCCAGGAATATCTGCAATCCACTCAATTTAATCTCTATCCCTGTGCTCCTAAAAACCACCCTCCCTTTTTCATGTGTGCACTCTGGAATGCCCGCTCTGTCTGTAATAAGCTCACCTCCGTTCATGAACCTTTTTGTCTCCCGCTCCCTTAACCCCTAGCAATTACAGAAACCTGGCATCAGGCATCAGATCCTGCTTCTCCCACAGCACTTTCCCATGGAGGCCTTCTCTGGACCCACTCACCCAGACCCAGTGGTCAGAAAGGAGGTGGAGTTGGTTTGCTTCTATCCCCACTGAGCACCTTTCAAGTCCTCCCTAACCCTCCCTCTCTATCCTTCTCTTCTTTCGAGACTTGCTGCATCCGGCTGTTTTCTCTGAGGATTGCAGTGATCTATCGGCCTCCTGGACCCGTGTCTCGCTTTCTTGATGACTTATCTGCCTGGCTACCCTACTTTCTCTCCTCTGAAATACCCACTATCATTCTTGGAGACTTTAACATCCCCATTAATGTAAACAACCCGGCTACATCCCAACTCTTCAACCCAACCTCATCTTTTGCATTAGCACAATGTATACAGTCCTCCACTCACTCTGATGGGAATACATCAGACCTTGTTTTCTCCCATCATTGCACTCCCTACAACCTCAAACACCCCCTTTCCTGTCTCTGATCACAATCTCATCACCTTCACAGTGTCCTCATCTTCAAACACCTATTCCCTTTAACCGAACAGCAAACAATTACCCGCAGAAAGTACCAACTACCACGCACCGACCATTACAACCTTGGCAGACTGACCACACCAGAAATCTTAAACGTTGTGCGCTGGAGTGATTGTGGCATAAAACCAAATCTCAGCAAGCATTCACCTGATATAAATCTGCTTTCTTCACATACAAGTCCTCCCTCCATGCTGCCAAAAAAGCCCACTTTGTCACTCTTAATACCTTGTCATCCAGTCCTCATTGTCTCTTCTCTACTTTTAACTCTCTACTTTCTCCACCTCCACCCAGTGCATCGCCAAATCTGCACAGACATCCATCCCCACTTAGCATACCTTATAATAAACCTCCCTCAATACTTTCAATGGGCACTACTCCGTACTCATCCCAACCAATGGCCACTACTCCGTACTCATCCCAACCAATGGTCACTACTCCATACTCATCCCAACCAATGGCCACTACTCCGTACTCATCCCAACCAATGGCCACTACTCCGTACTCATCCCAACCAATGGCCACTACTCCGTACTCATCCCAACCAATGGCCACTGCTCCGTACTCATCCCAACCAATGGCCACTACTCCGTACTCATCCCAACCAATGGCCACTACTCCGTACTCATCCCAACCAATGGCCACTACTCCGTACCGTACTCATCCCAACCAATGGCCACTACTCCGTACTCATCCCAACCAATGGCCACTACTCCGTACTCATCCCAACCAATGGCCACTACTCCGTACTCATCCCAACCAATGGCCACTACTCTACTCCCAACCAATGGCCACTCAATCCCAACCAATGGCCACTACTCCGTACTCATCCCAACCAATGGCCACTACTCCGTACTCATCCCAACCAATGGCCACTACTTCGTACTCATCCCAACCAATGGACACTACTCCATACTAATCCCAACCAATGGCCACTACTCCGTACTCATCCCAACCAATGGCCACTACTCCGTACTCATCCCAACCAATGGCCACTACTCCGTACTCATCCCAACCAATGGACACGACTCCATACTAATCCCAACCAATGGCCACTACTCCATAGTAATCCCAACCAATGGCCACTACTCTGTACTCATCCTAACCAATGGCTGCTACTCCGTACTCATCCCAACCAATGGCTGCTACTACTACATACTCTTACTACTTGACCTCTCTGTGGATTTTGATAGTGTTGATCATCCCCTCCTCCTCAAAAAAAACTCCACTCTCTTAGCCTCCGAGACTCTGCTCTCTCCTGGTTCTCCTCCTACCTATCGCAGTGCTCCTTCAGCGTTACCCAGGGGTGTATTTACCACAAGGCAAACAAGGCATTTGCCTAGAGTGGCATTTTTCAGGGGGGGCAGCACTGCCCTTGGAAGAAGGGACACACGCAGCATGGGGACCTGGTGGGTTTCAAGGGATGCTGTGGGTTTCATGATGGTGTATGCACAGCCCAATTCTTGTTCCTGGGTATGTCTGGAGCTGTGAAGCTGAGTGTCTTTCTCTCTCTTGCCATGGGGGATGGTGGCTGGTGTATGGGGGGCAGTGGTAGTGGAAGGTTTGGGTGGAGGGCAGGGTGTTCTTGGTCAATGTCAGGCTCTTTCCTGTATCGGGGGGGCGCCAATGTTTGTGTTTCCTAGGGCAGTACAAAACCTAAATACACCACTGGCATTACCTATAACTTTGGCTCCTCCTCTCCACTCCCTCTTTCTGTAGAGGTCCCTCAAGGTTCTGTCCTTGGACTCCTTCTCTTCTCCATCTACACCTCCTCCCTTGGTCACTTGATAAACTCCCATGGCTTTAAGTACCATCTCTATGCTGATGACACACAAATCTATCTTTCTACTCCTCACCCCTTCAGTCTCCTCCTCACCTCACCCCTTCAGTCTCCTCCTCACCTCGCCCCTTCAGTCTCCTCCTCACCTCACCCCTTCAGTCTCCTCCTCACCTCACCCCTTCAGTCTCCTCCTCACCTCGCCCCTCAGTCTCCTCCTCACCTCGCCCCTTCAGTCTCCTCCTCACCTCACCCCTTCAGTCTCCTCCTCACCTCACCCCTTCAGTCTCCTCTTGCATTACTAACCTACTAAGTGACATATCAGCATGGATGTCTCTCCACTTCCTCAAACTCAATCTTTCGAAAACGGAGCTCCTAGTATTCCCTCCAGCCCGTGCCCCCTCCCCCTGACTTCTCCATCAAGATCAATAATACAATCATCATTCCCTCCCCTCATACCAGGGTACTAGGTGTAATCCTAGACTCCCACCTGTCCTTTCAGCCCAAAATCCAGTCGCTGTGCAAATCTTGTAGACTTCACCTCCGCAACATCTCCAAGATACGCCCGTTCTAAGCTCGGAAACCACTAAGCAACTTATTCACTCCCTGGTTATCGCTCGCCTTGACTATTGTAACTCCCTCCTCATTGGTCGACCTCATCACAGGCTATCCCCTCTTCAGTCTATCATGAATGCTGCTGCCAGATTCATCCACCTTACCAACCGTTCTGTATCTGCCACCCCTCTCTGCCAATCCCTCCACTGGTCTCCACTCAGTGTCCTCTATTCCCTCTGCCAATCCCTCCACTGGCCTCCACTCAGTGTCCTCCACCCCTCTCTGCCAATCCCTCCACTGGTCTCCAGTCAGTGTCCTCCACCCCTCTCTGCCAATCCCCCTCCACTGGTCTCCACTCAGTGTCCGCCACCCCTCTCTGCCAATCCCTCCACTGGTCTCCACTCAGTGTCCTCTATTCCTCTCTGCCAATCCCTTTGCTGGTCTCCACTCAGTGTCCTCCACTCCTCTCTGCCAATCCC
The DNA here is from genome assembly GCA_951230385.1 of Staurois parvus. NCBI lineage: Eukaryota > Metazoa > Chordata > Amphibia > Anura > Ranidae > Staurois > Staurois parvus. Next base: position 92,971 of record CATNWA010016688.1, on the reverse strand, counting down.
TTTGCTGGTCTCCACTCAGTGTCCTCCACCCCTCTCTGCCGATCCTTCCACTGGCTTCCCATTGCCCAATGGATAAAATTCAAAACATTAACAATAACATATAAAGCCATTTATAACTCCGCCCCAAATTACATCACCAATCTTGTCTCCAAATATCACCCAAACTGTACTCTCCCCTCCTCTCACGACCTCTTGCTCTCTAGCTCCCTTGTCTCCTCCTCCCATGCTCATCTCCAGGACTTCTCCAGAGCCTCCCCCATCCTCTGGAACTCTCTACTCCAATTAATCAGACTATTGCCTACTCTGCTCACTTTTAGGCGATCTCTGAAAACCGATCTCTTCAGGGAAGCCTATCCTGCCCTCAGCTAATAATGGAATCTTCTACTCCTCCTACCAGTCCATCCCCCACAGTTACTACCTTTTGTACCACCAGCCCCTCCCTCCTAGATTGTAAGCTCCCAGGATCAGGCCCTCAAATCCCTCTTGTATTGAACTGTATTGTTGCTGTATTGTCTCCCTTATATTGTAAAGCGCTGAGCAAACTGTTGGCGCCATAAATTCTGAATAGTAATAATAATAATACAATCCATTTTTTCATCTGTTTTTGTATTGGTAAAGGATGTAAAAAAACTGATGTAAAAAATGACGAGAAAATGATGAGAAACTGATGAAAAATCAGATGTAAAGGGATGAAAAATTGATGATAACAGATGTAAATGGATGTAAACAGACATACAGTCCATTTTTGTATCTATATTTGCATTGGTAAAGGATGTAAAAAAAACTGACGAAAATGATGAGAAACTGATGAAAAAAGGGATGAAAACAGATGTAAATGGACATACAATCCATTTTTGCATCAGTTTTTGCATTAGTAAAGGATATAAAAAAAACTGATGTAAAAACTGATGAAAAATTGACAAGAAAGACGGATACAAACAGATCAAAAATGGATGTAAACAGATATAAACGGAAAACGGAGGTAAAAAGTGAAGTCTTGATCCGTTTAGCTCTGATTGAAAAAAAAAAAAAAACGCAACTGAACTGTTGAAAAAAAAATGGAACGCCCGGGTAAGTGGCGGGAGGACGTCTCCTCCTGACGCTACTGAAAGCGATCTAGTGGCTAATGAGCCCCTCGGACCGATTTCATTAGAAAGTCGTCTGCCGGCTGAAAAAAAACAAAACAAAAAGATACCGGGGATATGCCTAATACTTTCCGCCACAACCCCGGTAAAACCACTAAAAAAGCACAACATACACAAGCAGACAAATACACGGCCATCTGCAATCTAAAAGCATTACAGTTCAAAGTAAATACAAGTCACAAATAATAACAAATAATATTTAAAAAATCAATAATAAATAAAATCCCCTCAAAAAATGACAGACAGAAGTAAGAAAAAAAATTAAATTACCTGTAGAAATATACACCAATTTTTTTTTTATAAAAAAAAAATAAAAAATTGGATCACTATATATACATTTTATATATTCAGCACTGCGCTATTTCAGTTTTTAAATATTGAGGGGTGCGTTTACCCTTTTTTTTTTTTTCCTTATCAGAAACCCAGCAGTGAGTATTGTGGACGGTCTGCGGACGCTGTGACATGAAATAAAGGACGCTACAATATTGTTGCGCTTATATATTACTTACATTAAAAAAAAAATAATGGCTGTAATTGAAGGCCGCGTACCGCTGGGTCGGCTACATTGTAAATGACTATAATCAGTGTAATGGTAGGTGCCGGTAATGGCGGGGTAGGACTGATGACGCACACATGTCATAGTAATCACAGCCAAGAACATGGTCCCTGTGGAAATCCTATAGGAAGTCATTTCCCCGGAATGATACAAAGTGTAGAATAGAAGAAACAACTAATGTCCAACATCCGTCTCATCCGTGTCATCCGTGTCATCCGTGTTATTAATGAAGATACTGAAAAAATATATCAATAAAATGATCGATATTAGTTGACATCAGGGGCAGACTGACATCTCATGGGGCCCCGGGCAATAAGGGATCATTGGGGCCCCTGTGTCCTTGCCCAAACTCAAAAAAGCCTATGAAAAAGGTACCAGGAGCATTTCATGGGGCCCCCTACTGACCCCAGGCCCTCAGGCAGTGCCCGAGTTTTCAAATGGTCAGTCTGCCCCTAGTTGACATTTAAGTACTGAAATCTTCCTGGAATGTTACTACCGAAAATCAGAACACCGGCCCCCAATGTGACCAAACCAAGAATATATACCGCCCAAAAAAAATGAAAGGCAGACTTTGTAATCCGAGTCTAGCATCAAGTCAATGAAACTCCCAGGATATGGATCTGGTCGGGGAAGTCGCAGAGGGGTTGTTCATCAGTTTCAGCTGTTTTGGGGGTAATGAAATTAATAGGTGCACTAGATGGGCAACAACGAGACAACCCCCAAAACAGGAATGGTTTTAAAGGTGACATTTTTTTCCCTTCTCAACTCTTCTGACTGGTTTTGCATTTGGCTCGGGTCAGTGTCATTACTGGTAGAATGAGGCCATACCGGGACCCTACAGAGGTTGCACAGGCAGTCCAACTCCTCCAGGATGGCATATCAATACCTGCCATTGCCAGAAGGTTTGCTGTGTCTCCCGGCACAGTCTCAAGAGCATGGAGGAGATTCCAGGAAACAGGCAGTTCCTCTAGGAGGGCTGGACAGGGCCGTAGAAGGTCCTTAACCCATCAGCAGGACTGGTATCTGCACCTTTGTGCAAGGAGGACCAGGATGAGCCCTGCCAGAGCCCTACAAAATGACCTCCAGCAGGCCACTGGTGGGAATGTCTCTGACCAAACAATCAGAAACAGACTTCATGAGGGTGGCCTGAGGGCCCGACGTCCTCTAGTGGGCCCTGTGCTCACTGCCCGGCACCATAGAGCTGGATTGGCATTGGCAATTGAACCCCAGAATTGGCAGGTCCACCACTGGCGCCCTGTGCTTTTCACAGATGAGAGCAGGTTCCCCCTGAGCACATGTGACAGACGTGAAAGGGTCTGGAGAAGCCGTGGAGAACGTTCTGCTGCCTGTAACATGGTTCAGCATGACCGTTGTGGTGGTGGGTCAGTGATGGTCTGGGGAGGCATCTCCATGGAGGGACGCACAGACCTCTACAGGCTAGACAATGGCACCCTGACTGCCATTAGGTATCGGGATGAAATCCTTGGACCCATTGTCAGACCCTACACTGGTGCAGTGGGTCCTGGGTTCCTCCTGGTGCAGTGGGTCCTGGGTTCCCCTGGTGCAGTGGGTCCTGGGTTCCTCCTGGTGCAGGACAAAGCCCGGCCTCATGTGGTGAGAGTATGCAGGCAGTTCCTGGAGGATGAAGGAATTGATACCATTGAATGGCCCCCACACTCACCTGACCTAAACCCAATAGAACCCCTCTGGGATGTCATGTCTCGGTCCATCTGACGCCGCCAGGTTGCACCTCAGACTTTCCAGGAGCTCAGTGATGCCCTGGTCCAGATCTGGGAGGAAATCCCCCAGGAAACCATCCGTGGTCTCATTAGGAGCCTCCCCCGTCATTGTCAGGCATGCATACAAGCACGTGGGGGCCACACAGACTACTGAGGACCATTCTGAGTTGCTGCAATGACATTTCAGCCAAATAGACTCGCCTGCTGCATCATTTCTTCACTTTGATTTTCGGGGTGTCTTTGAATTCAGTCCTCTGTAGGTCGATCATTTTCATTTCCACCCAACGATGGGGCGTCCTTACGTTCCTCACCACCATCCCCCGTCCATGTCAGTATAGAGATCCAGCAGGAGATTCCTCCCCATTGAGGTCTGATGGGTTTTCAAAGTCTTCCTTCCATGTTTTTGGAGCCGTGTACAGTATATAAATTATTCTGAGATAAAATGGGAAATGCTGCCTTTGTTGCAATATTGAGTTGTAAATCAGAGCTCTCCCCACAGTTATTCTTTTCTGTCACTAGATGTCCTCAATCTGATAGTCATCCTTTATCAGTCCACTTCCTTTGAGCCCAGGTCACCCTAGATTGTGACTGGACAGTGAAAGGAAGAGCAGCAGAGGGATGAGCTTATCTCTTTGTCACTCTGTGCTCTCCTCCTATCAGCATCTTATCAGCACATGAAGTGGTTGGCTCCTTGTGCTGCTTCTGCCTCTATCACTCCAGCTCTGCTGTACAGGGACTGCAGGAGGCTGATATCGGGTGTCAAAGCAGCCGCCCCTCCTACCCACCCCTATCCCAGCCCTTAAACCATTACGCCCAGGGCAGCCGCGCCCCTCCAGCCCCACCCCTTGTCCCAGCCCTTAAACCATTACGCCCAGGGCACCATTGGTTTACATCCGTTTTTCATTTGTTTAGATCCATTTCCATCCATTTTTTCATCCATTTCCATCCATTTTTTAATTTTTTTTTTATCCGTTTACATCCGTTTTTCATCCATGTACATCGGTTTACATCCATTTACATCCGTTGACATCCGTTTTTTCATCCATTCCGGGTTTTTTGCGGAAGAAAAATAGGGTTTTCTTCCTTTCAAAAAAACAGATGTTAACGGATGCGGACATTAACGGATGTAAAAAGATGTTCATCTGTTTACATCCTCAAGTCCATAGAAATACATGGGGGTCCATTTTTCACCCGTAAACGGACAGATGAAAAACGGACATGAGGAACCCCCGTGTGAAAGAGGCCTAAATGTGAACCAAAACTTCCAACATGTCTGTGAAACTTTATTTAAACTTGTTAATTTTATCTAACTAGATCAAACTGGTGGCCCTCCAGCTGTTGCCAGACTACAAGTCCCATAAGGCATTGCAAGACTGTCAGTTACAAGCACGACTCCCAGGGGTAGATGCATGATGGGACTTGCAGTTTTGCAGCACCTGGAGGGTCATTGGTTTGGCACCCCTGGACTAGATTTAGCACCGACTTTGACACAGGAATGTATTTCCAGACAAGCAGTGAGGTTGGGGGTGGTTTGAAAATTTGATGACCCAGATGGGACTTGAACCCACAATCCCCAGCTCTGGAGGCTGATGCCCAGGGGCGGACTGACAACTCATGGGGCCCCTGGGCAATAGGGGATCATGGGGCCCCTGTGTCCTTGCCCAAACTCAAAAAAGCCTATGAAAAAGGTACCAGGAGCATCTCATGGGGCCCCCTACTGACCCCGGGCCCTCGGGCAGTGCTCGAGTTTCCAAATGGTCAGTCCGCCCCTGCTGATGCCTTATCCATTAGGCCACTGGGTCTTCCAAGCTTTTCATCATTTTATTCACATGGTAAACTTGATAACAAAATTTAGTTTGACGCTGAAAAATACATTCCTAAAGCTCCAATTACTAGATGTAAAAAAGGAAGCAACAAAAACCAGAGAGCACTTGAACCTACAATCTCCAAATCAGGAGGCTTCATTATTAGGCCATAGGGGTCTGCCAAGATGTAACGACTACATTACTTCCAAATATATACTTCACACTTGTCCAATTACTAAATGTAAACAAATAACATATCTTCCAAAATCTGAGAACCTTCCAGCATGTACTTCTCATGTCCCTATGAACGGAAACCATGAGAAGGTCTCATATCTAAGACTTTGGCTGAGGACCATCTTCAAGCTCAGGATAGTTTAGAAACATTACAACCCAGTTGGGTCCTAAACTGCCAATCAGTCAGCTGGCTGATGACTTACCCATTAGGCCATGGAGTCACACAGAAGATTGTTGCATTTGACCTGCATTAAGGTAAAACAGTCCCCCATGGCAGTAATGGCGTCTCTAGGGTTGGTGTCACCTGGTGTGGTAAAAACATGGTGTCATACTCATCTTGTCCTTCTTCCCCCCCCCCCCCCCTTTCACCTTGCGTATGTTCCCTTCCTCCCATATCTTGTGCATCCCCCTCTTGCCCCCTCACCTTGTGCACCCCCTTGTGCAGCTTCTCCATCTCCCCCTTGCTCCCCCCTCACCTTGTCCTCCTCCCTCCTAAACTTGGACCCCTCTCTCCCCACATTTTATGCAGCTTCCCCTCCCTCCCTTACCTTGTGCCCCAAATTCCCCTTGTGCAACCCCCACCTTGTGGAACCTACCCATGCCTGCCTTTGTTCACCTCTCCCCCAGTGTCCCCCCCCCCCCTCACCTTGTGCAGTTTCCACATGGCCAGCAGATCCTTGAACTTGTAGCTGTGGTGCCAGCCCTCCTTCAGCACATGGGGTCTTGCACTGCACACCGACACAGTCCAAGGCAGTACCAGGCCGTGTTTTGCAGCTTTTCCCGCGGCAGATGATAGCGGAAGTAGCAAATCTAACAGTAGAGGTTGCATTTCTTGCACATGATGATGGCCTCCTTCAGGATCTTCTCCCATAATCGACACTGGAGGATGGGTGGCTTGCTCTTCCTGACACCGGTTCTTGGTGATGCCGTGGAACCCCCGCTTGTGCAGAAGAAAGGAGTAGTGACACTTTGGGCAGATCAGGCACTGGTGGTGGGGAGGGGGAAGTAGGGTCCTAGGGGAGTGGTGGCGAGGTTGGTGCGGGGTGGGCATGGCTGGGGGAAGACCCACACTCCATGCCCAGGAATTCAGGTGGCAGCACCCGGGACACAAGCCCCCCCCAGTTTAGCCGTGGTGTCTCCCCTCTGGTGGGTGTCCCCCAGGTGCGGTCTGCACCCCCAAAGCGATGCCACTCCCCAGTAGTAGTATCACCCCTTCACCTCTCCATATACTTACCTATCTTGAGCCAGCACTGTGCCCGTCTGCAGTGGAACTGGTCCCTCTTCCTTTCCTCACAGGACACAGAGGCAGAAGGGAAGTTTCTATTGAGTGCTGTAAGCGAAAACCACACTGTAAGGGGTCAAGAAGGTTGATTTTGGTTAGGTAGGAGCTAAAACTGTTGTAGACTAAGAGATAAGTGAGAGCAAAAAGATGCGTCTTAAGTTGTTCAGGTTGGTGGGGTCCAGTGAGGGCTTTTTAAGTATGAGGGTGATCTGTGCATGCTTTTAGGGGAGGGGAAGGTGCCAGCAGACAGGAAGAGATTGAAGATGTGAGTGAGAGAACACAGAATGGAGGAGAAGGTGACTTTAGTAGTTACGAGAAAACAGGTTCCAAGGGACAATTGGTTAGGTGGGCATCTAAATTAGGAAGATATGTACAGTGGAGGTGTCCTCGTGAATTGCATCAACCTTGTACTTGAAATGATTGGCAATCTCGTGGGCAGTGAGTGAGTCAGTGGGTAGAGGGGTTGGGGGACAATGTAGAGCATTAAAGGTAGAGAGAGCAGGTGAGGACTGGAGGACAAGAGGTAGAACTAGGAGTGGCAAAGTAGGTTTGTTGGCAGCATGGAGGCAAGAGTTGCATTCTAGGAGGGCAGATTTGTTTAGGGTGATAGAGTCCCTCAAGGGCGTGGCTATGTTTCTGGAGATTTCTGGTGTTGTCAGTTTGCCAAGGTCGTAACGGCCGGGGCCTAATTCTGTGTGCAGTTAGAGGAGCAAGAGCATCCAGTAAGGGTGAGAGGGAACTACTGTAGACAGAGGTGGCCAAGATAAAACGGGAAAGGTGAGAGATCTTGCCATAGAGGTGGTCAGTAGAATAGAGAAGAGAAGGGCCAAAGTGGAGAACGTTTTTCTGCAAGTAATCATTTGATGCTCCAGGTGGCTGGAGATGAGGACCAATTGAAAGGGATAGGTGGCTGGAGACAAGGACCACTTGATAGGGATAGGTGGCTGGAGACGAGGACCACTTGAAAGGGATAGGAGGCTGGAGACAAGGACCACTTGAAAGGGATAGGTGGCTGGAGACAAGGACCACTTGAAAGGGATAGGAGGCTGGAGACAAGGACCGCTTGAAAGGGATAGGTGGCTGGAGACAAGGACCACTTGAAAGGGATAGGAGGCTGGAGACAAGGACCACTTGAAAGGGATAGGTGGCTGGAGACGAGGACCACTTGAAAGGGATAGGAGGCTGGAGAGGAGGACCACTTGAAAGGGATAGGGGCTGGAGACAAGGACCGCTTGAAAGGGATAGGTGGCTGGAGACAAGGACCTCTTGAAAGGGATAGGAGGCTGGAGACAAGGACCGCTTGAAAGGGATAGGTGGCTGGAGACAAGGACCACTTGAAAGGGATAGAAGGCTGGAGACAAGGACCGCTTGAAAGGGATAGATGGCTGGAGACAAAGACCACTTGAAAGCGATAGGTGGCTGGAGACAAGGACCACTTGAAAGGGATAGGAGGCTGGAGACAAGGACCACTTGAAAGGGATAGGAGGCTGGAGACAAGGACCACTTGAAAGGGATAGGTGGCTGGCGCAGATGAGGACCACTTGAAAGGGATAGGAGGCTGGAGACAAGCTGGGAGGCTGGAGACAAGGACATTGTGAAAATGAGGTTGTGATCAGAGAGAGGAAAGGGGGGGTGTCGGTGAGGTTGCCAGGAGTGCAGAAACGGGAGGAGACAAGGTCAATATGGTCACCATGAGTGGAGGTGTCCATTATGTTAGGACAATAGATGAGGTGAAGTTGAAAAGTTGAGCTTTAGCTAGGCTGATGACGTGAACAGAGATGTTACATTCACCAAGAAGACATCTTTTTTTTATATATAATCTTTGTTTTATTAACCCCTTGGCGCCCTTTAAGATGTTTCGGGAGGCGGGGGGCGGGGTTTTAGTGTCATGTGACCACCGTGATTCGCTGTCACAGCGGTCACATGATCGGAAAAGGTCCCGATCGCAAGGGGAGATCGGGACCTTTCCGTGAGTCAAGGACATATGTGCTGGGAGGGCGCAGGGCGCGCGCTCTCAGCAGATATGTATTTTTCAAATGGTACGCAAATATACGGCTGCTCGGCGTCAAGGCTCAGACACTGAGAGGCCCCATATTTGTGTGCGCTCGGCGTCTAGGGGATCATTTAGATGACTACACATTTGACATTATATATATACAGGCGCACCTCGGTGTAGGAACTTCGCTTTACAAATGAAAATCCATTGAAAATAACGCCTCGGTTTTTCCGCAATACGAACGGATTAATTGGTTTTCAATGCATTTACAATTTTTTTTTAATCATGTCCCTGTACAGTATTTATGCCTTTAAAGTGCACTTTATAGAGTTTTAAACAGATAAGACTTTTTTTGACTTTTTTTCTGACCTCCGGAACGGATTAATTGGTTTTCAACGCATTTCTATGGGAAACCATGTTTCGGTTTATGAATTTTTCACAATAGGAAAAGTCCCGGAGAACACATTAAATTCGTAAACCGAGGTACACCAGTATATATATATATATACACACACACATACATAGACATCTCCTCCCCTTTTTCTGCCGGCTCCGGCTTCTAGACGATCCCAGTGTCCACTTTCGATGGTTTAAAGCAGTGGTTTCCAAACTGTGGCCCTCTGCTTGGATTTATCTGGCCCTTGGGACAGTATTCCATCAACTGACACCAATGCTGGAGCACCCAACCCCCCCCCCTTCGGACACCATCAATGGGGCACTATTCCTGCCATGAAAACCAATGGTGGGGTGCCGATGCCCGGGACATTTTGTACTTCCTCTGGTCCTAGTCCAGCCCCTTAAAGCCTGAAGGACAGTAAACTGGCCCCTTGCTTGGTTCAAAGGGCGATGTGGGGACCCCCTTCCTTCCTCCTTCTATCTGAGAGGATTGCTTTGCTGTGGTGTCATGCTGGTCATGCTTTCATCAACAGATTTGAATCTTTGTGTATTTCCATGATTTGTGAGTATTATACAATTCGGGATCTGGATTGTCAAGGTGCAGATTATATACTGAGGTCCAACAACTGTCATTGGGAAAGGGAGGTCCGACAACTGTCATTGGGAAAGGGAGGTCCGACAACTGTCATTGGGAAAGGGAGGTCCGACAACTGTCATTGGGAAAGGGAGGTCAGACAACTGTCATTGGGAAAGGGAGGTCAGACAACTGTCATTGGGAAAGGGAGGTCAGACAACTGTCATTGGGAAAGGGAGGTCCGACAACTGTCATTGGGAAAGGGAGGTCAGACAACTGTCATTGGGAAAGGGAGGTCAGACAACTGTCATTGGGAAAGGGAGGTCAGACAACTGTCATTGGGAAAGGGAGGTCCGACAACTGTCATTGGGAAAGGGAGGTCCGACAACTGTCATTGGGAAAGGGAGCTTCGACAACTGTCTTTGGGAAAGGGAGGTCAGACAACTGTCATTGGGAAAGGGAGGTCCGACAACTGTCATTGGGAAAGGGAGGTCCGACAACTGTCATTGGGAAAGGGAGGTCCGACAACTGTCATTGGGAAAGGGAGGTCAGACAACTGTCATTGGGAAAGGGAGGTCAGACACACTGTCATTGGGAAAGGGAGGTCCGACAAATGTCATTGGGAAAGGGAGGTCCGACAACTGTCATTGGGAAAGGGAGGTCCGACAACTGTCATTGGGAAAGGGAGGTCCGACAACTGTCATTGAGAAAGGGAGGTCCGACAACTGTCATTGGGAAAGGGAGGTCAGACAACTGTCATTGAGAAAGGGAGGTCCGACAACTGTCATTGAGAAAGGGAGGTCCGACAACTGTCATTGAGAAAGGGAGGTCAGACAACTGTCATTGGCAAAGGGAGGTCCGACAACTGTGTAAACATTTCATTGGACCTCTCATCTTTGCCGCATTCTTTTGTTCCTGGAAGAATCATTTCTGACGCGGTAATTGCATTCGTGTTTACCTTACAATTCCTGGTAATTGGAACTCAGCCGGTCTCCCCGCGGGACACACGCCCCCCAGACGCGGCGTATTTATAAAATATATTACAGAAAAGTATTCGCTCAGCATATTCTGCGTCCGGATATAATTACATCATGTGAGTCCCGTGGGGGGGGATAGTCTAATGACACCTTCCAATTACAGATCGGGAAAGTGTAGGATACGGCGCAAAGGGACAACTAGGACTGTCAGTCCATGACTGCCTGAGGGAGCTCAGAGAAAAGTCTAAAATGTCTAAAGAAGTCCATGATGTTCATACACAGGTCCTCATAGATTGTGAAGATACGTTTTCACTGACACCAATAATGGGGCACTATTCCTGCCACTGACACCAATGATGGGGCACTATTCCTCCCACTGACACCAATGATGGGGCACTATTCCTCCCACTGATACCAATGATGGGGCACTATTCCTCCCACTGATACCAATGATGGGGCACTATTCCTCCCACTGACACCAATGATGGGGCACTATTCCTCCCACTGACAGCAATGATGGGGCACTATTCCTTCCACTGACACCAATGATGGGGCACTATTCCTCCCACTGACACCAATGATGGGGCACTATTCCTCCCACTGACACCAGGGCTGAGGCACTTTTCCTCCCACTGACACCAATGATGGGGCACTATTCCTCCCACTGACACCAATGATGGGGCACTATTCCTCCCATTGACACCAATGATGGGGCACTATTCCTCCCACTGACACCAATGATGGGGCACTATTACTCACACTGATACCAATGATGGGGCACTATTCCTCCCACTGACACCAATGATGGGGCACTATTCCTCCCACTGATACCAATGATGGGGCACTATTCCTCCCACTGACACCTATGATGGGGCACTATTCCTCCCACTGACACAAAGGATGGGGTACTATTCCTCCCACTGAAACCAATGATGGGGCACTATTCCTCCCACTGACACCAATGATGGGGCACTATTACTCACACTGACACCAATGATGGGGCACTATTCCTCCCACTGACACAAAGGATGGGGTACTATTCCTCCCACTGACACCAATGATGGGGCACTATTACTCACACTGACACCAATGATGGGGCACTATTACTCACACTGACACCAATGATGGGGTACTATTCCTCCCACTGACACCAATCATTGTTCTCAGTGGGAGGAATAGTGCCCCATCATTGGTATCAGTGGGAGGAATAGTGCCCCATCATTGGTGTCAGTGGGAGGAATAGTGTCCCATCATTGGTGTCAGTGGGAGGAATAGTGTCCCATCATTGGTGTCAGTGGGAGTAATAGTGCCCCATCATTGGTGTCAGTGGGAGGAAAAGTGCCCCATCAATGGTGTCAGTGGGAGGAATAGTGTCCCATCATTGGTGTCAGTGGGAGGAATAGTACCACATCACAGGTGTCAGTGGGAGGAATAGTGCCCCATCATTGGTGTCAGTGGGAGGAATAGTGCCCCATCATTGGTATCAGTGGGAGGAATAGTGCCCCATCATTGGTGTCAGTGGGAGGAATAGTGCCCCATCATTGGTGTCAGTGGGAGGAATAGAGCCCCATCATTGGTGTCAGTGGGAGGAATAGTGCCCCATCATTGGTGTCAGTGGGGAGGAAAAGTGCCTCAGCCCTGGTGTCAGTGGGAGGAATAGTGCCCCATCATTGGTGTCAGTGGGAAGGAATAGTGCCCCATCATTGGTATCAGTAGGAGGAATAGTACCCCATCATTGGGTGTCAGTGGGAGGAATAGTACCCCATCATTGGTGTCAGTGGGAGGAATAGTGCCCCATCATTGGTGTCAGTGGGAGGAATAGTGCCCCATCATTGGTGTCAGTGGAAGGAATAGTGCCCCATCATTGGTGTCAGTGGAAGGAATAGTGTCCCATCATTGGTGTCAGTGGGAGGAATAGTGTCCCATCATTGGTATCAGTGGGAGGAATAGTGCCCCATCATTGGTGTCAGTGGGAGGAATAGTGTCCCATCATTGGTATCAGTGGGAGGAATAGTGTCCCATCATTGGTATCAGTGGGAGGAATAGTGCCCCATCATTGGTGTCAGTGGGAGGAATAGTGTCCCATCATTGGTATCAGTGGGGGGAATAGCGCCCCATCATTGTATCAGTGGGAGGAATAGTGCCCCATCATTGGTGTCAGTGGGGGGAATAGTGCCCCATCATTGGTGTCAGTGGCAGGAATGGGGGAATAGTCATCAGTATTAAGGGAAATATTTTACACATGGAAACACTATTGTTGCATTTGTTGTTTTCTTGTTATTGTAAAATAACGATGTATCGCGGGGGTGTCACTCCCGGGTGGCTCATTTAATTGGATGCGTTCGCCTCATTCACATTTCCTTTACAAATCTCAGTGTTAAGACGTCGGGTCTCCTCCAGGAAATCCTCCCCAGACACGGCCGTTTGGTTTGTATAAATAATACGGAAGATTATTTGTTCAGAATATTCTGCATCTTGGATACAAATGTATCGATGTCGCTATGTACGGGAATAGTCCACTGACAGTCTCACATTACAGGGCGGGTCACATGGTACGTTTCTGGTAGGTGGTGGGCACCAGCCAAATTCACCAAAATTTCAGCTACATTTTCAGGACGAGTTTTAGAGGTTCCTCTCCTTCTATTAAGATCCTAACAGTACTGATACAAGAAAAAAAAAAAAAGCACCAATGACAACCAATGACAACCATACACAACCAATGACAACCATACACAACCAATGACAACCAATGACAACCATACAAACCAATGACAACCAATGACAACCATACACAACCAATGACAACCAATGACAACCATACACAACCAATGACAACCATACACAACCAATGACAACCATACCTCAACCAATGACAACCAATGACAACCATAGACAACCAATGACAACCAACGACAACCATAGACAATCAATGACATCCATAGACAACCAATGACAACCATAGACAACCAATGACAACCAATGACAACCATAGACAACCAATGACAACCATAGACAACCAATGAACAACCATAGACAACCAATGACAACCAATGACAACCATAGACAACCAATGACAACCATAGACAACCAATGACAACCAATGACAAACCAATGACAACCATAGACAACCAATGACAACCAATGACAACCATAGACAACCAATGACTACCATAGACAACCAATGACAACCAATGACAACCAATGACAACCATAGACAACCAATGACAACCAATGACAACCATAGACAACCAAGACAACCAATGACAACCAATGACAACCAATAGACAACCAATGACTACCATAGACAACCAATGACAACCAATGACAACCAATGACAACCATAGACAACCAATGATAAACCAATGACAACCATAGACAACCAATGATAAACCAATGACAACCAATGAAACCATAGACAATCATAGACAACCAATGACAATCCATAGACAACCAATGACAACCAATGACAACCATAGACAACCAATGACAACCATAGACAACCAATGACAACCAATGACAACCATAGACAACACCCAAGCAACATTTTCAATATTTTTACAATTTTCCTCAATTTCTGCAAAATTCACTGCAGTGAATTTTTTTTTTAAGGCTAACGTGCTTTAAATTGTTTTGGATGCTTTGTGGGTTTTTTAGGCTTTTTTGCTTTTCTTTGTGTTTTTTTTTTTTTTGCTTTGTTTTTAAAAAACTAGATTTTGCTGATGGATTTGTAATTTTTCATTCCCTAAAATGACTATAATTTCATCCTGCATAAAGCACAAAAACAAATGAATTCCTTTTTTTTTTTTTTTTTTGGTGTTTGCATTCTCCCGACATTTGTAATCCTTTAGGCATGATGTAATCGGCAGCTACTTTGATAAAATTTCAATTTGGGTTTCCTGCTACGACGGGCCGAGATTTACAATCCAGGCAAATTTTTTTAAAAGATTCTCCGCAGGAGAATTTCTTAGAAACCATAATAAATATCACGGACTTCATAAAGTTTGCTTAGCGGGCTCAGAAGGGCTAATAATGGGGCCATAGATGTGCCTGGGCCAGGGGCAGACTGACAACTCATGGGGCCCCCGGGCAATAAGGGATCATGGGGCCCCCGGGCAATAAGAGATCATGAGGCCCCCGGGCAATAAGGGATCATGGGGCCCCTGTGTCCTTTCCCAAACTCAAAAAAAGCCTATGAAAAAGGTACCAGGGGCATCTCATGGGGCCCCCTACTGACCCCGGGCCCTCGGGCAGTGCCCGAGTTTCCAAATGGTCAGTCCGCCCCTGGCCTGGGCACACCAAAATTACTCCGTGCGGCATAGCCCATATGGAAAAGAAATATATTTGAAATACACTTTAGCCATATTCAATATATTTCAATAAATAATAAATGTTTTTATATATATATATATATATACACATACATATGCGTTTTTATTACAAAATCTATGAAAAATATTTTTAAAAATACATTTCAAATATGCTGCATGTCTTTAAAAACACAAATCTACATTTTTGGAATGCATTTACACATTTACACACAAAAAAATATACGTAAAAATTACTTTTTTATAAGTTAAAAAAATCTGAAGAATATATTTAAAAATATATATATTTTTAAAAATATATATTTTTAAAATATATTCTTCAGATTTTTTTTAACATGTAAAAAAAGTCCTTTTAACATATATTTTTTCATATATGTGTAAATGCATTCCACAAATGTAGATTTGTATTTTCAAAAACATGCAGCATATTTGAAATGTATTTTTAAAAATATTTTTCATATAGTTTGTAATAAAAACGCATTTCAACATGCAGTGTATATATATATATATACTCTGCCTCAAAAGTGAGACATCAGGGGCCTGTTTAGACCTCTGATATTTTACCAAAGGTCCCTCAACAGGGCTGCTTAAAAAATGTAAAAAGAAAAAAGAAAATAATTTTATAAAAATGAATTAATTAAAACTGTAAAAAATATTCTAAACAATACTAAAAATAAAAAACTACTGACACCCTCAACAGCTCTCCTGACACCAACCTCTGCCCCACTGACAAAGTTCACTGCCCTATGACTGACACCATCCACTGCTATACTGACTGACAACATCCGGGGATAAGGAAGGCTAACAAACTGCAAAAAGGAACATTAAGAAAATGGACTTTAATTATGATTGCTAGCTCCAGAAAAATATATTTTAAAAACATTTTTTTTAAAAATACATTCTTAATATATTCTTCCCAAATATATTGACATATATTTCAAAGACTGCAATTTTGGCCGCATTCAATATATTTCAATATATTTGTGAATATAATATTAAAAATATATTCAGAACACACGCCGCAATATATATCAAAGTTTAATTTGGAATGCATTTACAAATATATTTAAAAATCTATGTTTAAATGCATTTTTTTTTTTTTTTTGATGTTCAAAAATATCTGGAAAAAATCCACGTGGATACACAAACCCACATGGAAGAAAAATATATTTTAAAATATATTTTTTAAAAATACATTCTTCATATATTCTTCCCAAATATATTGACATATATTTCAAAGACTGCAATTTTGGCCGTACTCAATATATTTAAAAAATATATTTCAATATATCTGTGAATATATCATTAAAAATATATTCAAAACACACGCTGCAATATATATCAAAGTTTAATTTGGAATGCATTTACAAATATATTTAAAAATCTATGTTTAAATGCATTTTTTTTTTTTTTGATGTTCAAAAATATCTGGAAAAAATCCACGTGGATACACAAACCCACATGGAAGAAAAATATATTTTAAATAAATTTTTAAAAATACATTCTTCATATATTCTTCCCAAATATATTGACATATATTTCAAAGACTGCAATTTTGGCCGTATTCAATATATTTCAATATATTTGTGAATATAATATTAAAAATATATTCAGAACACACACTGCAATATATATCAAAGTAATTTGGAATGCATTTACAAATATATTTAAAAATCTATGTTTAAATGTATTTTTTTTTTAGATGTTCAAAAATATCTGGAAAAAATCCACGTGGATACACAAACCCACATGGAAGAAAAATATATTTTAAATAAATTTTAAAAATACATTCTTCATATATTCTTCCCAAATATATTGACATATATTTCAAAGACTGCAATTTTGGCCGTATTCAATATTATTCAAAACACACGCTGCAATATATCAAAGTGTCATTTGGAATGCGTTTACAAGTATATTTAAAAATCTATGTTTAAATGCATTTTTTTAGATGTTCAAAAATTTAGAAAAACATATTTTTAAATATAGGCCTTTGGAAAATATATTTTAATTTACATTTTTGGAATACGTGTTACAATATATTTGTGTAGGCCAATATATTGTAAATATATGTTGCATGTATATATTTTTTTTCTAAATATATTGAAAATATATTTCTCTTCCATATGGACAATTAACCCCTTTGCTGCATTTTTGCTCTGACTAGTGGAGCTTTTTTTTATTTATTTCTTGTATTTTTTAATTATTTTTGTGCTCGATTTGAGGTCAGAGGTTACTTTTAGCTGCTGTCCATAACAAAGTTTTAGTATTTTTTCTGCAGACCTTTTTTTTTTTAAAGTGCTTTTGTTTTATGGGGAGGTTTCATTAATTCGGGGGCCATCATGTTTATTATTTCCTGTTGTTTGGGTCTTTATTATAGTTTAAATTGGGTTTTGGTGTTTTTTTTTTTTGCAGGAAGGCTTTTCCTAAAAATGTGGGGTTTTATTCCTGGCGGGCTTTCATTTGTTTTAGGAGAATATTGATTTTTAATGTACATTCAAAGGGCATTTTTTTCAGGTAAAACTGCTTTTTTTTGCTTTTTTTTTAAAGGGGAAGAGGTGGTATTTGGGGGGTTTTAATTTTTTTTTATTTTTTTTATTTTTTATATTTTTTTAATGCTCGAGGTTCTCAAAGTGCAATATTCACTCCATACTGAGCATTTATTCAAAGGGCATTTTTTCAGGTAAAACTTCTTTTTTTTCTTTGCTTTTGTTTTTGCTTTTTTTTTTTTTAAAGGGGAAGAGGTGGTATTTGGGGGGTTTTAAATTTTTTTAAATTTTTTTTTTTTATGTTTATAGTTTTTTTTAATGCTCGAGGTTCTCAAAGTGCAATATTCACTACTTTCTGAGCATTTATTCAAAGGGCATTTTTTCAGGTAAAACTTCTTTTTTTTCTTTGCTTTTTTTTTGCTTTTTTTTAAAGGGGAAGAGGTGGTATTTTGGGGGGTTTTACATATTTTTTTTTATTTTTTTTTTATTTATGCTTATAGTTTTTTTATGTTCGAGGTTCTCAAAGTGCAATATTCACTCCATACTGAACATTTATTCTTGGAGCTATTATTTGCACGACAATATATCACTTACATTCACAACACCCCTTAAGCTCAAATAATAAAAGTTATGCCGGCCATACATGGGTCGAATTCGACCGATTTTTCAAGAACAATCGGCCGATTTTCGCTCTGTTAGTGCGGTCAATGGCATCGGCCGATTTTCGTGGCTCCTCCCCTTTTCGGTGATCGGGCATGTTGGAAAATTCCTGAAAAACAACCGATTTTCGACTCCATGATGGTCAAATTGTACGATCGTTTTTGAGAAAAGAATATGCGCCATGAGCCGCAACCTAGAAAGAACAGACGTTTTTGCCGTTATATGGGGTGAACTTTTTGACTCGGTCGGCCAATTTTTGAAATCATTGATGGCGAAATCGGATTACCGAGCGAACGACGTTCTCGATTTTTGGACAAAAAATCGTTTGGGGTTAATCCGCCCTGCATTAGGCATACACTGATTAGACCTTTTATCCCTGAGGAAAACTGTCCTGCTGCTGCCCGGATTTACACCACTGTCTCCTCTGCAGTCATTCTTGAACAGGGGTGGACTGACAACCCATGGGGTCCCCGGCAATAGGGGATCATGGGGCCCCTGTTCCTTGTCCAAACTTAAAAAAGCCTATGAAAAAGGTACCAGGGGCATCTCATGGGGCCCCCTACTGACCCCCGGCCCTCGGGCAGTGCCCGTGTTTCCAAATGGTCAGTCCGTCCCCTGTTCTTGAAGTAAATCTCCATCCTGTGATTTTTGTCTCCAGTATATTAGGGCCTAGCCTTGCCATCTCAAATTGTTCCACTTCTGGCTGATTTTCCACTGCTGCATCTTCTGCAGTCTCTTAAAGTGCATGTCAGGGCAAAGTGAAAAAAAGACATATGCAGGGTTGGTGTCACCCGGTGCGGTAACACTTGGTGTCACCCCTCCCGACGATCTCCGCAGGATGGATTGGATCTGCGGATTGGTCAGATTCGCTCCTCTCTAATCCCAGTGTCATGTACCTGCATGAGGAGCTCCAGATAATGAGGGTTGCCTCTTGCACAAGTCCCATCTGAGCACCTCTGGAAGTTGAGACAGGGACTGCCATGGCAATGGAAGTGCCCAGGTGCCAGGAAGATGGAACCGAACTCGAGAGCTCTGGTGTCAGGTGAGCAGAAGCGCAGTGATGAGGACACACCCTGACCTCACCCAGATCAGAAGAGAACCGAGTCCGGTAACAGTCAAGCAGAGGGCTCCAAATCACGAGCAGGATCAAACTCAGAGATGAGCTGAGGGTGACAACGTGCAGGCAACAACGTACAGAATCGACAGGCAAATTCTTGGTCAAGAGTCCAGGCCAAGGTCCATAACACAGGTAGGAGTAGTCCAGAGGCGGGCCAGATGAAAGCCGGGCCAATACCAGAGTCAAGGAGGATGACGGCTAAAAGAGATACAAGCTGCAAGGCCATCCAGCAATGATTCCATACAGGCCTCAGGTTTCAATAGGCCACTAGGCACCAGTTTCTGTGGTGGATGTGCCCATGTGTTCCGCGCGTGCCCATGTGTTCCGCATGCACATGTGCCCCGAGCCGTATGTCTGGCAAGACCTCTCCGAAAGCTGACCTGGAACCTCAGTAGGTGGCTACACAGACCACCAAATCCAGAGATGAGTTTATTGGTCTACATTCCGACTTCTGTACCAGCGAACCGTCTGTGGCTCGGCTTTAGCTGCAAATGGTTGTTGAGAGTCAGAAGGAAAAAGGGAAATCTAAGATAAAATGTATTAAATAGTAACTAAAAAATCTAATTATTGACCCAAAACAGCTGCGAGAATAAAGATGGACCACAAATGGACTCCTTCACACCTTCTCCAGCTCCAGATTCTGGTGTTTTCCTGCACACTCCAGGTCTTTCTGAATGTTTATATTTTATCGTGGAGTATAATTTTTACTTTCTCATCAGACTCCGCCCAGTTTACTGAACACAAGAAACATTTTTTTAAAGGAAAAATGAAGAAATATTTGAAGTAATATGATTTATAGGATTGTGCCGTCTCCTTCCAATCTCCCAACAGTGGTGTAGAGCAAGGGCCTCTCTGATTGGATATGAGTTGAGTGGACTTTTGGGGTTGGCTTTCATTCTGTATCAGTCTGGTAGATCTAAAGGAGATTTTTTTTTTTTATTTCCCTTTCAAACCAAAATGTAAATGTTGCATATGAAATGTTCTAGATAATTCTGCTACAATATTCTCAGAGAACATCTGAAAAGTCCATTATTTAGCTCAGCCTTTCTGAACCAAGTTCTGTGGAGTCCGAGGGTTCATCAACCGCTTACTGGGGGTGTATTAAGGAATGAGAAGTTTCTGCCTCTTAGATTCAGTAAGTAGCCAATGAGGGTAATGCTAATATTTAACTTCCCCACTGACCCCCAATGTAAGGGACATTCTTCCCACTGATCATTCTCCACCACCCCCCCATGTAAGGGACATTCTTCCCACTGACCCCCAATGTAAGGGACATTCTTCCCACTGACCCCAATGTAAGGGACATTCTTCCCACTGACCCCCAATGTAAGGGACATTCTTCCCACTGACCACCAATGTAAGGGGGACATTCTTCCCACTGACCACCAATGTAAGGGACATTCTTCCCACTGACCCCCAATGTAAGGGACATTCTTCCCACTGACCCCCAATGTAAGGGACATTCTTCCCACTGATCCCAATGTAAGGGACATTCTTCCCACTGACCCCCAATGTAAGGGACATTCTTCCCACTGACCACCAATGTAAGGGTCATTCTTCCCACTGACCACCAATGTAAGGGACATTCTTCCCACTGACCCCAATTTAAGGGACATTCTTCCCACTGATCACCAATGTAAAGGACATTCTTCCACTGACCCCCAAATGTAAGGGACATTCTTCCCACTGACCCCCAATGTAAGGACATTCTTCCCACTGACCCCCAATTTAAGGACATTCTTCCCACTGATCACCCCAATGTAAAGGACATTCTTCTCACTGACCCCCCAATGTAAAGGACATTCTTCCCACTGACCCCCAAATGTAAGGGACATTCTTCCCACTGACCCCATGTAAGGAGACATTCTTCTTTCACTGTGTAAATGGTTCTTGCATGCCTGCTGGAATGTTTACATGATGTATTATATGTGTTTTCTGTGAGGTAGGGATCTTAGATATAAGGTCCTCAAAGACTTACGGGTCCAGTCACGGGTGCAATGGGTCCAGTCACGAGGTACCCACCATTGTGCTTTAGTTGACTTCTCCTGACCATCTTCAATCATGAACCTCTGATGACTTTAGTCCAGCACCTCCATCACACATGTTCTGTTTTTCGTTTCTTTTTCACAGATGAAAGTTGATCCATCTTATTTTGGCTCCAACCAAAGCAACATCCCAGAATTTTTCCTGTCCAGTATCTCTTCAGTCTACGAGGTCCGGCTGCTTCTGTTCATGACATTTATCGTCGTCTACATCACCACCATCTTCGGCAATGCCATCATCATATTAGTCATACAGCTGGACGGCCGTCTGCAGACACCGATGTACTTTTTCCTTACAAACCTCTCCTTTTTGGATATCTGCTACTCCTCCGTCACCGTCCCTAAATTGCTCGATGTCCTCCTTGCCGACAACAGGCGAATTCCATTTGTCGACTGTATTTTGCAGATGTATCTCTTCCACGTCCTGGCGAGCTCGGAGATGTTTCTTCTCACCGCCATGGCCTACGATCGGTATGTGGCAATATGCAACCCTTTACGTTACGTGGTCCTCATGAGGAGGGTGGTGAGTTTGCCGCTTGCCGCCTGCGCCTGGTTGGGTGGACTCCTCCATTCCACCTTTCACACTGCCTTCATTTTGAGACTTTCCTTCTGTGGACCAAACCAAATGGACAACATTTTCTGTGATGCCACCCCGCTGATCAAACTGTCGTGTTCGGACGCGACGCTTGACGAAGTCATGCTGACCGTGACGCCGGGAATTCTGGGTCCCTCCTGCTTCATGGTAGTTCTCCTTTCTTACGGTTTTATCATAAGAAGCATCTTGAAAATCAACTCCGGAGAAGGACGGCGTAAGACCTTCTCCACGTGTGCCTCACATTTAATGGTGATTTCCATTTTCTATGGCACGGGTATTATCGTTTATCTTCAACCCATGTCTGTGTATTCATCTGCCAATCGCTTCATTACGGTTTTCTATGCCGTCATCACGCCCATGTTGAATCCAATCATCTATACGCTGCGGAACAAAGACGTCAAAGGGGCCGTGCAGAAGCTACTGTTCCAGCAGACTATCGCACAAAAAAGTAACATAGTAGTAACAACTTTCTGATTGGTTGTCGATGAATATCGGATAAATCAGACTTACAGTATATGCCATAGGTGTAGAAGAAGGCCATACGCCGATGATGTCACTACTTTCTACAAGCTTTATTGATCCACAAAAGCACACAGTATGTCCTTGCTGAGAACTTCTCCTCATTAATGCGTTTCACCCCAGTAGCATTCTACTGCAGTTTTGTTGTATCAGAGTATGGGCGGCTCTTCTGCCGGATCACAAGGTGTTAGCAGTGGATGATGGCTTCCATCTGTGTAGTGCGCTGCATGGTACAGATTGTAGAGGAAAGGGAAGAAAGGGGAAAGGGAAGAGGAAAGGGAAGAAAGGGGAAAGGAAAGAGGAAAGGGAAGTAAAAGAAAAGGGAAGAGGAAAAGGAAGAAAGGGGAAAGGGAAGAGGAAAGGAAAGTATGGGGAAAGGGAAGAGGAAAGGGAAGAGGAAAAGGAAGAAAGAAGAAAGGGAAGAAAGGAAAAAAAAGAAGAGGAGAGGGAAGAGGAAAGGGAAGTAAGGGGAAAGGGAAGAGGAAAGGGAAGTATGGGGAAATGGAAGAGGAGAGGAAAGGGAAGAAAGGGGAAAGGGAAGAGGAAAGGAAAGTATGGGGAAAGGGAAGAGGAAAGGGAAGAGGAAAAGGAAGAAAGAAGAAAGGGAAGAAAGGAAAAAAAGAAGAGGAGAGGGAAGAGGAAAGGGAAGTAAAAGAAAAGGGAAGAGGAAAAGGAAGAAAGGGGAAAGGGAAGAGGAAAGGAAAGTATGGGGAAAGGGAAGAGGAAAGGGAAGAGGAAAAGGAAGAAAGAAGAAAGGGAAGAAAGGAAAAAAAGAAGAGGAGAGGGAAGAGAGGAAAGGGAAGTAAGGGGAAAGGGAAGAGGAAAGGGAAGTATGGGGAAATGGAAGAGGAGAGGAAAGAGGAAAGGGAAGAAAGGGGAAAGGGAAGAGGAAAGGGAAGTATGTGGAAAGGGAAGAGGAGAGGGAAGAGGAAAGGGAAGAATGGGGAAAGGGAAGAGGAAAGGGAAGTAAAAGGGAAGAGGAAAAGGAAGAAAGGGGAAAGGGAAGAGGAAAGGAAAGTATGGGGAAAGGGAAGAGGAAAGGGAAGAGGAAAAAAGAGAAAGAAGAAAGGGAAGAAAGGAAAAAAATAAGAGGAGAGGAAGAGGAAAGGGAAGTAAGGGGAAAGGGAAGAGGAAAAGGAAGTATGGGGAAATGGAAGAGGAGAGGAAAGAGAAAGGAAGAAAGGGGAAAGGGAGAAAAGGGAAGTATGTGGAAAGGGAAGAGGAGGAAAGAGGAAAGGGAAGAAAGGGGAAAGGGAAGAAAGGCATAAAGAAGAGGAGAGGGAAGAGGAAAGGGAAGTAAGGGGAAAGGGAAGAAAGGGGAAAGAGAAGAGGAAAGGTAAGGGGAAAGGGAAGTAAGGGAAAGGGAAGAAAGGGGAAAGGGAAGAGGAAAGATAAGAAAGTAGAAAGGGAAGAAAGTGGAAAGAGAAGAGGAAAGGGAAGAAAGTGGAAAGAGAAGAGGAAAGTGAAGAAAGGGGAAAGAGAAGAGGAAAGTGAAGAAAGTGGAAAGAGAAGAGGAAAGGGAAGAAAGGGAAGAGAAAAAGGAAGAAAGGGGAAAGGGAAGAAAGGGAAAAAGGGAAGAAAGGGGAAAGAGAAGAGGAAAGTGAAGAAAGTGGAAAGAGAAGAGGAAAGGGAAGAAAGGGGAAGAGAAAAAGGGAAGAAAGGGAAAAGGGAAGAAAGGGGAAAGGGAAGAAAGAGGAAAGGGAAGAGATAGGGAAGAAAGGGGAAAGGGAAGAGGAGGGAAGAAAGGGGAAAGGGAAGCGGTAATGGAAGAGGAAAGGGAAGAGGAAAGGGAAGAAAGTGGAAAGGGAAGAAAGAGGAAGGGGAAGAGGAAAAGGAAGAAAGGGAAAAAAAGAGAAGAGGAAAGGGAAAAAAGGGAAAAGGGAAGGGGAAAGGAGAAATGGAATAAAGAGGAAAGGGAAGAAAAAGGGGAGAGAGGGAAGAGGAAAGGGAAAATTGAAGAGGAAAGGGAAGAAAGGGAAGAGGAAAGGAAAGGGAAGCAGGGTTAAAGGGAAGAGTAAAGGGAAGAAAGGGGAAGGGAAGAGGAAAGGGAATCAGGGTAAAGGAAAGGGAAAGAGTAAAAGCAAGGGGAAAGGGAAGATGAAAGGGCAGAAAGGGGAGAAAGTGGAAATGGCAGAGGAAAGAGCAGAAAGGGGAGAAAGTGGAAAAGGAGAAAGGAAAGGGAAGAAAATGGAAAGAGAAGAGGAAAGGGAAAGAAAGGGAAAAGGGAAGCAGGGTAAATGGAAGAGTAAAGGGAAGAAAGGGGAAAGGGAAGAAAGAGGAAAGGGCAGAGAGTGAAAAGAGAAGAGGAAAGGGAAAAGAAAGTGGAAAGAAGAAAGGGAAGAGGAAAAGGAAAAGAGAAAGGGAAGAAAGGGGAAAGGGAAAGGGAAGAAAGGGGAGAGGGAAGAGGAAAAGGAAGAAAGTGGAAAGAAGCAGAAAGGGAAAAGGGAAGGGAAGAAAGGGGAAAGGGAAGAGGAAAGGGAAGAAAGGAGAAAGGGAAGAAAGGGGAAAGGAAGGAAAGGAGAAAGGAAAGGACCCACGACAAAGTCTAATCAATTAGCCACCAACAGAATGGTAGCCACCAGAAAAAGTATTTGGTTTCAAATCATTATAGTTGCACATCAAATAGTTTCTTTTTGTCCAGTTAATTTTATTTTTACAAACCTACATTTTTTTTTGGTTTTCATAATTTATACATTAACAACTTTTTTAATAAACAGAAAATGCATTTTATCTTTTTGAAATTCTTCAAGTTGTTAGTTGAAGTGAGCCCGAGTGCACACAGAGTAGAAATCCACAGCTCCAGATATAGACAGGGACTATAGAACTATATAAGTTACCAGAAGCAGCAATTATATCTGTAATGCAGAATGGAACTTGAACCATCGATGTGACGCCACAATATTCTCCATTTCGTTATTAAAACAGCTCACTTTGTGGGAAGATGGCAGCTGAGGGTCCAGAAGGACATCTGAAGTAGCACCACATCGGGTCCTGACATATTACAGTGCAAGAAATAGGGCGCTCTCATTGGCTGTTCTGGGCTGCATCGTCGCCTGGCTTCTGCCAATCACTGCCTCAAAGCTGGCCATATATGTAGCAATTTGATAGACCAACTAAAAGTTTAAATTCCATTTTTTTATAAATCAAAGATGCAATCTAATAGAAAAATAAAAATGCGTAGTCTCAGTTGGTCATAAGGAAATGGCCCGAACAAACCCAGTTGAACAATTTGATTGCTTTTGAGGAAATTGCCGTAGATTTTTTTTCCTTTGCAATTCAATTTTTTCAATGAACAACAGCATTGAAACTGTCGATTTCAATTTAACAATTGACCGAATTCAGGCAGCGATGGGATCTTTGGGGTGGTAGATTGCTTAGCTTCTGGAGAAGACTTCTGACCGTGCATGAGTTTCTTAGTAGATGGAAAGTGGTTGGAATTTACCGGAAATTGTCACGTGTATGGTTAACTTAGGTTTTTGTCCTTTTTATGTCTCTGTGAAGATATCTGAAACAATGTAACTGACGGCACTGATTAAATCGTGTGTTTTGAGGGAGATGAAGAGACAGGAACCACGATCTTCTGCTCCATACGGTGTGAAATCACAATCGGAATGACTGAAAGAAAATCAGGAACAATGCTGTAAATCTATCATCGGTAATACGATGCTGCGCGGTTCTGAATCAAGGTACAAATCTTCGCACTGAGCGTAGGGGTTGCTGGACCTACCATACTCCAGGGCAGAGCTTAGCCAAGAGCTGTGACAATACGCCCACTGTGTTACCACGTGACTGAACATAGGGGGCGTATGTGGAACACTGAGCTGTTTTCACCTCGGTCATGGAGGAGTTTTTCATTTGGAGCATTTTTTTAAAAAAAAAAAATATTGGATGAGTTGGTGAAACTCTGGACCCAAGAAGAAAGGAATCAAGTTTGGAACCTGGGGTGGACTGACCAGGCACTGCTTGAGGGCCCGGGGTCAGTAAGGGGCCCCATGAGATTCCCCTGGTACCTTTTTCATAGGCTTTTTTGAGTTTGGGTAAGGACACAGGAACCCCATGATCCCCTATTGCTTGGGGGCCCCATGAGTTGCCAGTCCACCCCTACTTGGAACCCACCTCTTAGGGGCATCTCCATGTCAACTGGGGGACCCCACATTAGTCTGAAGAGTATTCCAGGGATGGGAGAGCCACATATCAACCAGGGTATACCCCGAAGGTCCTCAGAGTAATGTGGAAGCATGAGAGGGCCACAAATCCAGACAATCTTGGATTTTACTTCTGAGCTCTTGTCTTGGATGGGTTCAGAACTCCGCGTTCTATGCTGGCAGTGATTGGAAATAACACGGGGCACCAATTGCAAAAATAAAGATTGGATGGACTGGATTGGGTCATTGGGGACATTCTTTTTTAAAAAAAAAAACTTAGAACTAGTTAGTGGAGCTCTGGACTCAAAAATAGAAGAAATAAACTTGAGATCCAACTTTTAGGGGTAATTAGGAAAACATAAATGGTGTGATTGAAGGCCACTTGGGTGCCAATATCCCAGAAATTGAGTCGTGGGTGTGTGGGACTTTCAGGGCACCAGATATCATTTAAACACCAAAACCGATATATAAAACAGTTTATAGCATCTTTACTTCAGAACATAAAACTGTATCTCAATTGGGTTCTATTCCTCCAACTAATACCAATGATGGGGCACTATTCCTTCTTCCGATACCAATGATGGAGCACTATTCCTCCCACTGACACCAATGATGGGGCACTATTCCTCCCACTGACACCAATGATGGGGCACTATCTCTCCCACTGACACCAATGAAGGGGCATGATTCCTCCCACTTTCACCAATGATGGGGCACTGTTCCTCCCACTGATACCAACGATGGGGCTCTATTCCTCCCACTGACACCAATGATGGGGCACAATTCCTCCCACTGACACCAATGATGGGGCACAATTCCTCCCCTGACACCAGTGATGGGGCACTATTCCTCCCACTGACACCAATGATGGGGCACTATCCTCCCACTGACACCAATGATGGGGCACATTCCTCCCCTGACACCAATGATGGGGCACTATTCTTCTCCCACTGACACCAATGATGGGGCACTATTTATTTCCACTGACACCAATGATGGGGCACTATTCCTCCCCTGACACCAATGATGGGACACTATTCCTCCCACTGACACCAATGATGGGGCACTATTCTTCCCCACTGACACCAATGATGGGGCACTATTTATTCCTCCCCCTGACACCAATGATGGGGCCTATTCCTCCCCTGACACCAATGATGGGGCACTATTCCTCCCCTGACACCAATGATGGGGCACTATTTCCTCCCCCTGACACCAATGATGGGGCACTATTCCTCCCCTTGACACCAATGATGGGGCCCTATTCCTCCCCCTGACACCAATGATGGGGCGCTATTCCTCCCCCTGACACCAATGATAGGGCACTATTCCTCCCACTGACACCAATGATGGGACACTATTCCTCCCCCTGACACCAATGATGGGGCACTATTCCTCCCCCTGACACCAATGATGGGGCACTATTCCTCCCCCTGACACCAATGATGGGGCACTATTCTTCCCACTGACACCATGACACCAATTACTGGACACTATTCCTCCTTCCACTGATTACAAGCACTATGTAATTTTTTTCACACTAACTAATGCTGGGACATTTTCTACTCCCAATGGTCACTCCGGCCCTCCTAAAGTCTGAGGGATAGTAAACCAGCCCCTTTGTTTAGAATGTTTGAAGACCCCGCTTTAGGGGGTCAGGGTCCCATATGCAACTCTCATAGGGTCAGTGTAAGAGTCTTGATATAAAGGCTCTCTGATGGGTTTCGAATATCAGTCTTCCTCAGGGTATCAGTACCGGGAAGCTCATAGAGAAGTTCCAAGCCTACTTGTGGAAGTTAAAAACAGAAAACCTGGTGTTGTGGTGGGGCCCTCCCATGGTGAAAGGGCCCCAAGAAGAGAAAAGGGACAACTGTAAATGCAGAAAACCAGAAGGCAGCTGAGGGATCTTAACCACAGCCCAACACGAGTCCATCCAAGAGCATGGCTGGCCACAGCACTCCAACAACAGACTACTACTCATGGGGTCGCTCCATCACACCAGGGAAGATGCAGACTACTACTCCATGGGGTCGCTCCATCACATCAGGGAAGATGCAGACTACTACTCCATGGGGTCGCTCCATCACACCAGGGAAGATGCAGACTACTACTCCATGGAGTCGCTCCATCACACCAGGGAAGATGCAGACTACTACTCCATGGGGTCGCTCCATCACACCAGGGAAGATGCAGACTACTACTCCATGGGGTCGCTCCATCACACCAGGAAAGATGCAGACTACTACTCCATGGGGTCTCTCCATCACACCAGGGAAGATGCAGACTACTGCTCCATGGGGTCGCTCCATCACAACACCAGGGAAGATGCAGACTACTACTACATGGGGTCGCTCCATCACACCAGGGAAGATGCAGACTACTACTCCATGGGGTCGCTCCATCACACCAGGAAAGATGCAGACTACTACTCCATGGGGTCGCTCCATCACACCAGGGAAGATGCAGACTACTGCTCCATGGGGTCGCTCCATCACACCAGGGAAGATGCAGACTACTGCTCCATGGGGTCGCTCCATCACACCAGGGAAGATGCAGACTACTACTCCATGGGGTCGCTCCATCACACCAGGGAAGATGCAGACTAATACTCCATTGGGTCGCTCCATCACACCAGGGAAGATGCAGACTACTGCTCCATGGGCTCGCTCCATGACAACACCAGAGAAGATGCAGACTACTACTCCATGGGGGCGCTCCATCACAACACCAGGGAAGATGCAGACTACTACTCCATGGGGTCGCTCCATCACAACACCAGGGAGGATGCAGACTACTACTCCATGGGGTCACTCCATCGAAACACCAGGGAAGATGCAGACTACTACTCCATGGGGTCGCTCCATCACAACACCAGAGAAGTTGCAGACTACTACTCCATGGGGTCGCTCCATCACAACACCAGAGAAGATGCAGACTACTACTCCATAGGATCGCTCCATCACAACACCAGGGAAGATGCAGACTACTACTCCATGGGGTCGCTCCATCACACACAGGGAAGATGCAGACTACTACTCCATGGGGTCGCTCCATCACACACCAGGGAAGATGCAGACTACTACTCCATGGGGTCGCTCCATCACAACACCAGGGAAGATGCAGACTACTACTCCATGGGGTCGCTCCATCACACACCAGGGAAGATGCAGACTACTACTCCATGGGGTCGCTCCATCACAACACCAGGGAAGATGCAGACTACTACTCCATGAGGTCGCTCCATCACACCAGGGAAGATGCAGACTACTACTCCATGGGGTCGCTCCATCACAACACCAGGCTTATTATTTTATAACTCTCATCTATAGGGCCTGAGGAAGAGCCACACTTGAACCGTGTCTGTCAACCTTTACACCAAGACTGTTACACTGAACCTACGAGAGTGCGTATGGAGTTCTGTTCCCCTAAATTCTAAGCCTACAGTATTTGCTTTGAGATATAGTTTTATGTTCTAGATCAGGGGGTCTCCAAACTCCAAACAAAGGGTCAGTTTATTGTCCTTCAGACTTTGGGGGGACCGGACTGTGGCCAGCAGTAATAGGATTTTTTTTCCGGCATCAGTGGGAGTAAACAGCATCCCATCTTTGGTATTAGTGGGAGGAATAGTGCCCCATCATTGGTGTCAGTGGGAGGAATAGTGCCCCGTCATTGGTATCAGTGGGAGGAATAGTGTCCCATCATTGGTATCAGTGGGAGGAATAGTGCCCCATCATTGGTATCAGTGGGAGGAATAGTGCCCCATCATTGGTATCAGTGGGAGGAATAGTGCCCCATCATTGGTATCAGTGGGAGGAATAGTGCCCCATCATTGGTGTCAGTGGGAGGAATAGTGCCCCATCATTGGTATCAGTGGGAGGAATAGTGCCCCATCATTGGTGTCAGTGGGAGGAATAGTGTCCCATCATTGGGTATCAGTGGGAGGAATAGTGTCCCATCATTGGTATCAGTGGGAGGAATAGTGCCCCATCATTGGTGTCAGTGGGAGGAATAGTGCCCCATCATTGGTGTCAGTGGGAGGAATAGTGCCCCATCATTGGTGTCAGTGGGAGGAATAGTGCCCAATCATTGGTGTCAGTGGGAGGAATAGTGCCCCATCATTAGTGTCAGTGGGAGGAATAGTGACCCATCATTAGTGTCAGTGGGAGAAAGAGTGCCCCATCATTGGTGTCAGTGGAAGGAATAGTGCCCCATCATTGGTGTCAGTGGGAGGAATAGTGTCCCATCATTGGTGTCAGTGGGAGGAATAGTGTCCCATCATTAGTGTCAGTGGGAGGAATAGTGTCCCATCATTGGTGTCAGTGGGAGGAATAGTGCCCCATCATTGGTATCAGTGGGAGGAATAGTGCCCCATCATTGGTGTCAGTGGGAGGAATAGTGCCCCATCATTGGTGTCAGTGGGAGGAATAGTGCCCCATCATTGGTATCAGTGGGAGGAATAGTGCCCAATCATTGGTGTCAGTGGGAGGAATAGTGCCCCATCATTAGTGTCAGTGGGAGGAATAGTGACCCATCATTAGTGTCAGTGGGAGGAAGAGTGCCCCATCATTGGTGTCAGTGGAAGGAATAGTGCCCCATCATTGGTGTCAGTGGGAGGAATAGTGTCCCATCATTGGTGTCAGTGGGAGGAATAGTGTCCCATCATTAGTGTCAGTGGGAGGAATAGTGCCCCATCATTGGTGTCAGTGGGAGGAATAGTGTCCCATCATTGGTGTCAGTGGGAGGAATAGTGTCCCATCATTAGTGTCAGTGGGAGGAATAGTGTCCCATCATTGGTGTCAGTGGGAGGAATAGTGTCCCATCATTGGTGTCAGTGGGAGGAATAGTGTCCCATCATTAGTGTCAGTGGGAGGAATAGTGTCCCATCATTGGTGTCAGTGGGAGGAATAGTGCCCCATCATTGGTATCAGTGGGAGGAATAGTGTGCCATTGTTTATGTCAGTATCAGGAATTGTTGGTGTCAATGGGGAAAATAGTGTCTCAAATCAGTTGGAGCAATAGTGCCCCAAGGGCCAGATAGAGGCAAGCAAAGGGCCACATCTGGCCACAATTTGGAGACCACTGTTCTAAAATAAAGATGCAATAAACTGTTTTATATGTTTATTTTGATGTTTGAATTACATCTGGTGTTGTGAAAGTCCCATACACCCATGACTTAGAGACAGATCTCGGTCATCCCTGAGGGTCCTCGGAGTAGAGTAGAGTATACAAAAAAGGAAGGAGCCACAAATATAGGCTGAGCCCAGTAAAGACAAGAGGCCAGAAGTAAATTCCAAGGCGTTTCAAGAGCTTATATCTCCCCCTTCATAATACTCACAAATCAATGAAATTCACAAAGATTCAAATCTGTTGATGAAAGCATGGCCAGAATGCCAACACATCAAATCAATCATCTCAGATAGAAGGAGGTCTCCACGTCACCCTTTAAACTAGGGGTCTTCAAACTTTCCAAGCAGAAGGCCAGTTTACTGTCCTTCAGGCTTTAGGGGGGCTGGATTAGGGCCAGTGGAAGTAGAAAATGCCCGGGAATCGGGCCCCCACCATTGGTTTTGATGGCAGGAATCGTGCCCCATCTTAGATATGGAGGAGTATGGTTATCCTCTGTATCAAAAACCTTTAACGTTCCGGAACATTTAACCTGGAGGATTTATGTCTTTTTTTTTTCTTTGAATCTCATGAACTATACAATTATATCACAGCGACGTAACACATTACTTACCTCTGTAGTGAAAATATTTGATCTCCGGCGACAAGCGTCTTGGCATGAAGTGATGTTTTGCTTTTAATAACTGACCTGTGAAACAAACAGAAAATAGGAGATTATTTGCCGTCTTGCTGAACTATACTGACCTACACTAAGGAGACGCCGTGTCCACGAGCGCCCAAGCCGCCCACTGACATCGTCGCCTGGCCTTCTTATGGGTTCTGATCTATAGACATTTTGATTGGCTGGACTGGGGAGATGTCAGTCCCATGCATATGCAGGAGTTCATTCATCTCATCGGGTTCTGAAATTGGGTTCCTTTGCACAGTCGCAGGTCAGCTCACATGCACACCCGGGCACACCCGTGCGGTCAGCTGCATGCCTATCAGCTTACAAAGCTCATAGATAAGGACCTTCATTTCAGCCATGTGACTTACAGCTGTACAAATAAATGGCTTCCGCCCGGCCATGCCCCGACACGTTTCATCTAAACCATATTGCTGAGTCATAGAAATTGGGATCCATGGATTTGGGATGGACCGGTGAATCCTGTGTGGGTAGCAGCAGAAGAGAGAGCTCGTCCTAGCAATATGCAACTGTGAGTGAAAAATATGCTCACCTGCTGCAAATCATCTCAGCCCGTATCTCTATGAATAAATGGCCTCCGCCCAGTCATGCCTTGACGCGTTTCGTCTCACCCATACTGCTGAGTCATGGAAATTGGGATCCATGGAATTGGGATGGGCCAGTGACTCCTCCTGTGCAGGTGCCGGCGGAAGAGAGAGTCCGTCCTAGCTCTATGCAACTCCGAGTTAAAAAACACTCACCTGCCACACACCAGCTCATGCCCTCAACATGTTTCGTCTCACCCATAGTGCTTTCTCAAGGAAATTGGGATCCTCGCCTTCATGACTAAGCCATATCGCCGGGGCAAAACACGTTGGGATCGTAGCCTGGATAGAGCCGGGCTGAAACCATTTACTACTACAGATACGAGCTAAGCTAGTGGGCAAATGTTTTTTCACTCAGAATTATTTATCGGCGTTTTCCTACATTCCAATTATAAGAGCAATCGTTACTGAGAACGGTACCAAACAATCACCGTGACCAATAATGGCAAGTCGTGTTTTATAGCTTTGTGGATTGATCCTGCACTGATTTACATAAAGGATTTATGTGTGAATGCAAAGACAATGCGGGAATTAAAGGGAATGTCTATGGATAGAGTGGGGGAGGAGATAGACCCCTCTCAGGTTTACTGCTTTCCCGCGGCTCCGTTTGAAGGATTTACCTTTACTGTGGCAGTGACAACGGCTTCACCAGACAGGAAGTATCAATATGACTGAAAATGTGACCCCCCCCCGACCCCACTCCTTGACACCTCACCCTGCCATGCTTTCCGGGTTTACCTGCCCCTATTGGGTGCTCAGGAGCATCATGGTGGGTGTCAGGAATGGAGATCGGTGAACATTCATTCACTAGAGGGAGAATCCTCCCATTGAGGACACAGGCAGCAATAAAAACCTGACCAACCTTTCCCTACCCCATCAAAGCAAAAAAAAAGTCGTCAATATACCTCAATGCTGAACTCCGGGATTAGTAAATATCATCTAAATCCATTCCGTTCAACCAGATCTGTGCAGGAATCAAGTGTGAGACTTCCTGGAATAAAGACCGCTCACTGCTGCTCTCTCAACTTGTGCAGGATGACTGGTCCTGTCTCCACCCCCTTCTGTAGTTTCCTGCAGGCAGCCTGTAGTGGGTGGGGACCAGTGGGGCCACTCCCACAGCTCTGCTCTCTCTCCTTGTGCAGAGGGACTGATCCTGTCTCCGCCCCCTCCTGTAGTTTCCTGCAAGCAGCCTGTAGTGGGTGTGACCAGCGGGGCCACTCCCAAAGCTCTGCTCTCTCTCCTTGTACAGGCAGCCTGTAGTGGGTGGGACAATCAGGTCCCCTCTCACAGCTCTGCCCTTTCCCCTTGTGCAGAGTGACTAGTTCTGTCTCCTCCTGTAGTGGGTGGAGCCTCCTAGGTCCTTCCAACAGCTCTGCTCTCTCTCCTTGCACAGGGTGACTGGCCCTGTCTCCGTCTGTAGTGGGTGGAGCCTCCTAGGCCCCTCCCATAGCTCTTTTCTCTCTCCTTGTGCAGGATGACTGGTCCTGTTTCTGCCTGTAGTGGGTGGAGCCTCCTAGCCCCCTCCCACAGTTCTGCTTTCTCTCTCCTTGTGCAGGATGACTGGTTTTGTCTCCTCCCCCCCCCCCCCCCTGTAATTTTCTGTAAACAGCCTGCAGTAGTGGGTGGAGCCTGCTGGGTCCCTCCCACAACTTTGCTGATGGTCTTGTTCCCACCCCCCCCCCTTAATTTCCTTCAAGCAGTCTGTAGTGGGTGGAGTTTCCTAGGCCCCTCCCACAGCTCTGTTCTCTGCAGAGGCTATGTACAGCACAGTGATGACGTCACTGTTACAAGGTAATATCTGGGTTTACAAAGACATTTGATGCACACAAAGAGGATGTATATCTTTGTATCTATGAGGATATATTTAAAGTACCTGGAGCTCAGCTTTAACCCTTTCTCATAAATCTTAATAAAAACCGAAGCTGTGTAGCCTACCAATGACCCCAATGGTTTGGTTTGTCGGTGAATGTTGGTCTTCCACCAATAAAGACAAGCGGAATGATCGATCCACCCTGAAAATGGTGATTCTGATTCCATCTTTTATCATCACTGTTATTTTTTCACCGTCTTTCTTGAGAAACCTGGAAAGACATAAAGATAAACTGAAGATCTGTAGAGGTTCTTTGGATGCCCGCCATGATGGCCTCCAGACATGACACCATCGGGGAAAATGATTTCTTCTGTATAAAATTAACAATTTGGTTCCCCTGCCCCTCTACCTGCCCTGACGGGTTAGATTGAAGGACCGAGGTTCCATATATAAATGGAGGTCTATGGCTCCCTTTGGAAGTCTGGGCTGCTGCCAGAACTGGTCTGACTCTGATGTCGCTTCAATAGAGGGGATACTTCAGAAAAGAGGAGCGCCCGGTGTTTATTGAATGTTTGCATTTATTTATTTATTTTACATTTAATAAAAAAAACAAACTTTATATATGCCGATGAGAAGTCAAAGCTGATTTTATTCCCTCTCGGTGTTTCAGCAATTTAGCCCAGAGACGACCAGGCAACTGGCATTTTCAGAAGGGAGTTGGCCATTGCAGCCCTAGTTAACTGCCAGTACGGGGATCCTTTAACTGGCCCCATTTGCTGGGTGGAGAACCTCTTCTCATTCCCTTACCTGTCTAGTTCAAAAGTCGAATTCCAGTTATAGGCCTTCAGATCTGAGCCTTGTGTGACGGCCACACTGTCTTCCCCGACTTCCACCCTCAGTCCCAGTTTACTGTTCAGTAAAGCAAACCTCCCGAAACTCCTGTCATCTGCCAGTCTGCCATTCAGCGTGACACCTGCAGGGGGCGGAAGTACAGCACTGTATAAACTGATGACACGACATACACTCACCGGCCACTTTATGAGGTCCACCTGTTCAATGGCTCGGTAACAACAATTGCTGAATAACCAATCACATGGCATTTAGGCATCTAGACACGGTGAAGATGACTTGCTGAAGTTCAAACCGAGCATCAGAATGGGGAAGAAAGGGGATTTTGAATGTGGCATGATTGTTGGTGCCAGACGGGCTGGTCTGAGTGCTTCTTCAAAAACTGCTGATCTACTGGGATTTTCACGCACAACCATTTCTAGGGAAATCGAGACTCATCAGACCAGGCAACGTTCTTCCAATCTTCTTTTGTCTAATTTTGGTGAGCCTGTGCGAATTGTAGCCTCCCTTTCCAGTTCTTAGCTGACAAGAATGGCACCCGGTGTGGTCTTCTGCTGACAGGAGTGGCACCCTGTGTGGTCTTCTGCTGACAGGAGTGGCACCCTGTGTGGTCTCCAGCTGACAGGAGTGGCACCCTGTGTGGTCTTCTGCTGACAGGAGTGGCACCCTGTGTGGTCTTCTGCTGACAGGAGTGGCACCCTGTGTGGTCTTCTGCTGACAGGAGTGGCACCCTTGTGGTCTTCTGCTGACAGGAGTGGCACCCTGTGTGGTCTTCTTCTGCTGTAGCCCATCTGCTTCAAGGTTGGACGTGTTATGTATTCAGAGATGGTATTCTGCATACCTTGGTTGTAACGAGTGGTTGTTTGAGTTACTGTTGCCTTTCTATCATCTCCAACCAGTCTGCCCATTCTCCTCTGACGTCAACAAGGTATTTTCCTCCACACAACTGCCACTCACTGGATATTTTCTCTTTTTTTCGGACCATTCTCTGTATAACCTGGCGATGTTTGTGTGGGAAAATCCCAGGAGATCAATTGTATTGAGTACTGTAAATATCTATTTGTCAATACTTTGCCAACTATGCATGCCATGTCTTAGCCCTGATGAATGGGAAACTTCTAGTACCCTAGAAACGTGTTGAGATTTTACAGATGATGCTAATAAATGATTGTGACCCTCACCATCCCTTCTCACCATGTATTTGATACAGAGCTGTATGATGGACCTCTAAAGAAAGAAGAAACATCCAGCTGGGGTGGCCAAGCACACAAGGGAACCCGGGGTGTCCTAATCCCACTTCTACATGTGACTGGTGTGGCTCTGTTTATTAACAAAGCCTTGTGATCATGTGTCAGTGTTATTTGGCAAAGGTGAAAAAAAGTTTGGTAAAACCAAAACTCCCAGTGTCGTTCATCCCTGATGGTCTTTTCTTCTCTCCAGAAGAGCCCAACAGATCTCCTACCATGATACATGTCCTCCAGTGTGTACCGCCCCGGCCTCTAACTACGGGGGGAAGGGAAACAACTTACCTGTGCTGGCGTCACGTAACAGGGTGACATAAGTGCCATCAGCCTGAGAAATTTGAAGGCAAATCTTCTCAGAGGCTTTGGGATGTTTCAGAAGAACTTGGAACACTTCACAATCTCCTAGCGATAAGGAAATCTGTGTTAGACAATTAAAATAACCTTTTTTTTTTAATTTTTAATTTTATAATGATTATCATTTGCTCTTCAGAATTTATGGCATGTAGAAGAATCAGGACCTCCTTTCTCCTGCCGGTGACCTCTCTAGTGATTTATAGATCTATATAGGGAATCAGGACCTCCTTCCTCCTGCCGGTGACACCTCTAGTGATATAAAGATCTATATAGAGGAATCAGGACCTCCTTTCCTCCTGCCGGTGACCCCTCTAGTGATATAAAGATCTATATAGAGGAATCAGGACCTCCTTTCTCCTGCCGGTGACCCCTCTAGTGATATAAAGGATCTATATAGAGGAATCAGGACCTCCTTCCTCCTCCGGTGACCCCTCTAGTGATAGGATCTATATAGAGGAATCAGGACCTCCTTCCTCCTGCCGGTGACCCC
The DNA here is from genome assembly GCA_951230385.1 of Staurois parvus. Classification (NCBI taxonomy): domain Eukaryota; kingdom Metazoa; phylum Chordata; class Amphibia; order Anura; family Ranidae; genus Staurois; species Staurois parvus. The sequence goes on along the minus strand of CATNWA010016688.1, from coordinate 55,235 downwards.
TCTAGTGATAGGATCTATATAGAGAATCAGGACCTCCTTCCTCCTGCCGGTGACCCCTCTAGTGATAGGATCTATATAGAAGAATCGGGATCCTCCTTCCTCCTGCCGGTGACCCCTCTAGTGATAGGATCTATATAGAGGAATCGGGACCTCCTTCCTCTCCTGCCGGTGACCTCTCTAGTGATATAGGATCTATATAGGGAATCGGACCTCCTTCCTCCTGCCGGTGACCCCTTTAGTGATATAAAGATCTATATAGAGGAATCAGGACCTCCTTCCTCCCGCCGGTGACCCCTCTAGTGATCAAGATCTATATAGAGGAATCAGGACCTCCTTCCCCCCGCCGAGGACCCCTCTAGTGATATAAAGATCTATATAGAGGAATCAGGACCTCCTTGCTCCTGCCGGTGACCCCTCTAGTGATATCAAGATCTATATAGAGGAATCGGGACCTCCTTCCTCCTGCCGGTGACCCCTCTAGTGATATAAAGATCTATATAGAGGAATCGGGACCTCCTTCCTCCTGCCGGTGACCCCTCTAGTGATAGATCTCTATAGAGGAATCAGGACCTCCTTCCTCCTGCCGGTGACCCCTCTAGTGATAGGAAAGATCTATATAGAGGAATCAGGACCTCCTTCCTCCTGTCGGTGACTCCTTTAGTGATATAAGGATCTATATAGAGGAATCAGGACCTCCTTCCGCCTCCCGGTGACCCCTCTAGTGATATAAAGATCTATCTAGAGGAATCGGGATCTCCTTCCTCCTGCCGGTGACCCCTCTAGTGACCCCTCCTTCCTCCTGCTGGTGGTCCCTCCAGTGATATAAAGTGTTTTTATTTCACCCTCTAGTGACAGAGGTGCGTAAAGCAATGCACATGCATTTATGGCATGAGGCCAGGCAATGAGGATTGTACAATGGCTTCAACATTCATCCCCACAACTTTTTTTTGTTTGTAAACCAGACTTCTGCCTTCATTTTCAAGGAATTGGATTCGGCTTCATACCTTCCAATGTCCTCCGCTGTAAATCGGTGAAAGGTCGCCTAACATTATTGTAGTCTGCACGTCGTCTTTGCTGTTTGCATTAACAAGTCTAATGGCATGAAAAGTGTGAGGCAGACCAAGCAAACAAAAAGCATTGCGTGTATACAACTGTCCATGCCAGGACTGTATGGAACATGTGAGCGTACCTTTCGTGGGAGCAGGGAGTAGCATCGGTGGGACAAGAGCCAGCATAACTGGAAAACAGTTTTTAAGATCAACTGATGTACTCAAAAGCATTATATATATACAGTATCTGGGTGTAAGGGATGTACGGGGTGTATGGGGTGTATGGGGTGTACGGGATGTATGGGGTTTATGGGATGTATGGGATGTACTGGATGCACGGGGTGTACGGGGTGTATGGAATGTACAGATTGCACGGGGTGTATGGGATGTACGGGGTGTATGGGATGTACGGGGTGTACGGGATGCACAAGGTGTACGGGATGCACAAGGTGTACGGGATGCACAAGGTGTACAGGGTGTATGGGATGTATGGCATGTAGGAGGTGTACAGGATGTGCGGGGTGTACGGGATGTTCAGGGATGTATGGGGGGTGTACAGGGTGTACGGGATGTATAGGATGTAGAGGGTGTACAGGATGTATGGGGTGTACGGGGTGTACGGGGTGAACGGTATGTACGGGATGTTCAGGGTGTATGGTATGTACGGGATGTATAGGATGTACAGGATGTATGGGGTGTACGGGATGCACGGGGTGTATGGGATGCACGGGATGTACGGGGTGAACGGGGTATACGGGATGTACAGGATGTACAGGATATACGGGATGTATGGGATGTATGGGGTTTACAGGATATACGGGGTGTATGGGGTGTACAGGATGTACCGGATGCACGGGGTGTATGGGATGTACGGGATGTACGGGATGTATGGGACGTACAGGATGTACGGGGTGTACGGGGTATATGGGATATACGAGATGTAAAGGATGTATGGGATGTACGGGATGTATGGGATGTACGGGACGTATGGGATGTACGGGACGTATGTGATGTACGGGACGTATGGAACGTATGGGATGTATGGAACGTATGGGATGTACGGGCTGTATGGAACGTATGGGATATATGGAACGTATGGGATGTATGGGCTGTATGGGATGTACGGGATGTACGGGATATATGGAACGTATGGGATGTATAGGATGTACGAGATGTATGGAACTGTCAGGGCTCCGGGGTATGACCAGAGGTATGTGACTGACGCAGGGAAACGCAGACTTCAGATATGTTATAAACAATATAAGTTATTAACACTAACAATACATAAACGCAGTGCAATACTAAAACATAACACAGTGCAAACGAATCAAACCAACCACCCACAGATGACAGTACATACAATGCAAGCGTCGTCAGGCAGGCCGGGTCAATATCAATCGGGCAGGTAGGTACAGGGGGAGCAAGCGGAGAATGGTCGGGGTCACAGGCCAGGTTCAGCAGGTAGCAGGCAGCGTGGTACAGAGGGTCAGGCAGAGGGATGGTCAGGGTCACAAGCCAGGGATCAGAACAGGAGAAGTCAGCAGAGGTCAGAATCAAGCAGGGTCAGCAACAAGACAGGAACAGGAACAGGACCGCAGGTTAACAAGATACAGGGCCCAGGAAAAACACAACACCAAGGCAGAGTCTGCAAGTCTGAATGTCCCTTAAATACACCAGTATAATTAGTTCCAGGTGTTTGACTGGCTGCAAGGTTGAGTCTCTGATTGCTGGGAGCACCCGCTGGCCAGCCCTGGTACTGCAGCTCATAAGGCAGGTGAGTCCCACTATTGCTGGCCAGTCCATTCCTGACAGGAACGTATGGGATGTACGGGTTGTATGGGATGTACGGGATGTATGGGATGTACGGGGTGTATGGGATGTACGGGATGTATGGGATGTTCAGGGTGTACGGGATGTACGGGATGTATGGGATGTTCGGGATGTATGGAACGTATGGGATGTGCAGGGTGTACGGGATGTACGGGGTGTACGGGATGTACGGGATGTACAGGATGTACGGGGTGTACGGGATGTATGGAACGTATGGGATGTACGGGGTGTACGGGGTGTACGGGATGTATGGGATGTATGGAACGTATGGGATGTACAGGGTGTACGGGGTGTACAGGATGTACGGGATGTATGGGGTGTACGGGATGTACGGGGTGTATGGGGATGTACGGGATGAATGGGGTGTACGGGATGTACGGGATGTATGGAACGTATGGGATGTACGGGGTGTACGGGATGTACGGGGTGTACAGGATGTACGGGATGTATGGGGTGTACGGGATGTACGGGGTGTATGGGGATGTACGGGATGTACGGGTGTATGGGATGTACGGGGTGTACGGGATGTCCGGGATGTACGGGATGTACGGGATGTATGGGGTGTACGGGATGTACGGGGTGTACGGGATGTCCGGGATGTACGGGATGTACAGGATGTACGGGATGTACGGGGTGTACGGGATGTACGGGGTGTACGGGATGTACGGGATGTACGGGATGTACGGAATGTACGGGATGTACGGGGTGTACGGGATGTATGAGCAAGCAGATAGGAACTGACAGGGAGAATCAGTGAACTACCACATCACATCATTCATTGAGAACTACGAGCCGACAGTCAGGACTTGTAGTTCATTCATTCACAGTACTCTATAAATGAATGACACGGCTGTGTGGGCGGAGCCCTGCACGGCTGCACTCTATTCAAAAACTGACAGCTTGTATGGGAACTTCTATTGCTGCTGGGGGGTCTTATGTTGCTTTTACGATCTACTATTGAGGGGGGGGTGCTGACTGCTGGCTTCCGGGAGATCTGTTGTTGTTGCTGGAGAGTTTCTGTGGTGGATCTTTTGTTCCTGGAGGTGGTATTTTGTTGGGGATGGTTCATGGTTGCTGTGTGAGGGGATCTATTGTTGCTGGGGAGGGGTCCATTGTTGCTGGGGGAGAATATTGTTCTGTCGGGGATCTGTTGTTGCTGGGAGGGATCTATTGTTGCTGGGAGAGATCTATTGTTACTTTGGAGGGTATTGTTGTGTGGGGATCTATTGTTGATGGGAGGAATCTATTATTGATGGGAGGGATCTATTGTTGATGGGAGGGATCTATTGTTAATGGGAGGGATCTATTGTTGATGGGGGATATATTGTTGATGGCAGGGATCTATTATTGATGGGAGGGATCTATTGTTGATGGGAAAGATCTATTATTGATGGGAGGGATCTATTGTTGATGGGAGGGATCTGTTATTGATGGGAGGGATCTATTGTTGATGGGAGGGATCTGTTATTGATGGGAGGGATCTATTATTGATGTGAGGGATCTATTGTTGCTGGCTGCAGGGGATCTATTTTACTGATTTTCTTGTTATCATTCCATAGAGTTTATTTAGCACCACAAAATGGTACTTGGTTCTGTATTCTCTAAAAGGGGCGGGACCGGGAGGTGGGTAGAGGGCATAACCAAGGAACAGTGCTCAGAGGTAGGTAGAGGGTGGAACCAAGGGACGGTGCTCAGAGGTAGGTAGAGGGTGGAACCAAGGGACGGTGCTCTATATGACGCACTTTATATGACGCACTCTATATGACGCACTTTATATGGCGCACTTTATATGGCGCACTTTATATGGCGCACTTTATATGACGCACTCTATATGACGCACTCTATATGGCGCACTTACCTGGAATTTGCACGCTGTGGTGTACATAGTTTTTTTTTTCTGTTCCAAAAATGAAAAGAACGCAACAAAGAAACAATTATTCTGTTTGCAGAAACAAGGTGGAGTGAGCCATGTACAAAGCGGGGGATGTGACTTTCACCAAACATTCACTGGAGGCCAATCAGTCACTGGCCTTTAAATTGGTTGCAAACCTCTGAAATGAAAAACAAACACGGCATATCCTTCTATGGTGTGCGCTTGCCTCAATACAAAGCACTGAGTGTGATTTCTGTCTCCTCTCTCAGTCCTTTGCTCTCGGCATGAGTCCCTTCTGAGAGTTTATGCCAACAACACTGAATCCCAGGCGATGGAGGAGCGGGGCTCCAGCACACAGACTGTGATTAACAGCCTCAGCTGTGCATGTTTCCCTATGAGATTGTATAGAGGTGGGTGTGTCCATTCCCTCCACTCAGGTCTCAGCTTACACTCAGCTGCTTGCTCTGTGCTGTGCAGTGTGTGACATCAGATCCCCACCCCCTGCCTCCTGGAGCTGAGAAACGATGTGTAAATTCTGGACTGATAGAGAGGAAAGAAGGCTGCAGATAAACTGGAACAACTTATGTGGGAGGATTTGCTTCCTCTCTGAGCCTAGTCACTTCACTGGGTATATGGAAACGGTTTACAGCCAGTTTAACCCTGGCCGGATCTAGGGGGGTGCTGGGGTGGGATGCACCACCCCCCAGAATTCAGTTGTTCCCCCCCCAGGTTGGCCTTCTCACAGACGTTGTGCCCGGCTGATGAGCCCCTCTCCCCATCCCCCACACTCAGGGCCGGGAGAAGTGGAGGGCAGTACAATGTAGTGAAGGTTACAGGACAAATGGCAGCAGCAGAGAGCAGGGAGGAGGTGCGGGCTGTGCTGTGCTCTCCCTTCCTGTCCGAAGACAGAACATGAGAAGAGCTCTGACATCGGGCCGAACACTGACTGAGGGACTGGGGGGGATTTTGGGGGCTAAGAGGGGTATTTGAGCTTGGAGGGGGAATTTGTGCTAAGAGCAGGGATTGGAGGGATTTATGCTAGGAGGCGGGATTTGTACTAGGAGGCAGGATTTGTGCTTAGAAGAGGGATTGGAGGGATTTATGCTAGGAGGCGGGATTTATGCTAGGAGGAGGGATTTGTGCTAGAAGGGGGGATTTGTGCTAGGAGGCGGGATTTGTGCTAGGAGGTAGGATTTGTGCTAGGAGGTGGGATTGGAGGGATTTATGCTAGGAGGCGGGATTTGTGTTTAGAGCAGGGATTGGAGGGATTTATGCTAGGAGGCGGGATGTGTGCTAGGAGGGGGGATTTATGCTAGAAGGGTAGATTGGGGGGATTTGGGCTAACAGAGGGATTGGGGGCTAAGAGGGGTATTTGGACTTGGAGGGGGAATTTGTACTAAGAGCAGGGATTGGAGGGATTTATGCTAGGAGGCGGGATTTATGCTAAGAGCAGGGATTGGAGGGATTTATGCTATGAGGCGGGATTTGTGCTAGGAGGGGGGATTAAGGGGATTTATGCTAGGAGGCGGGATTTGTACTAAGAGCAGGGATTGGAGGGATTTATGCTAGGAGGCGGGATTTATGCTAAGAGCAGGGATTGGAGGGATTTATGCTATGAGGCGGGATTTGTGCTAGGAGGGGGGCTTAAGGGGATTTATGCTAGGAGGCGGGATTTGTGCTAGGAGGTGGGATTTGTGCTAAGAGCAGGGATTGGAGGGATTTATGCTAGGAGGTGGGATTTGTGCTAGGAGGCGGGGGGGGATTTGGGGATTTATGCTAGGAGGCGGGATTTGTGCTAGGAGGGGGATTTTTGTGCTAAGAGCAGAGATTGGAGGGGATTTATGCTAGGAGGCGCGATTTGTGCTAAGAGCAGGGATTGGAGGGATTTATGCTAGGAGGGGAGATGGGGGGGGATTTGGGCTAACAGAGGGATTGGGGGGAACCTCCCTCCTCCTGCCGGTGACCCCTCCAGTGATATAAAGATCTATATAGAGGAATCAGGACCTCCTTCCTCCTGCCGGTGACCCCTCTAGTGATATAAGATCTATATAGAGGAATCAGGACCTCCTTCCTCCTGCCGGTGACCCCTCTAGTAATATAAAGATCTATATAGAGGAATCAGGACCTCCTTCCTCCTGCCGGTGACCCCTCCAGTGATATAAAGATCTATATAGAGGAATCAGGACCTCCTTCCTCCTGCCGGTGACCCCTCTAGTGATATAAAGATCTATATAGAGGAATCAGGACCTCCTTCCTCCTGCCGGTGACCCCTCTAGTAATATAAAGATCTATATAGAGGAATCAGGACCTCCTTCCTCCTGCCGGTGACCCCTCTAGTGATAGGATCTATATAGAGGAATCGGGACCTCCTTCCTCCTGCCGGTGACCCCTATAGTGATATAAAGATCTATATAGAGGAATCGGGACCTCCTTCCTCCTGCCGGTGACCCCTCTAGTAATATAAAGATCTATATAGAGGAATCAGGACCTCCTTCCTCCTGCTAAAGCAATGCACATGCATTTATGGCATGAGGCCAGGCAATAAGGATTGTACAATGGCTTCAACATTCATCCCCACAACTTTTTTTTGTTTGTAAACCAGACTTCTGCCTTCATTTTCAAGGAATTGGATTCGGCTTCATACCTTCCAATGTCCTTCGCTGTAAATCGGTGAAAGGTCACCTAACATTATTGTAGTCTGTTTGCATTATTAACAAGGCTAATGGCATGAAAAGTGTGAGGCAGACCAAGCAAACAAAAAGCATTGCGTGTATACAACTGTCCATGCCAGGACTGTATAGAACATGTGAGCATACCTTTCGTGGGAGCAGGGAGCAGCATCGGTGGGACAAGAGCCAGCATATCTGGAAAACAGTTTTTAAGATCAACTGATGTACTCAAAAGCATTATATATATACAGTATCTGGGTGTATGGGATGTATGGGGTGTACGGGGTGTACGGGATGTACTGGATGCACGGGGTGTACGTGATGTATGGAACGTAAGGGATGTACGGGGTGTACGGCATGTACAGGATGTACGGGGTGTATGGGATGTACGGGATGTACGGCATTTATGGGATGAACGGGGTGTACAGGATGTACGGGGTGTATGGGATGCACGGGCTGTATGGGATGCACGGGGGGGTGTATGGGATATATGGGATGTACAGGGTGTACGGGATGTATGGTGTGTACGGGATGTATGGGATGTGGGATGTACGGGGTGTAATGGAGTGTATGGGATGTATGGGGTGTACAGGATATATGGGGGGGTGTATGGGATGTATGGGGTGTACAGGATGTACCTGATGCACGGGGTGTACGGGATGCACGGGGTGTACGGGATGCACCTGGTGTATGGGGACGTATGGGATGTACAGGACGTATGGGATGTACGGGGTGTACGGGGATGTATGGGACGTATGGGATGCACGGGGGGGTGTATGGGATGTACCTGGTGTATGGGGACGTACAGGATGTATGGGATGTACGGGACGTATGGAATGTACGGGATGTATGGGATGTACGGGGTACGGGACTTATGGGACGTATGGGATGTACTGGATGTGTGGGATGTACAGGATGTATGGGATGTATATGGGACGTGTATGGGTGTATGGGATGTACAGGGTGTACGGGATGTATGGGATGTATGGGACATACGGGATGTATGGGATGTACAGGATGTATGGGGGATGTAGGGGAATGTATGAGGTGTATGAGATGTACGGGATGTATGGGATGTACGGGATGTATGGAACGTATGGGATGTACAGGATGTATGGGATGTACGGGATGTACAGGATGTACGGGATGTATGGGATGTACAGGATGTACGGGATGTACGGGGTGTATGGGATGTATGGAACATATGGGATGTACGGGGGGATGTAGGGGATGTACAAGATGTATGTACGGGGTGTACGGGGTGTATGTATGGGATGTATGGGATGTACAGGATGTATAGGATATACGAGGTGTATGGGATGTATGGGGTGCACAGGATGTATGGGGTGTACAGGATGTACCGGATGCACGGGGTGTATGGGATGCACGGGATGTACCTGGTGTATGGGGACGTATGGGACCTACGGGATGTATGGGATGTACGGGATGTACAGGGTGTACGGGATGTACGGGGATGTACAGGATGTATGGGATGTACGGGATGTACGGGGTGTACAGGGTGTACGGGATGTACGGGATGTACGGGGATGTACTGGGTGTACGGGATGTATGAGCAAGCAGATAGGAACTGACAGGGAGAATCAGTGAACTACCACATCACATCATTCATTGAGAACTACAAGCCGACAGTCAGGACTTGTAGTTCATTCGTTCACAGTACTCTATAAATGAATGACACGGCTGTGTGGGCGGAGCCCTGCACGGCTGCACTCTATTCAAAAACTGACAGCTTGTACGGGAACTTCTATTGCTGCTGGGGGGTCTTATGTTCCTGGAGGAGATTTTGTTCTGTGGGGGATCTGTTGTTGTGGGGGGATCTATTGTTGCTGGGGATCTATTGTTGCTGGGGAGGGTGGGGGATCCATTGTTGCTGGGGGAGATTATTGTTGTGTGGGGGGATCTATTGTTGATGGGAGGGATCTATTGTTGCTGGCTGCAGGGGATCTATTTTAATGATTTTCTTGTTATCATTCCATAGAGTTTATTTAGCACCACAAAATGATACTTGGTTCTGTATTCTCTAAAAGGGGCGGGACCGGGAGGTGGGGTAGAGGGCATAACCAAGGAACAGTGCTCAGAGGTAGGTAGAGGGTGGAACCAAGGGACGGTGCTCAGAGGTAGGTAGAGGGTGGAACCAAGGGACGGTGCTCAGAGGTAGGTAGAGGGTGGAACAAAGGGCTGGTGCTCTATATGGCGCACTTTATATGGCGCACTGTATATGGCGCAGTCTATATGGCACGCTCTATATGACGCACTTTATATGACGCACTTTATATGGCGCACTGTATATGACGCACTTTATATGACGCACAGAGGTATATGACGCGCTTTATATGGCGCACTCTATATGACTCTCTGACACGCTCTGTATGGGTGCACTCTATATGACGCACTCTATATGACGCACTCTATATGACAGCACTCTATATGACGCACGTTATATGGAGCGCACTCTATATAAACGCGGTCTATATGGGCGCTCTATATGACGCACTCTATATGACGCACTCTATATGGACACGCTCTATATGATGAACGCACTTTATATGGCGCACTCTATATGACGCACTTTATATGGCGCACTCTATATGACGCACTGTATATGTATGGCGCACTCTATATGACGCACTGTATATGATGCACTCTATATGGCGCACTCTATATGGCGCACTCTATATGGCGCACTCTATATGGCGCACTCTATATGGCGCACTCTATATGGCGCGCTCTATATGACGCGCTCTATATGACGCGCTCTATATGTCGCGCTCTATATGGCGCGCTCTATATGGCGCACTCTATATGGCGCTCTTACCTGGAATTTGCACGCTGTGGTGTACATAGTCTTCTTCTTCTTCTGTTCCATAAATGAAAAAAACGCAACAAAGAAACAATTATTCTGTTTGCAGAAACAAGGTGGAGTGAGCCATGTACAAAGCGGGGGATGTGACTTTCACCAAACATTCACTGGAGGCCAATCAGTCACTGGCCTTTAAATTGGTTGCAAACCTCTGAAATGAAAAACAAACACGGCATATCCTTCTATGGTGTGCGCTTGCCTCAATACAAAGCACTGAGTGTGATTTCTGTCTCCTCTCTCAGTCCTTTGCTCTCGGCATGAGTCCCTTCTGAGAGTTTATGCCAACAACACTGAATCCCAGGCGATGGAGGAGCGGGGCTCCTGCACACAGACTGTGATTAACAGCCTCAGCTGTGCATGTTTCCCTATGAGATTGTATAGAGGTGGGCGTGTCCATTCCCTCCTCTCAGGTCTCAGCTTACACTCAGCTCCTTGCTCTGTGCTGTGCAGTGTGTGACATCAGATCCCCACCCCCTGCCTCCTGGAGCTGAGAAACGATGTGTAAATTCTGGACTGATAGAGAGGAAAGAAGGCTGCAGATAAACTGGAACAACTTATGTGGGAGGATTTGCTTCCTCTCTGAGCCTAGTCACTTCACTGGGTATATGGAAACGGTTTACAGCCAGTTTAACCCTGGCCGGATCTAGGGGGGTGCTGGGGTGGGATGCGCCACCCCCCAGAATTCAGTTGTGCCCCCCCAGGTTGGCCTTCTCACAGACGTTGTGCCCGGCTGATGAGCCCCTCTCCCCATCCCCCACACTCAGGGCCAGGAGAAGTGGAGGGCAGTACAATGTAGTGAAGGTTACAGGACAAATGGCAGCAGCAGAGAGCAGGGAGGAGGTGCGGGCTGTGCTGTGCTCTCCCTTCCTGTCCGAAGACAGAGGATGAGAAGAGCTCTGATATCGGGCCGAACACTGACTGTACCCCCCCCCCCCCCCACCGTGTACTGCTGCCGGGAGATAGTTTGCAGGTAAGGATAGAGTGTGTGAACGATCCCATGTCAGAGCGATCCCTTCCCATCTGCTGTACAGAGGAGCGCTCTAATGATAGGATGGGGAGAGCACAGCGCAGCCCGCACCTCCTCACAGCTCCTGGGGGGTTGGGGAGTGGACCTCATGGTGGGGGAATTGTATTCAATGGGGGGGGATTTATGCTAGAAGAGGAGATTGGGGGAAATTGGGCTAACAGAGGGATTGGGGGGGATTTTGGGGGCTAAGAGGGGTATTTGAGCTTGGAGGGGGAATTTGTGCTAAGAGCAGGGATTGGAGGGATTTATGCTAGGAGGCGGGATTTGTGCTTAGAGCAGGGATTGGAGGGATTTATGCTAGGAGGCGGGATTTATGCTAAGAGCAGGGATTGGAGAAATTTATGCTATGAGGCGGGATTTGTGCTAGGAGGGGGGATTTGTGCTAGGAGGCGGGATTTGTACTAGGAGGCGGGATTGGAGGGATTTATGCTAGGAGGCGGGATTTGTGCTAAGAGCAGGGATTGGAGGGATTTATGCTAGGAGGTGGATTTGGGAGGCGGGATTTGTGCTAAGAGCAGGGATTGGAGGCGATTTATGGGAAGGGTAGATTGGGGGGATTTGGGCTAACAGAGGGATTGGGGGGGGGGGGGGGGGGGTTAAGGGGGGTATTTGGACTTGGAGGGGGAATTTGTGCTAAAAGCAGGGATTGGAGGGATTTATGCTAGGAGGCGGGATTTGTGCTTAGAGCAGGGATTGGAGGGATTTATGCTAGGAGGCGGGATTTATGCTAAGAGCAGGGATTGGAGGGATTTATGCTAGAGGCGGGATTTGTGCTAGGAGGGGGGGATTTGTGCTAGGAGGCGGGATTTGTACTAGGAGGCGGGATTGGAGGGAATTTATGCTAGGAGGCGGGATTTGTGGTAAGAGCAGGGATTGGAGGGATTTATGCTAGGAGGCGGGATTTGTGCTAGGAGGCGGGATTTGTGCTAAGAGCAGGGATTGGAGGGATTTATGCTAGGAGGTGGGATTTGTGCTAGGAGGCGGGATTTGTGCTAAGAGCAGGGATTGGAGCGATTTATGCTAGAAGGGTAGATTGGGGGGATTTGGGCTAACAGAGGGATTGGGGGGGATTTGTTGGTTAAGGGGGGTATTTGTGCTAAAAGCAGGGATTGGAGGGATTTGTGCTAGGAGGGGGATTTGTGCTAGGAGGCGGGATTTTTGTGCTAAAAGCAGGGATTGGAGGGATTTGTGCTAGGAGGTGGGATTTGTGCTAGGAGGCGGGATTTGTGCTAAGAGCAGGGATTGGAGGGATTTATGCTAGGAGGTGGGATTTGTGCTAGGAGGCGGGATTTGTGCTAAGAGCAGGGATTGGAGCGATTTATGCTAGAAGGGTAGATTGGGGGGATTTGGGCTAACAGAGGGATTGGGGGGGGGGGATTTGTTGGTTAAGGGGGGTATTTGGACTTGGAGGGGGAATTTGTGCTAAAAGCAGGGATTGGAGGGATTTGTGCTAGGAGGCGGGATTTGTGCTAAGAGGAGAGATTTGTGCTAGGATAAGAAATTTGAGGAGAAAGAGGATGTGTGTGTTGGGGGGGGTGATTTTTTTTTGGGTGGGGTAGATTAGTGCTGGGGGGGAAATTGGGGGGATTTGAGCAAAGAGGTGGGTTGGGGGGGGGGGCAAAGATTTTTGCTGAGGGGGGGGCGTGCTGATAAGTGTTCCTTTGTTTTTGTGCTGAGACATGATGCTCACATGGTTGGGGGGGGGGGGGGGGGGGCGCACACAGATCCACACTGAGCATACTGGCTGAGCGCTCTGCTGAAGATCTGCTGCCAAATATCCCATCCACCATTGATTTACTGATCATCGGGGGAGGGGAAGGGGAGGAGCACAAATCTCCCATCTCATCAGTTCATCTATAGGAGGACAGAAGAGAACACAATACTCACGGAAGGCGTCATAATCCACTGAAAGAAAGAAAGAAAACATTACCGGCTGTACAGAAAAGATACCAGAGAGACGGAAGACAACATGGAGGCTGCCACTGAAGACTGGAGGAGCCGCGGGGGCCGTCCTTATCCTTTCCTTAGTACAGAATCCAAGAATAACAATGTAACAAAATCCTATTTATAAAATGTTTGCATAATCCTTTGTTATATTTTCCCTTCTGGATGAATTTGTTTTTTTTTTTGTATTATGGGCAGTTAGTAAAATTCCACATTATGGTCCCTAGATGGAGCTGAGGAGCGGAGGAAATACAGACATCTGTAACAAGAGATACAATGTAACAATGCTAGAGGGAATCAGCAAAAGAATGCGGTCGGTCACATGTATGTATTTCCTGTGCTCCTCAGCTCCATCTAGGGACCACAGTGGCTAAATGGTTAGCACTTCCACCTGGCAGTACTCGGGTCATTGGTTCAAATCCCAACCACGGCACCACCTGCCTGGAGTTTGCATGTTTTCTCTGTGGGTTTCCTCCAGGTACTCCGGTTTCCTCCCACACTCCAAAGACATGCTGGGAGGTGAATTGGCTCCTGTCTAAATTGGCTCTAGTATGTGTATGGATGAATGTGAGTTCGAGACCTTAGATTGTACGCTCCTCGGGGGCGGGGCCTGATGTGAATGTACAATATATATGTGAAGCGCTGCGTACATTAATGGCGATATATAAGTACCTGAAATAATGTGAAATTTTACTAACTGCTGAGGGAGCGGAGGAAATACATACATCTGTAACAAGAGATACAATGTAACAATGCTAGAGGGAATCAGCAAAAGAATGCGGTTACATGTATGTTTGTTAATCCCCTCTAGCGTTCTCTAGCATTGTTACATTGTATTTCTTGTTTGGTCCCCAGATGGAGCTGAGGAGTATAGGAAATACATAAATCTGTAACAAGAGATACAATGTAACAATGCTAGAGGGAATCAGCAAAAGAATGCGATTACATGTATGTGTTTTTTGCCTCCGCTCCTCAGCTCCATCTGGGGACCAAACAAGAAATACAATGTAACAATGCTAGAGAACGCTAGAGGGGATTAACAAACATACATGTAACCGCATTCTTTTGCTGATTCCCTCTAGCGTTCTCTAGCATTGTTACATTGTATTTCTTGTTTGGTCCCTAGATGGAGCTGAGGAGCGGAGGAAACACATACATGTAACCGCATTCTTTTGCTGATTCCCTCTAGCGTTGTTACATTGTATCTCTTGTTACAGATGTATGTCTTTCCTATACTCCTCAGCTCCATCTGGGGACCAAACAAGAAATACAATGTAACAATGCTAGAGAACGCTAGAGAGGGATTAACAAACATACATGTAACCGCATTCTTTTGCTGATTCCCTCTAGCGTTCTCTAGCATTGTTACATTGTATTTCTTGTTTGGTCCCTAGATGGAGCTGAGGAGTGGAGGAAACACATACATGTGTAACCGCATTCTCTTTGCTGATTCCCTCTAGCATTGTTACATTGTATCTCTTGTTACAGATGTATGTATTTCCTATACTCCTCAGCTCCATCTGGGGACCAAACAAGAAATACAATGTAACAATGCTAGAGAACGCTAGAGGGGATTAACAAACATACATGTAACCGCATTCTTTTGCTGATTCCCTCTAGCGTTCTCTAGCATTGTTACATTGTATTTCTTGTTTGGTCCCTAGATGGAGCTGAGGAGCGAGGAAACACATACATGTAACCGCATTCTTTTGCTGATTCCCTCTAGCGTTGTTACATTGTATCTCTTGTTACAGATGTATGTCTTTCCTATACTCCTCAGCTCCATCTGGGGACCAAACAAGAAATACAATGTAACAATGCTAGAGAACGCTAGAGGGGATTAACAAACATACATGTAACCGCATTCTTTTGCTGATTCCCTCTAGCGTTCTCTAGCATTGTTACATTGTATTTCTTGTTTGGTCCCTAGATGGAGCTGAGGAGCGGAGGAAACACATACATGTAACCGCATTCTTTTGCTGATTCCCTCTAGCATTGTTACATTGTATCTCTTGTTACAGATGTATGTCTTTCCTATACTCCTCAGCTCCATCTGGGGACCATAATGTGGAATCTTACTAACTGCTGAGGAGTATAGGAAATACATACATCTGTAACAAGAGATACAATGTAACAATGCTAGAGGGAATCAGCAAAAGAATGCGGTTACATGTATGTGTTTCCTCCGCTCCTCAGCTCCATCTAGGGGCCGTTATGTGGAATTTTTCTACTGCCCATAATAAAAGAGAGAATAAACCCGTTTTCGCCCCAGTCACACGGAACAAATGTACTTGCGATTTGCTGGACAAATGTGTCTGTAAATTGTTTATACAGTTGTGGCCAAAATTATTCAACCCCCAATGCTGTAAAGGGGTTTAGGGACTATAGTGTACATTTGGAATTGTATTCAGAATCAAATCCTACAAGGACGTTGTAACTACCCAAATGCAACTAAAATGACATCAATTGTTTATGTAATACAGTAGTAAATGGTTCTTATGTGGTTTCTTCATTGCCACAATTATTCAACCCCTTAAAGACTACCACTCTGAAGAACAGAGGTTCATACAGGTGCTTTCCATCAGGTATTGAAAAACCACCTGTGGATGTCACCGAGCAGCAATCAAGCATAATAAGCACCAATTAGGCAGCTTTAAAATGACTGTGATACTCAGCTCCTTCTAGACATTTACTGGTGTGGTTACAAACATGGTGAAGGCAAGAGAATGGTCCAGGAAGACAAGAGAAGAGGTGATTTCTCTTCACAGGAAGGGCAATGGCTATAAGAAGATTGCAAAGATGTTAAACATACCAAGAGACACCTTAGGAAGCATCATTCGCAAATTCAAGGCAAAGGGCACTGTTGAAACGCTACCTGGTCGTGGCAGAAAGAAGATGCTGACTTCGACTGCTGTGCGCTACCTGAAGCGTAGAGTGGAGAGAAGTCCCCGTGTGACTGCTGAGGAACTGAGAAAAGATTTGTCAGATGTGGGTACAGAAGTTTCAGCCCAGACAATAAGACGCACACTGCGTAATGAAGGCCTCCGTGCCAGAACTCCCAGGCGTACCCCCTTGCTGTCTCCAAAGAATAAGAAGAGTCGACTGCAGTATGCCAAAAGCCATGTGGACAAACCACAAAAGTTGTGGGGATAGTGTTCTGTGGACTGATGAAACAAAATTAGAACTGTTTGGGCCCATGGATCAACGCTATGTTTGGAGGAGGAAGAACAAGGCCTATGATGAAAAGAACACCTTGCCTACTGTGAAGCATGGTGGAGGGTCAATCATGCTTTGGGGGCTGTTTTGCTTCTGCAGGTACAGGGAAGCTTCAGCGTGTGCAAGGTACCATGAATTCTCTTCAGTACCAGGAGATATTGGATGGAAACGTGATGCAGTCCGTCACACACCTGAGGCTTGGGAGACGTTGGACCTTTCAACAGGACAATGATCCCAAGCATACCTCCAAGTCCACTAGAGCATGGTTGCAGAGGAAAGGCTGGAACATTTTGGAGTGGCCATCGCAGTCACCAGACTTAAATCCGATTGAGAACCTCTGGTGGGACTTAAAGAAAGCAGTTGCAGTGCGCAAGCCTAAGAATGTGACTGAACTGGAGGCCTTTGCCCATGAAGAATGGGCGAAGATACCCGTAGATCGCTGCAAGACACTTGTGTCAAGCTATGCTTCACGTTTAAAAGCTGTTATAACTGTAAAAGGATGCTGTACTAAGTACTAAGATTGAATGTCACTTGGGGGTTGAATAAAACTGATAATGCTGTGAGCACAGAAAAGACATTTGTGGTTATTTCATTATAAACTGTTATGTTATATTTGTCTGACCTACAAGTGCCTCTTTAATGTAAATGTAAGCAAGATGACTGAAATGATCAAAAGCAATGTCAAACTGGCCAAAACACTCAATTTCAGTGGGGGTTGAATAATTTTGGCCACAACTGTAAATATATTCCATGTTGTAGCTTAGCAGTCTTTGATGTGATGGCTGCGTTTGTTTTCTTTTTCTTTTCTTTTTTTTTTCACCTGGTGATCCTGCCAGTAACACACTTCCTGGCCAAGGGTGACAACGCTCACTCATGAGAAGGAGAAGCATTTTAACCCCTAATACAGGAAGTGTGTTAGGACTACAGCAATCTCCTCCCCCTTTTCCTCTAAAAGGCGTGGTCTCCAAACTGTGGCTGGGGGGGCCAGATGTGGCCCTTTGCTTGGTTTTTTCTGGCCCTTGGGCTCCCACTGACTCCAACATTGGGACATCATTCCTGCCACTGACACCAACAATGGGGCCAAATCCTCCCTTTTACACGAATTATAGTATACAGTTCCACCCAATATCATCAACGATGGGGCACTACTGCTCCCGATGACACCAACAATGGGGCACAGTTCCTCCCACTGACACCAATGATGGGGCACTATTCCTCCCACTGACACCAATGATGGGACACTATTCCTCCCACTGACACCAATGATGGGACACTATTCCTCCCACTGACACCAATGATGGGACACTATTCCTCCCACTGACACCAATGATGGGGCACAGTTCCTCCCACTGACACCAATGATGGGGCACTATTCCTCCCACTGACACCAATGATGGGGCACTATTCCTCCCACTGACACCAATGATGGGACACTATTCCTCCCACTGACACCAACAATGGGGCACTATTCCTCCCACTGACACCAATGATAGGACACTATTCCTTCCACTGACACCAATGATGGGGCACTATTCCTTCCACTGACACCAATGATGGGACACTATTCCTTCCACTGACACCAATGATGGGGCACTATTCCTCCCACTGACACCAATGATGGGGCACTATTCCTCCCACTGACACCAATGATGGGGCACTATTCCTCCCACTGACACCAATGATGGGGCACTATTCCTCCCACTGACACCAATGATGGGGCACTATTCCTCCCACTGATACCAATGATGGGGCACTATTCTTCCCACTGACACCAATGATGGGGCACTATTCCTGCCACTGACACCAATGATGGGACACTATTCCTCCCACTGATACCAATGATGGGACACTATTCCTCCCCCTGACACCAATGATGGGGCACTATTCCTCCCACTGACACCAATGATGGGACACTATTCCTCCCACTGATACCAACGATGGGGCACTATTCCTCCCACTGACACCAATGATGGGGCACTATTCCTCCCACTGACACCAATGATGGGACACTATTCCTCCCACTGACACCAATGATGGGGCACTATTCCTCCCACTGACACCAATGATGGGGCACTATTCCTCCCACTGACACCAATGATGGGACACTATTCCTCCCACTGACACCAATGATGGGGCACTATTCCTCCCACTGACACCAATGATGGGGCACTATTCCTCCCACTGACACCAATGATGGGACACTATTCCTCCCACTGACACCAATGATCGGATACGATTCCTCCCCAAATTCCAAAAGGCGTTGTTTGCTCCCAGTGAAGCTCGGACATTTTTTCTTGTTACTTCCCGCAGTCCGGACCCCTAAAATCTGAAAGACCATTAACTGTCCCTTTGTTTTTTGAAAGTTTGGAGACCCCTGCTGTAAAGCATAAGGGGGAGGGGTTCTATAGTCCTCGGAGATGACAGGGAACAATGTAACTGATAGGAGAGCAGCGGACTGAAAGCGCAGGAAGTTCTCGTAGGATTTCTGGCAGGATCAACAGAGATGAGGAATGAAAAAAAAAAACCGTCAGACTTACCGTAGTAATGGGAATCTGCGACTGCGGAGGAAACAAAGAGAGAGAGGAGCCATTGTTATCCATTCCTGATATTATGTTACATATATGTCATTACCCACAATGCCTGTGCCTGGGCAGCAGTGGGGGAGGGGATTTGTATTACACTGCAATGGAGGACACAAGATACTTTGTATAAGAAATGATCCCCCCGGGGTCCCCATAATCCCCCTTGCTGCCATTTTTGCATTTAAAAAATCATTTTTTAGCCTGAAGATTACTCAATAGTACCCCAGCTCTGCTGATCCCTCCCCCCTCAGTAGTAACCCCCAGCTCTGCTGATCCCTCCCCCCTCAGTAGTAACCCCCAGCTCTGCTGATCCCTCCCCCCTCAGTAGTAACCCCCAGCTCTGCTGATCCCCCACTCAGAAGTACCCCCAGCTCTGCTGATCCCCCACTCAGAAGTACCCCCAGCTCTGCTGATCCCCCGCTCAGTAGTAACCCCCAGCTCTGCTGATCCCCCACTCAGTAGTAACCCCCAGCTCTGCTGATCCCCCACTCAGTAGTAACCCCAGCTCTTCTTATCCCCCACTCAGTAGTAACCCCCAGCTCAGCTGATCCTCTACTCAGTAGTAACCCCCAGCTCAGCTGATCCCCCACTCAGAAGTACCCCCAGCTCTGCTGATCCCCCACTCAGTAGTAATCCCAGCTCTGCTTATCCCCCGCTCAGTAGTAACCCCCACCTCTGCTGATCCCCCACTCAGTAGTAACCCCAGCTCTTCTTATCCCCCACTCAGTAGTAACCCCCAGCTCAGCTAATCCTCTACTCAGTAGTAACCCCCAGCTCAGCTGATCCCCACTCAGAAGTACCCCCAGCTCTGCTGATCCCCCACTCAGTAGTAACCCCAGCTCTGCTGATCCCCCGCTCAGTAGTAACCCCCAGCTCTGCTGATCCCCCACTCAGTAGTAACCCCCAGCTCTGCTGATCCCCCACTCAGAAGTACCCCCAGCTCTGCTGATCCCCCACTCAGTAGTAACCCCCAGCTCTGCTGATCCCCCGCTCAGTAGTAACCCCCAGCTCTGCTGATCCCCCGCTCAGTAGTAACCCCAGTTCAGCTGATCCCCCACTCAGTAGTAACCTCCAGCTCTGCTGATCCCCCACTCAGTAATAACCTCCAGCTCTGCTGATCCCCCGCTCAGTAGTAACCCCCAGCTCTGCTGATCCCCCACTCAGTAGTAACCTCCAGTTCAGCTGATCCCCCACTCAGTAGTAACCCCCAGCTCTGTTGATCCCCCACTCAGTAGTAACTTCCAGCTCTGCTGATCCCCCACTCAGTAGTAACCCCCATCTCTGCTGATCCCCCACTCGGTAGTAACCCTCACCTTGGCTGATCCCCCACTCAGTAGTAACCTCCAGCTCTGCTGATCCCCCACTCAGTAATAACCTCCAGCTCTGCTGATCCCCCGCTCAGTAGTAACCCCCAGCTCTGCTGATCCCCCACTCAGTAGTAACCCCAGCTCTGCAATCCCCTGCTCAGTAATAAATTCAGCTCAGCTGATCCCATGCTCAGTAGTAACCCCCAGCTCTGTTGATCCCCCACTCAGTAGTAACCCCCAGCTCTGTTGATCCCCCACTCAGTAGTAACTTCCAGCTCTGCTGATCCCCCACTCAGTAGTAACCTCAGCTCAGCTGATCCCTTGCTCAGTAGTAACCCCCAGCTCTGTTGATCCTCCACTCAGTAGTAACCCCCAGCTTTGTAGATCCCCCACTCAGTAGTAACCCCCAGCTCTGTTGATCCCCCACTCAGTAGTAACTTCCAGCTCTGCTGATCCCCCACTCAGTAGTAACCCCCATCTCTGCTGATCCCCCACTCGGTAGTAACCCTCACCTTGGCTGATCCCCCACTCAGTAGTAACCTCCAGCTCTGCTGATCCCCCACTCAGTAATAACCTCCAGCTCTGCTGATCCCCCGCTCAGTAGTATCCCTCACCTTGGCTGATCCCCCACTCAGTAGTAACCCTCAGCTCTGCTGATCCCTCACTCAGTAGTAACCCCAGCTCTGCTGATCCCCCCGCTTAGTAGTACCCCCAGCTCTGCAATCCCCCACTTAGTAGTAACCTCAGCTCAGCTGATCCCACGCTCAGTAGTAACCCCCAGCTCTGCTGATCCCCCGCTCAGTAGTACCCCCAGCTCTGCAATCCCCCACTTAGTAGTAACCTCAGCTCAGCTGATCCCACGCTCAGTTGTAACCCCCAGCTCTGCAATCCCCCGCTCAGTAGTAAACTCAGCTCAGCTGATCCCCTGCTCAGTAATAACCCCAACTCTGCTGATCCCCCACTCGGTAGTAACCCCCAGCTCAGCTGATCGCCCACTTAGTACTTAAAACCCCCAAACACTCTAACCAATCGCACGATTTCCTGAAAGCAGACACCCTGGAGAATAAAATATGAGATTAGTGCAACAGTTTATGAAATGCAGCATTTTGGTACAAAATACACTCAAGTTCATTTTTAGGACACATAAACAAAATAGATTACAAACTTTTTGGATACCGGAGAATCACACCCTGCCCCCCCCAGGATACCCGGAGAATCACACCCTGCCCCCCCCCAGGATACCGGAGAATCACACCCCGCCCCCCCAGGATACCGGAAAATCACACCCCGCCCCCCCAGTATACCGGAAAATCACACCCCGCCCCCTCCAGGATACCGGAGAATCACACCCCGCCCCCCCAGGATACCGGAGAATCACACCTGCCCCCCTCCAGGATACCGGAGAATCACACCCCTCCCCCCCAGGATACCGGAGAATCACACCCCGCCCCCCTCCCAGGATACGGAGAATCACATCCCGCCCCCCTCCCAGGATACTGGAGAATCACATCCTGCCCCCCCTCAGGATACGGAGAATCACACCCCGCCCCTCCCAGTTTACCAGAGAATCACACCCCCCCCCCCAGGATACGGGAGATCACAAGGAAGAACAAACTTACTCTGAGTGTTGCTCACAGCAGCTAAAAGACACAAAAAGGACAAAAAATTATTCCAACTCCATGATACAGAGGGAGGTGCTGACCGGGTGACATCATCTCTACATCACCATTGTGGGAGGGGCAGAGGCACAAACTACAGCGGGAAATCTCCCCATTGTGGGACGGGCAGAGACACAAACTACTGCAGGAAATCTCCCCACTGTGGGAGGGGCAGAGAGACACAAACTACTGCAGGAAATCTCCCCACTGTGGGAGGGGCATAGACACAAACTACTGCAGGAAATCTCCCCATTTTGGGAGGGGCAGACACAAACTACTGGAGGGAAATCTCATTGTGGGAGGGGCAGAGAGACACAAACTACTGGAGGGAAATCTCCCCATTGTGGGAGGGACAGAGACACAAACTACTGGGGGGAAATCTCCCCATTGTGGGAGGGGCAGATACACAAACTACTGGGGGGGAATCTCCCCATTGTGGGAGGGGTAGACACAAACTACCTGGGGGGAATCTCCCCATTGTGGGAGGGGCAGAGACACAAACTACTGGGGGGAAATGTCCCCATTGTGGGAGGGGCAGAGACACAAAATACTGGGGGGATCTCCCCATTGTGGGAGGGGTAGACACAAACTACTGGGGGGAATCTCCCCATTGTGGAAGGGGCAGACACAAACTACTGTCACTTTCGGGTCAATAACAGGAATGAGAGATCAGTGAATGGACCTTCGTTGGTCTCCCTCTCCTCTACCCAGCAGCACCACCATGCTCATGTGTGGGGAGGATTTAAGGTATGGGCCATGTGGCCACATCAAGTCAATGATGTCACCACCATCCCTCCCACTGGCTATGTGCAGTTGTGGGGAGGGAATTCCAAGGCTCTGAAGCTGATTTGGCTGGCATATGGCTATCATGTGACCTTGTCACACAGATAGACATAAATCAGAGGTTCAGTGTGAGGGCAAAACCAGCCACCAGGGGCACTCTGTGCCATCCCCACATGGAAGAAAAATATAATTTAAATATATTTTAAAAATATTCTTCCCAAAGTATATTGACATATGTTTGAAAATAGTACAATTTTGGCCATATTCAATATATTTCATTATATATACAGTTGTGGCCAAAATTATTCAACCCCCACTGAAAATGAGTGTTTTGGCCAGTTTGGTACATTGCTTTTGATCATTCAGTCATCTTTGCTTACATTTACATTAAAGAGGCACTTGTTAGGATCAGACAAATATAACATAACAGTTATAATGAAATAACCACAAATGTCTTTTCTGTGCCTCACAGCATTATCAGTTTTATTCAACCCCCAAGTGACATTCAATCTTCAGTACTTAGTACAGCATCCTTTTACAGTTATAACACCGCTTTTTCCAACGTGAAGCATAGCTTGACACAAGTGTGTCTTGCAGCGATCTACGGGTATCTTCGCCCATCCAGGTTCATGGGCAAAGGCCTCCAGTTCAGTCACATTCTTAGGCTTGCGCACTGCAACTGCTTTCTTTAAGTCCCACCAGAGGTTCTCAATCGGATTTAAGTCTGGTGACTGCTCATGGCCACTCCAAAATGTTCCAGCCTTTCCTCTGCAACCATGCTCTAGTGGACTTGGAGGTATGCTTGGGATCATTGTCCTGTTGAAAGGTCAAACGTCTCCCAAGCCTCAGGTCACAGTGTGACGGACTGCATCACGTTTCCATCCAATATCTCTCTGGTACTGAAGAGAGGGTGGTTCATGGTACCTTGCACACGCTGAAGCTTCCCTGTACCTGCAGAAGCAAAACAGCCCCAAAGCATGATTGACCCTCCACCATGCTTCACAGTAGGCAAGGTGTTCTTTTCTGTCATAGGCCTTGTTCTTCCTCCTCAAAACATAGCGTTGATCCATGGGCCCAAACAGTTCTAAACTACTCAATTTTGCAGGAAATTTCATCAGTCCACAGAACACTATCCCACAACTTTTGTGGTTTGTCCACATGGCTTTTGGCATACTGCAGTCGACTCTTCTTATTCTTTGGAGACAGCAAGGGGGTACGCCTGGGAGTTCTGGCACGGAGGCCTTCATTACGCAGTGTGCGTCTTATTGTCTGGGCTGAAACTTCTGTACCCACATCTGACAAATCTTTTCTCAGTTCCTCAGCATTGCTGTCACACGGGGACTTCTCTCCACTCTACGCTTCAGGTAGCGCACAGCCATTGTCGAAGGGCAGCATCAAATACTTTCTGCCACGACCAGGTAGGTCTTTGTTTCAACAGTGCCCTTTGCCTTGAATTTGCGAATGATGCTTCCTAAGGTGTCTCCCCATTGTGTATGTTTAACATCTTTGCAATCTTCTTATCCATTGCCCTTCAATGTGAAGTGAAATCACCTCTTCTCTTGTCTTCCTGGACCATTCTCTTGCCTCTCACCATGTTTGTAACCACACCAGTAAATGTCTAGAAGGAGCTGAGTATCACAGTCATTTTAAGCTGCCTAATTGGTGCTTATTATGCTTGATTGCTGCTCGGTGACATCCACAGGTGTTTTCAATACCTGATGGAAAGCACCTGTATGAACCTCTGTTCTTCAGAGTGGTAGTCATTTAAGGGGTTGAATATTGTGGCAATGAAGTGTGAAAACCACATAAGAACCATTTACTACTGTATTACATAAACAATTGATGAAATTTTAGTTGCATTTGGGTAGTTACAACGTCCTTGTAGGATTTGATTCTGAATACAATTCCAAATGTACACTATAGTCCCTAAACCCCTACTTACAGCATTGGGGCCGTTGAATAATTTTGGCCACAACTGTATATACTGCATGTTGAAAATGTGTTTTTTTATATATTACAAAAATTTTAAAAAAATATATATATTTTTGAAATATATTCTTCAGATTTTTTTTAACATATATAAAAAAGTAATTGTAAAGTATATTTTTACAAATATTTGTAAATGCATTCCAAAAATGTAGATTAACTGTGTTTTTAAAGACATGCAGTATATTTGAAAAGTGTATTTTTAAAAAATATTTTTATTTGAAAATGTATTTTTAAAAATATTTTGTATTTTCTGTATTTCAAATACAATTTGTAATATAATAACATATGTATATTATATATAATAATTTGTTGAAATATATTGAATGCGGCCAAAATTGTAGTATTTCAAATATATGTCAATATATTTGGGAAGGATATTTTTGAAACATTTAAACGATATTTTTCTTCCATGTGATCTAACATGAACATACAACACCGTTGCTATCAGATACACGGAAGATACTCACCGTGAGAACCAGGAATGTCATCTACAAAGCCAACAAGAAAATGAAATATTAATCAGTGGAAGGACCGAACACAAAGATATAAACACTGACGGCCACTGACAGATAAATGAACAGCATTGATTATCTGGTTACTGTAGCTTCTAAAAGTGGGTGGGGTTTATTGGGCAGCAAGTGAAACATGTTTTCCCAGCAGTTGATGTGTGGAAAGCAGAAAAAATGGACAAGTGTACAGACTGAACGAACTGTGACAAGAACCAAATTGCAAAGTCTAGACAACTGGGTCAGAGTAACTCCAAAACTGCACCTCTTGTGGTCTGCAATGGTCAGGACCGACCAAAAGTGGCCCAAGGAAGGAAAACCGGAGAACCAGTGACAAGGTCATAGGCTACCAAGGCTAATTGATGGAGGTGGGGAGAGAAGGCTCATTGATGGAGGTGGGGAGGGAAGACTCATTGATGGAGGTGGGGAGGGAGGGCTCATTGATGAAGATTGGAAGGCTCATTGATGGAGGTGGGGAGGGAAGGCTCATTGATGGAGGTGGGGAGTGAAGGCTCATTGATGGAGGTGGAGAGGGAAGGCACATAGATAGAGGTGGGGAGGGAAGATTCATTGATGGAGGTGGGGAGGAAGGGCTCATTGATGGAGATGGGGAGGGAAGGCTCATTGATGGGGATGGGGGTTAGGGAAGGCTCATTGATGGAGATGGGGAGGGAAGGCTCACTGATGGAGGTGGGGAGGGAAGGCTCATTAATGGAGATGAGGAGGTAAGGTCATTGATGGAGATGGGGAGGGAAGGCTCATTGATGGAGGTGGGGAGGGAAGGCTCATTGATGGAGGATGGGGAGGGAAGGCTCATTGATGGAGGTGGGGAGGGAAGGCTCATTGATGGAGGTGGGGAGAGTCTCAATGATGGAGGGGCTCATTGATGGAGGGGGGGGGGAGGTGAGAGGGAGGCTCGATTGGGAGAGAAGGTGAGAAGGCAGAAGTCTCAATGATGGAGGGGGGAGGGAAGGCTCATTGATGGAGATGGGGAGGGAAGGCTCATTGATGGAGGTGGGGGAGGGAAGGCTCATTGATGGAGGTGGGGAGGGAAGGCTCATTGATGGAAAGTGAGGAGAGAAGGCTCATTGATGAGGTGGGAGGGAAGGTCTCAATGATGGAGGGGGGAGGGAAGGCTCATTGATGGAGATGGGGAGGGAAGGCTCATTGATGGTGAGAAGGGTGGGAGGGGGGAAGGGCTCATTGATGAAGGTGGGAAGGGAAGGCTCATTGATGGAGGTGGGGAGGGAAGGTTCATTGATGGAGGTGGGGAGGGAAGGCTCATTGATGGAGATGGGGGGGAGGGAAGGCTCGTTGATGGAGAAGGTGAGAAGGGTGAAGTCTCAAGATGGAGGGAGGAGGGAAGGGCTCATTGATGGAGGTGGGAAGGGAAGGCTCATTGATGGAGGTGGGGAGGGAAGGTTGATGAAGGTCATTGATGGAGGTGGGGAGGGAAGGCTCGTGGAGATGAAGGTGAGAAGGAAGTCTCAATGATGGAGAGGGGGAGGGAAGGCTCATTGATGGAGATGGGGGAGGGAAGGCTCATTGATGGAGATGGGGAGGGGAAGGTTCATTTGATGGAAGGCTCGTTGATGAAGGGCAGGAGGCTCGTTGATGAAGGTGAGAAGTCTCAATGATGGTGGGCGGAGGGAAGGCTCATTGATGGAGGTGGGGAGGGAAGGCTCGTTGATGAAGGTGAGAAGGAAGTCCAATGATGGAGGGGGGAGGGAAGGCTCATTGATGAAGGTGAGGAGGTAAGGCTCATTGATGGAGATGGGGAGGGAAGGTTCATTGATGGAGGTGGGGAGGGAAGGGAAGTCTCATTGATGGAGGTGGGGAGGGAAGGCTCATTTATGGAGGTGGGGAGAGATTTATGGAGGTGGGGAGGGCTCATTGATGAAGGTTAGAAGGAAATCTCAATGATGGAGGGGGGAGGGGAAGGCTCATTGATGGAGGTGGGAAGGGAAGGCTCATTGATGGAGGTGGGGAGGGAAGGCTCATTGATGGAGGTGGGGAGGGAATGCTCATTGATGGAGGTGGGGAGGGAAGGCTCATTGATGGACGTGGGAAGGGAAGGTTCACTGATGGAGGTGAAATTTGCTTAACAACAGCCAAACAGATATCAGTTGTCTATTTTCCAATACAGGTTGGAGAAGGAAAGGAACAGATTTGTGGTCTGGTGAGTGCACTTTACGGGGGAATACTTCTCAGCGGCACTACTGAGCCAGTGAGCAACAATTGGCATATGAGGTAATGGGCACATGCTTGTTCCATGACATCACTCACATGGTAATGAACCACAAATCAGGGTGAAAGCACAGGGGCAATGGTAGATCTATTCCTGATAATGTCCCCGATCAATTCTGTTCTCTAATCCAACACTATTTATCAGATTCATTTATTGCTCAACATATCAAGCTTGTGAATTACATTCCAGGCCACTGGGAAGGAAGAGATGCCCGCCATATTGGTGCCGTCATATTGGTGCCTCCATATTGGTGCCTCCATATTGGTGCCTCCATATTGGTGCCTCCATATTGGTGCCTCCATATTGGTGCCGCCATATTGGTGCCTCCATATTGGTGCCTCCATATTGGTGCCTCCATATTGGTGCCTCCATATTGGTGCTGCCATATTGGTGCCTCCATATTGGTGCCTCCATATTGGTGCCTCCATATTGGTGCTGCCATATTGGTGCCTCCATATTGGTGCCCCCAATTTAATGTAAATATGTGTTAAATATTGAAATGCGCTCCATCACTGGAGAGGTACTGCTGGGAGTTGGTTAAAGTGTGTGAGAATTGTAACGGCCCAAAGAGACGGGAAATAAGAGAGTATAGCAGATACTAGATGGAGACAAGACATACCAAACTCAACTTCCTCCTTCTCATCTGCAGGAAAACATGAGTATGTTATTCATTTATATAGCTCTGACATATACCACAGCGCTGTACAGAGATCACTGAGCCAGTCACATCAGTCTCTGTACCAGAGGAGCTTACACTCTAATGTCCCCTCCCCCACAGACCCATCAGTCTCTGTACCAGAGGAGCTGACACTCTAATGTCCCCTCCCCCACAGTCACATCAGTCTCTGTACCAGAGGAGCTTACACTCTAATGTCCCCTCCCCCACAGTCACATCAGTCTCTGTACCAGAGGAGCTTACACTCTAATGTCCCCTCCCCCACAGACCCATCAGTCTCTGTACCAGAGGAGCTGACACTCTAATGTCCCCTCCCCCCACAGTCACATCAGTCTCTGTACCAGAGGAGCTTACACTCTAATGTCCCCTCCCCCACAGTCACATCAGTCTCTGTACAGAGGAGCTTACGCTCTAATGTCCCCTCCCCCGCAGTCACATCAGTCTTTGTACCAGAGGAGCTTACACTCTAATGTCCCCTCCCCCCACAGTCCCATCAGTCTCTGTACAGAGGAGCTTACGCTCTAATGTCCCCTCCCCCGCAGTCACATCAGTCTGTACCAGAGGAGCTTACACTCGAATGTCCCCTCCCCCCACAGTCCCATCAGTCTCTGTACAGAGGAGCTTATGCTCTAATGTCCCCTCCCCCGCAGTCACATCAGTCTTTGTACCAGAGGAGCTGACACTCTAATGTCCCCTCCCCCACAGTCCCATCAGTCTCTGTACAGAGGAGCTTACGCTCTAATGTCCCCTCCCCCGCAGTCACATCAGTCTTTGTACCAGAGGAGCTGACACTCTAATGTCCCCTCCCCCCACAGTCCCATCAGTCTCTGTACAGAGGAGCTTACGCTCTAATGTCCCCTCCCCCACAGTCACATCAGTCTTTGTACCAGAGGAGCTTACACTCTAATGTCCCCTCCCCCCACAGTCCCATCAGTCTCTGTACAGAGGAGCTTACGCTCTAATGTCCCCTCCCCCGCAGTCACATCAGTCTTTGTACCAGAGGAGCTGACACTCTAATGTCCCCTCCCCCCACAGTCCCATCAGTCTCTGTACAGAGGAGCTTACGCTCTAATGTCCCCTCCCCGCAGTCACATCAGTCTCTGTACCAGAGGAGCTTACACTCTAATGTCCCCTCCCCCCCACAGTCACATCAGTCTCTGTACCAGAGGAGCTGACACTCTAATGTCCCCTCCCCCCCCACAGTCCCATCAGTCTCTGTACAGAGGAGCTTACACTGTAATGTCCCCTCCCCCACAGTCACATCAGTCTCTGTACCAGAGGAGCTTACACTCTAATGTCCCCTCCCCCACAGTCACATCAGTCTCCGTACCAGAGGAGCGTACGCTCTAATGTCCCCTCCCCCGCAGTCACATCAGTCTTTGTACCAGAGGAGCTTACACTCTCTAATGTCCCCTCCCCCCACAGTCCCATCAGTCTCTGTACAGAGGAGCTTACGCTCTAATGTCCCCTCCCCCGCAGTCACATCAGTCTTTGTACCAGAGGAGCTGACACTCTAATGTCCCCTCCCCCCACAGTCCCATCAGTCTCTGTACAGAGGAGCTTACGCTCTAATGTCCCCTCCCCCGCAGTCACATCAGTCTCTGTACCAGAGGAGCTTACACTCTAATGTCCCCTCCCCCACAGTCACATCAGTCTCTGTACCAGAGGAGCTTACGCTCTAATGTCCCCTCCCCCCGCAGTCACATCAGTCTCTGTACCAGAGGAGCTTACACTCTAATGTCCCCTCCCCCCCACAGTCACATCAGTCTCTGTACCAGAGGAGCTTACACTCTAATGTCCCCTCCTAGTCCATGACATACACGTCACTTACAGTCTTCCTTTGGTTTATTGGCCACCAGCTGCTTGTTTGCTTCTTCCTCTGGTCTGGTCACCACCAGGGAGGTCAATGGGGTGACAAAATGATACTTCAGTGAGAGGTTGAGGGCTTTTTCCGTCACTTTCCGTTTTTCTTCCCCCTCCAGTGATATTCTGTTGGAGGAAATCCATTATTTAGGATTGGAGCAATTTGTTGGTAAAATAGTAGTTAAGGTTGAAAAAGATCAAAATCCATCGAGTTGATAATATTCCACCTTTCGGCTCGATAGATGACATTGTGCCCCGTTTCCCATAATGCAATGTGGGTATTTCTCAGTAGCTCATGGCACGCCCACCTACATCCCATAATGCAGCACATGCACCTGCATCCCATAATATCATGGCCATGGCGCTCCTGCCTCCATTCTATAATGTGGCTAATGCATACATGCCAACTGTCCCGGATTTTCCTGGATAGTCCTGCGTTTTGTCTCTCTGTCCCGCAGATGCTACAGTATGTCCGGCGATCACAGCATGGACCTTGTTTGAGTTACTGCACAGGCACATTATTGGGGCTGCGGGTGACCGGTTACTTTTGAGGTTATGGGAGGGATCAACCCTTAAAATGGGCCCGGTGGTCTTGCATATTTAGGGGCATGGTCTTGGTGGGACAAACCCATAGAGTTGACATTGAGGCCACCTGGTGGGTTAACAGTGTCCCAGGATCCGGGACCATAATATTGGTTGGTATGCCAATGCGTTTCCCAACAGGAAGCAGCTGCATTGCATTGTAGGATGGGGGGGAACACGCTTTAGCCATGTCTTGCATGTTGCATGCTCTCTGGGTCCAAGAGGGTGAGGAAGGACAGGTGTACACATAGGGTTACATGGGCAGTTAACCATTGCCCCTTTGACCACCCCCCAAGTGACTATGCAGCCCTCCTTTCCCTGCTCAAGTGGGTTGAGGAAGCCGATGCTGTGTGCAAGGCGACAGATGCTGCCGAAAATGACAAAATGGACATTTTATTAAAAAGATACATTACTGTCACCATGAAGGAGCCCCAACAGAAAGCCCAGCACTTTACCGGCAGCACCCTACATTAATGTTTCCTTGTAGAATAAATATTTCATTGGATGAGAGAAAGACATGGAAAGGAGAGCCTCAGATTATTACTATCACCAAGAAGTGATAATTCTAACCTTCAACAGAAAGCCCAGCATTTTCATGGAAGCACCCGGCATTTAATGTTTCTTTGTAAAATAATAATTTTATTAGGTGTGCAGCTCCATGTGATGTGGGAGGATATTCCGTATTATGGGATGAGAAAGGGACATAAAGACACAGCCTCAGCTCATTACTGTCACCATGAGATAATAGTGCTAGGCTTTAACAGAAAGCCCAGCACTTTAATGGAAGCACCCTACAATAAATGTATCTTTGAAAAATAAAGATCATCCAAAGCTAATGGCCACTATTCAGTGCTCCTACTCCTTGACCTCTCTGCGGCCTTCGACACAGTCGACCACCCCCTCCTCCTCAAAAAACTACACTCCCTCGGCCTCAGAGATTCTGCTCTCTCCTGGCTCTCATCCTACCTGTCACAACGCTCCTTCAGCGTTACCTATAATGCTACCACCTCCCCCTCACTCCCCCTCTCTGTTGGGGTCCCTCAAGGCTCTGTCCTCGGGCCCCTTCTCTTCTCCATCTACACCTCCTCCCTTGGCCAACTCATACACTCTCACGGCTTCAACTACCACCTCTATGCCGACGACACACAAATCTATCTCTCCACCCCCCACCTCACCCCCTCGGTCTCCGCCCGAATCACACACCTACTGAGCGACATATCAGACTGGATGTCACTCCACTTCCTTAAATTGAACCTCTCCAAAACCAAGTTTCTTGTCTTCCCCCCCCCCAGCCCGGACCCCACCCCCCATTGACTTCTCCATCACATCCAACAACGCCACCATCAAACCCGCCCCGCAGGCCAGAGTACTTGGTGTCATTCTGGACTCCAACCTATCCTTCCAGCCCCAAGTCCAATCTTTAACAAACTCGTGCCGACTCCCTCCGCAACATCCGCAACATGCAGACTCCACCTCTGCAACATGCAAACTCCGCCTCCGCAACATGAAGACTCCGCCTCCGCAACATGCAGACTCCACCTCCGCAACATGCAGACTCCACCTCCGCAACATCGCCAAAATCCGCACGTTCCTAACCCCAGAAACCACTAAACAGCTCATCCACTCCCTCATCATATCACGACTCAACTACTGCAACTCCCTCCTCACTGGCCTGCCTCGCCACAGGCTATCCCCGCTTCAGTCCATCCTGAATACAGCTGCCAGACTCATTCACCTTTCCAACCGCTCTGTCTCCACCACCCCCCTCTGCCAATCCCTCCACTGGCCTCCACTCAGTGTCCTCCCCCCCCCCCCCCCCCCCCTCTGCCAATCCCTCCACTGGCCTCCACTCAGTGTCCTCCACCCCCCTCTGCCAATCCCTCCACTGGCCTCCACTCAGTGTCCTCCACCCCTCTCTGCCAATCCCTCCACTGGTCTCCACTCAGTGTCCTCCACCCCTCTCTGCCAATCCCTCCACTGGCCTCCACTCAGTGTCCTCCACCCCCCTCTGCCAATCCCTCCACTGGCCTCCACTCAGTGTCCTCCACCCCCCTCTGCCAATCCCTCCACTGACTTCCAATTGCGCAACGGATAAAATTCAAAATCCTAACACTGACGTACAAAGCCGTCCACCATATTGCCCCGAACTACATCACTGACCTAATATCCAAGTACCACCCAACACACACACTCCGCTCCTCACAAGACCTCCTTCTCTCTAGTTCCCTGGTCTCCTCCTCCCATGTCCGCCTCCAGGACTTCTCCAGGGTGTCACCCATCCTCTGGAAATCCCTGTCCCAACCCATCAGATTATCACCTACTCTCCTCTCCTTTAGGCGCACCCTGAAAACCCACCTCTTCAGGGAAGCCTACCCCACCCCCTGCTAACCTGCCGACCTCCTCCACTCTTCCTACCACTCCATCCCCCACAGCTATCTCCTCCTGTGCCACCATCCCCTCCCTCCTAGATTGTAAGCTCCAAGGAGCAGGGCCCTCGATCCCCTCATGTTTTGCATTGTATTGGTATTGTTCTGTCACATGTTCTGTCCCCCTCTGTAATGTACAGCGCTGAGCCAACTATCGGCGCTTTATAAATACTGTATAATAATAATAATGTGATGCTTCATGTTATGTAGGTGGATGTAATGCATTATGGGAAGAGAGAGGTATAAAGAGAGGGCATAAACTTCCTATTGTCACAATGAAGGAGCCTCAACAGAAAGCCCAGCACTTTAACAGAAGCCCCCGACAATAAATGTATCTTTGAAAAATAAAGATCATCTTGGCTGTGCTGCTTCACGTTATGTAGGTGGATGCAATGCATTATGGGAAGAGAGACAGACGTAAACATCTTATCACCATGAAGGAGTCCTAACAGAAAGCCCAGCACTTTATCAGAAGCCCCCACATTGGATTTTTCTTGGCTAAATAAAGATTACGCTGTATTTAGGTATTGAAAAAAAAAACGGAACTTGATTTACTTGGAGTAAATTTTTATAGTTTAAACACCCAATTTGCCTAACATGGTAAAAACTTCCATTTCATGCATTTGAAGCTATTTCTTGCTACATAAATTTACAAAGGTTTTCCAGGAAAAAAATGATACATTCGCATTTCCTGAACAAGTAACGGGCCGCACCACAGCTCATCAACCTATAAAGGAGAAACGACTAAAGGAAAGTCTATGTGGGGTCTGAGCACTCATCGGACGTCGTCTGGGAGGAGACAGTATGCCATGGGTACCTGTTGTACAATAGGGACTCAGGGGTCAAACTGCAGGGATCCAGGGAATCTCCGAATGCCTCTCGGGGAATCAGGAAAAAAAGATTTCCCCTGCAGGAGCAGATTGGATCGTGCTTGGCTGGGTTTTTTTTGCCTTCCTCTGGATCAACTGTGGGTGGAGAATTATAACTTTTTTTTTTTAATGGTTGAACTGGATGGACTTTTGTCTTTTTTCAGCCAGACTAACTATGTATGATAATAATAATATTATTTCTGTCGCAGAAATGTGTCTATTTGAGGATCCCTATTTTCCCACACAGCCCAAATCACTAGGGTACAACCAGGGGCGGACTGACCATTTGGAAACTCGGGCACTGCCCGAGGGTCCGGGGTCAGCAGGGGGCCCCATGAGATGCCCCTGGTACCTTTTTCATAGGCTTTTTTGAGTTTGGGCAAGGACACAGGGGCCCGAATATCCATATTTGGCACGAGGATTGAAGATCACGTTTACCAGGATCTTCACATATTTGCCACTATTTATGGACATTGATTTGTCACTTGTTTATTATTAGATTTGACCTGTGCAAGCCTGAAGGGGAGGAGCCGGTACACCTGTGCAAGACTGAAGGGGAGGAGCGATACACCTGTGCAAGACTGAAGGGGAGGAGCCGGTACACCTGTGCAAGACTGAAGGGGAGGAGCCAGTACACCTGTGCAAGACTGAAGGGGAGGAGCGGTACACCTGTGCAAGCCTGAAGGGGAGGAGTCGGTACACCTGTGCAAGACTGAAGGTGAGGAGCAGGTACAACTGTCCAAGACTGAAGGGGAGGAGTTGGAACACCTGTTCAAGACTGTAGGGGAGGAGCCAGTGCAACTGTGCAAGATTGGAGGGGAGGAGCCAGTACACCTGTGCAAAACAGAAGGGGAGGAGCCGGTACACCTGTACAAGACTGAAGGGGAGGAGTTGGTACACCTGTACAAGACTGAAGGGGAGGGGCCAGCACACCTGTGCAAAAATGAAGGAGAGGAGACGGTACACCTGTGCAAGACTGAAGAGAGGAGCCAGTAAACTTGTGCAAGACTGAGGGGAGGAGCCGGTACACCTGTGCAAGACTGAAGGGGAGAGTCGGTACACCTGTGCAAGACTGAAGGGGAGGAGCCGGTACACCTGTGCCAGACTGAAGGGAGGAGCCCGTACACCTGTGCAAGACTGAAGGGGAGGAGCCGGTACACCTGTGCAAGACTGAAGGGGAGGAGGCGGTACACCTGTGCAAGACTGAAGGGGAGGAGCCAGAGGAAGGATTTAAGTTTTGGGTAGCAGGTAGCATAAACATCTATAAGTAACACCATTTTGAAGACCTTCCTGCAGTCCCTGTCACTGTGACACCAGGATGAAAAATGGGCGGAGTAGTTGTCAACGGGAACAATATTAATATTGACTGATGTTGGAACCAGGGGCAGACTGACCATTTGGAAACTCGGCACTGCCCGAGGGCCCGGGGTCAGTAGGGGGCCCCATGAGTTGCCCTTGGTACCTTTTTCATAGGCTTTTTTGAGTTTGGGTAAGGACACAGGGGCCCCATGATCCCCTATTGCCCAGGGGCCCCATGAGTTGTCAGTCTGCCCCTGGGTACAACATTTTAGGACCACGGTCTCCAGACACCGTAGGGATTCAATGGAAAAGACTTCAGGAGATATGTAATGTTCCTCAGTTTATCTGTGAGGATATGAAGTGGACAGATATTTGCCAGGGACCCCTGGGCTCTATATGAGCTAATAAACCCACAGAGCCCATCACGGGGGACGCTGCGGTACTGCATGTGACCCAGAGGAAGGGGATTCCTGACCAGGCTGTGTTAATCCTTAAAGGGACCTCCGGCTGACCACACTGTATACTTATACATGCGTATTATAATTACGCATCTGGTGAGTGCGTAATATTACCACATCCCTGGCACATCACCGAATATCCATATTTGGCATGAGGAACGCCAATTGAAGATCACGTTTACCAGGATCACATATTTTTTCCACATTTATGGACATTGATTTGTCACTTGTTTATTATTATTTTGATCATCTCATTATCAGCACTTTACTATATTAGCACTTTATTTGCACATTTCATCCTGAATGATATTAGGAATTTTATAAGTATTTTAATGTGTCATTTATTGATGGATATTTAGCGCTGCGCCTATTATTATTATCATATGGAGGTTATTTGGCTGCCTTTTGGTGCTACAGCAGCTTGTTTTTAGTGCTCGATTGTTTGTTTGTGTTTCAGACTAACTATGTAAACTGGACTCTGCTCTCCTGTGAAAGTTAATGAGCTGTAAATCACAAAATTCTGTGAGTAAGCGGAGGACAGCTTTTCCTGGAGAAACCTTTAGGCTCCATGTACACTGCGGCTGATAAACTGACGTTCAGGAGCTTTTCTGCGTTTTTTCAGCAGCCCCTGAACCCTCCGTAATGTTCTCCTATATGTCGGTGTGCACATCGTCGTTTACAGGCAGGGGCGGACTGACAACTCATGGGGCCCCCGGGCAATAGGGGATCATGGGGTCCCTGTGTCCTTGCCCAAACTCAAAAAAGCCTATGAAAAAGGTACCAGGGGCATCTCATGGGGCCCCCTACTGACCCCGGGCCCTTGGGCAATGCCCGAATTTCCAAATGGTCAGTCCGCCCCGGGTTCCAAACTTGATTCCTTTCTTCTTGGGTCCAGAGTTCCACCAACTCATCCAATATTTCTTTTTTAAAAAAAAAAAAAAGAATGCTCCAAATGAAAAACTCCTCCATGTCTGTCTCTCAAAAAAGCCTATGAAAAAGGTAAAAGGGACATCTCATGGGGCCCCCCTACTGACCCCGGGCCCTCGGGCAGTGCCTGAGTTTTCAAATGGTCAGTCTGCCCCTGTTTACAGGCAGTGGATTTTACAGACGTTTCAAACGCCAAATGCTTGTAAACGCTTGTAAATACGGCTAACCGCGTTTATAAGCGTCTGCTTTTAGAAGCGTTTTTTAACTGTTCCATATCCAGATGCTCTCCGGAGCCTTTTTTCATCATCAGAAATGCATGCAAAGCCTTTTCCATGTATTTAAATGGACCCGGTACACCAGCGCAGTCAGTTGCAGGTTTTGCATGAAGGAAACAATGGTAGAACCCGCCGCATTATGCTCATAGATGGGATCCATAGTGACTACAACCAGAAAAGACAGCGAATCTCAGCACATACTGCTCTCTCTGCTTCTGCTCTCGCTATTTTTCTCAAAATGTCTGAAATAGTTAATTATTTACTATTTTTCAGGTCATTCTGGGCATTTGGGAAGGTCTCCCGAGGTTATCTCTTAAAAACGCTTCTGAACGCAAACGCGCATAAACGCAGCTAAACGCGGTATGCAAACTAAACTTTTTTTATCTACGTTTTCCAGCAGTTTCCATCATTCAGAAGAGTTTTCCAAACGCCCCGTGTACATGAACCTTTACAGTTCTTTGGGGGTTTTTTTTCTTCATCTAAAAGCTGGATCACTTACTGTCTGGTGAGTAGTTGCTCTATGGTGAGGTACGCCCACAACCTCTCTATGAAATTTCCGAATATATAATGCGGTTCTTCTTCCACCTCTTCCTCTTCATTGATAATTGTCTCCAGTTTTACTGAAAATGGTTCGGACACCTTCGTGGAAACAAAATAGCTGAGTGGAATAATACATTTAAAGCAAAGCTCCGGATTTGTTGGGGAAAACACAATTCTCTCAAAGCCAACCACATCGATTGTTACTTTTCCAGGTTTTGTTAACACAACACTTTTCTTGATGTCTTACCCTGGTGACCACCACACCCCTCGTATATTGGGGACATGCCCAGCATGGGGCAGAGACATAGTTCCTATCATGCCTGAACCAGGCATGAGCATAGACGCCTAACTAGATGTGCAAGGAGAAGAATGACCACCTATGAGCATTGGCACATAGGTGCACGCCCACAGGTCTTGGTGCCTGGCAGCCTATTTACACCCAGGGTCTGCCTGGCCTCAGTACTGGATTGTCCTCAGCTCTGGTTCCTGTATTTGTGGTTCCTGAGAGTCTGTTTACCTTGTACCTGGCCCAACTACGCCTGACATCTCTCTTGGATCACCCCTGCCTGTTATGTCTGCTGCTTGCTTGTGTTACTGACCTCGGCTTGGATTTCTTACCACGATACCGCCGCCGGACCTGGTACCTCCCCAACAGCATGTTACTGAATCCTGCCTGGTCCTGACCTTGAACTTGATCCTGACCGTCATCTTGATCCTGACCTTCAACTTGATCCTGACCTTCAACTTGATCCTGACCCTGCACCTCTTTGCCTGGCTGCTACTGGACATAGCTTGTGACAAGACTCCATACTGCAACTGGAAGGACTCCTGCGTCTCCAAGCTCCAGTTCACTATTCCAGCTTCCTGGCATTTGTGCCCTTCCAGTTCCCTAATAGTCCCTGTCTCCACTACCAGAAGTGCTTGGACAGGAATTGCACAGGAGGCCACGCTGGTCATCTTGGGCTTCACAGTCAGGTACATGACAATGACCAAGAGCCAGAAGGAGAACGGCAATAAGCGAAAAAAGAGCGGTAAGGACAGCTATGCCATCTATGTGTACAAGGTGTTCGAGTAAGTCCACCCTGACACCTGCATTCGTCCAAGCATCATGAACTCCTTTGTCAAGAACATCTTCGAGTTCATGTCTAGTGAAATTTCCCACTTAGTTCATTACAAAAAGTGCTAAACCATTACTTCCTGGGAGATCCAGACCCCTGTCTACCTGTTGCTGCTCGAAAAGCTGGTCAAGCGCACCATCTCTGAGGGCACCAAGGCCATCAACAAGTACACCAGCACCAAGTACTGCAAATCTCTCATTTATTGGAGACAGACTGCAGAAAAAAAAAACTGACAGAAGTTCTATCCATTCCATACTCTGTCTAAAACAAAAACAGTTTTGGCTTGAGATACCCCCTTAACAGCTTATGTGTAGGCATCCTTTTTAGGAAGTTCATCATGAAACCCCATGTGCTTTAAGATGCCTATAGACATTGGAGAAGGCTTGGACAAACCACGTTTCCTGAGCATGTCCAACATCCAGTTTCTTGAGCATAGTCAGTGATGGAAAACTCTGCTCCAGACCCACTGATTGACACCATCACATACTTTGGAGATGGTGTCAATCAAAGATACCTTGGCTCTTCCTGTGACTGTCACTGATTTCTTTGGGGCAGAAGGTCTGCACTGGCAGCCATGGGTAGGGGGAGATGGAAAAGGGGGCAAAGCTACTAACATTTCACATAGTTTGAAAGAATTAAGAAATGTTTTTGGATCAGCAGAAGGAGCCGAATCCAAGGATACACACTTGAAGGATAGAAAGGTTCACTTTAAAATCTATATACT
The DNA here is from genome assembly GCA_951230385.1 of Staurois parvus. NCBI lineage: Eukaryota > Metazoa > Chordata > Amphibia > Anura > Ranidae > Staurois > Staurois parvus. The sequence continues at coordinate 15,916 of CATNWA010016688.1, read as the reverse complement.
CACCCCTTGAGCCGTCACCTCCGCTGTGAGGACATCCAGGCTGTTGTTGGCTATGAATCCAGAGACAATGATTTCTGAACCTTGGTAGTAAAGTTTGAAGTTGTTCTGAGTGAGATAATCCACTGAGTTGTCCAAGTATTGTAGGTGAACATTCAAAAGCATTGGGTAAGCTACTTCATTGTAGAAGCCCTGAAAGAGAGAAGGGAGAAGAGTCATCTACCTTTAAAGGGTTGCTCATCCCAAAATTCAGTGATAGATGAGGTTGGATGGATTTATCCACAGATTAGCTCCTTATATTTCTTAAGGATCCCGACACCACAGTTCCTGTGTCTGCCTCCAGAGCCAGCAGCAGTTTATAGTGCCATTAAGACTTGATAGTCTTTATTAAACCCTAATACAGGTCTACTATTGCATCTCATCTAATATCATCCACCGCTCAGGCCCTGAGGAACAGGAAGCCTTTTCCCAAAAGTGTGTTGGCTGTTCTGATGCTCCTAACCAATATATGATTCAAAAAGGCCTCTAGATGAAATGAACTTTTGTACTAGACACCCCTCAATACTCACCTCAGAGTTTATTGTTTGCTGTGCGCTCTTTTTGTCACAATCAGAGAGGTAGCAGCCTAGGACCACAACAAGGTCACCTTCATTCAGCTCCTTTAAAGGAAGACACGCTCCAATGTGCATCATTCTGAACCAAGTCTCACTTCTCTCCATCCAGGGCTATCACACACACACATCAGACTCTTATGGCACTGCTTCTGTCAGCCTTGGTGTTAGGGTCTGGATCTGAACCTACAACCTCTGTTGTGTCTGGCTACAGCTCTTCTCACTGTTCCACCTAAATTTCTGGACAGGGAGTCTGATCTCTTTACGCCAGTGTTTCTCAATCTTTTTTAAGTCAAGGTACCCTTTAAAATTATGGACAGTCTTGAGGCATCCTTTAAAATTATGGACAGTCCCAAGGCACCCTTCAAAATTATGGACAGTCTTGAGGAACCCTTTAAAATTATGGACAGTCTTGAGGAACCCTTTAAAATTATGGACAGTCCCGAGGCACCCTTCAAAATTATGGACAGTCTTGAGGAACCCTTTAAAATTATGGACAGTCCCGAGGCACCCTTTAAAATTATGGACAGTCTTGAGGAACCCTTTAAAATTATGGACAGTCTTGAGGAACCCTTTAAAATTATGGACAGTCCCGAGGCACCCTTCAAAATTATGGACAGTCTTGAGGAACCCTTTAAAATTATGGACAGTCCCGAGGCACCCTTCAAAGTTATGGACAGTCCCGAGGAACCCTTTAAAATTATGGACAGTCTTGAGGAACCCTTTAAAATTATGGACAGTCCCGAGGCACCCTTCAAAATTATGGACAGTCTTGAGGAACCCTTTAAAATTATGGACAGTCCCGAGGCACCCTTCAAAATTATGGACAGTCTTGAGGAACCCCGTTCTAAAATGTGAAAAACTATTCTAATAGTTCTATATACACAGCAACACCCACACAAGTAGGACACCCAACATTAGAGGTGGTTTATTCTTCCAAAGCAAATATTCATTTGCACACTGGTACTGACTAGCAGGGCCGTGGATAAGGGGGTACCATCAGTCCTCGGTACGGGCCCCAGGCCAGCAGGGGGGCCAAGGCAGCTGGGTGAATTGGATGTGGGCAGGGAGGATGATTTGAACCGATCCCCTGTATGACTCTTGCTGCAGCAGCTAAAAGCTGGCTTCTTCTCCTTTCTCTCCTGCTGGCTTTCAGTTGCTGCAGAGAGAGCCATACAGGGGATCGGTTCCAGTAATTGCCCCCCCCCCCCAGTGCACCCATCACCCTCCCTGTGCACCAAACATTTCCCCCTGCTACCCAGGCCCCCTGTGTGCTCCCACAGTGCTGCCGGATTCCTTCCTCTACTTTCAGCAGCAGCTGCAAGCACACAATACGATCCTTCAGGATGGAGAGTAGGGGAAGGGTCCAGTGAATGCATTACATTTACCAGCCCCTTCCTTTCCTGAATGAACACAATGAGTGATCAGTACCAATCAGCAGCCCTGCTGACTAGTATTCCAATGTTTCTCTTCTCCATCACTGAGCTAATGTGACCCCAGCACTGATGGAGAGGGGCAGGGAGGGTCAAAGTAGGATGCTGTGCAGGTAGCTGACATCCTCCTTATCAACTGATGGTGTCATGGTGGTCAGGACCGCGGCGGCTAGAAGGTCGTAATGGTGCACATTTAAAACCCGGGGCTTTGTGCAACTAAAAGGCCGGCTTGTTCTACCCGCTGGCTTGTATACAAGTTTTAGGCAATTTTTAGACATTTACCTGAAGAAACCTCAAGGCACCCTGGCTGAGAAAGGCTGCTTTAGACAATCTTGCTGTGTCTCTTGTTTTATGGGGAACCTTGAACTCTTTGCTCCTCCCATGAACCTGCTATTTAAGCCATGTCTCTGCACTTCCTGTTTGTCTGGTTATTGTGCTCTTTCCAGCCGATATCTTGCACCTTTGAGTACCTGCAGCTTTCCTTATCTCCACTACCACTCATTACCAGCCTTTGGTTTGTTCCTTGACTACGCTTCTGCTTGATCCCAACCTGCAACCACTTGTTACCGACCTTTGACTTGTTCCTTGACTATAATTCTGCTTTGATCCCAACCTGCAACCACTTGTTACCGACCTTTGGCTTGTTCCTTGACTACGTTTTTCTGCTTGATCCCAACCTGCCATATCTGCTACTGAACCCCGGCTTGCTCATCTTTTGATGGGGCAATTACCATGACCTGGTACTAACACACAGCAAAAAACCCATTTCCAAGATCAGAAGCTCTGGCGAATATTGGTTAGTGCTTAGACCCCTCAGCTCGGGTGAGCCCATATCATCCTCTAGTGTGCCCTACTTATGGACTTATCCTGCTGGTCAGTGGGAGCCTCTCTACTGCTATAGCTACTGGTTTCTGTGCCTGACCATGACAGAATAATCTGAAGGTGCAGAGACATGGTTTAAATCAGGAAGTTCTTAGGGAGAATAAAAAGTTGAAGGTTCACAAGAAACAAGAGCCAACGCAAAATTGTCCAAAGAGATCAGAAAGGGAGCTGGCCATCATCTCGGGTGGCACATCGAGAAGAGATACAGCCAGACACCAAGGAGGTCACAGGTTCATGTCCGGACCCTGATACTTAGGGGTTTATTTACTAAAGTTGAAGAGTGCAAAATCAGGCTCACTTCTGCATAGTAACCAATCAGCTTCTAACCTCAGCTTGTTCATTTGGCAATAAAAGCTGGATGCTGATTGGTTTCCATGCAGAAGTGATCCTAATTTTGCACTCTCCAGCTTTAGTAAATAAACCCCGGTATGTCTCGCGTTAGAGCTCATCATAAATGAATCCAACACAAGAACTGAACACAAATGAAGACTGAGCCGTTCACCTGCAACTGTAGGGCAGAGTCGGAATCCTCATATATACGACGGGCGAGGCCACCATTCTGCAAGGCCAACTTCTCCAAAAAGTTATAATCCACATCATTGCCAAACCCCAAGGCAGTAGAGCGAGGCCCGACCTTCCAAAGACCGCTTCACGTTGTCTATGATCTTGTCATGGTTTGTGGTACCTGTAAAACGAACAACCTTTTATGACCAGAATATGAGAGTAAATCTGTGATGGTCACCACCACCTCCGTAAAGATAACCCTTCTGTATAATTAGAGTCCATTTGTCTACTAATAACAGCAGCTGATATGGCCATTCATAAGCAGATCCTTCATAATGTTTATAATGGACATGGTCACCTGAACCCATTTCAAGGTACATCTTTGCTGCCCAGAGGCGTAGATAAGGGGGGAGTCAGGGAGGTCTGAACCCCCCCAAAGGAGAGTTGCCAACCATCCCTGCAGGCTGCAGACTCGCCATGAATTGAAATAAGGTGGGGGCTGCGAGCATTGCCGGGGCTAGGGGTGTGTGGGCTGGGTGGTGGTGGGGGCAGTGACAAGCAGTGATCTCCTGTATGGCTTATAATAAAGCAGCTGGAATTCCGTGGGAGGGAGAGGAGGAGATGGCGGCTTCCAGCTGCTTCATTGAAAGCCATACAGGAGATTGCTGTTTGTCACCACCCCCACAGCCCCCCCCGTGAGGGGGAGAGGGGGGGGTATGGTCTAGTCCGCGCTTGAATCAGATACGGTATGATTTGTGCAGCGGTGGGGGCAGTGACAAGCAGAGATCTCCTGCATGGCTTTCAATGAAGCAGCTGGAAGCTGATTCATCTCTCCCTCCCGTGGCTTCCAGCTGCTTTATTGAAAGCCATGCAGGAGATCTCTGCTGGTCACCACCCCCACCGCTGCACAGTTCATACCTGATCTGATTCTGCCCCCCCTCTCCCCCTCAACCGCCTCTGTGTTCTTCTCACTGCCCAGCCCCTCCCTCCCATCCTCTGCACCAATAGGAGAAGAGGGGAGAGAGGCTGCCCTCCCCTTCCTTTCACCCCCCCCCCTTCCACCCCCCCTCCTTCCCCCCCCCCTTCCCCCCCCCTCCCTTCCACCCACCCATTCCACCCCCCCCCCCCCCTTCCACCCCCCCCACCCCCCCTTCCTTCCCTTTCCACCCTTTCCCTTCCCCACCCTCCCACCTTCTTCCTTCCACCCCCCCTCCCCTTTCCTTCCACCCACCCCTCCCTTCCTTCCTTCCACCCCCCCCCCCCCACCCACCCACCCCAACCCCTTCCCCCTTCCACCCCCTTCCTTCCTTTCCCACCCCACCCCCCCCCCCCCCCCTTCCACCCCTCCCCCCCCCCCCACCCCCCCCCACCCTTCCACCCCACCCCCCCTTCCTTCCACCCCCCCCCCTCCCTCTCTTCCTTCCACCCACCCCTCCCTTCCCCTTCCCCCTCCCTTCCCCCACCCCTCCCCTTCCCCCCCCCCCCACCCCCCCCTTCCACCCACCCCCCCCTTCCTTCCACCCCCCCCACCCACCCCCCTCCCCCCCTCCTTCTTTCCACCCCCCCTCCCCCCCCCCCCCCCCACAGTACCTGAGGACGAGATGAAGGAAAGAAATATCAATATCTTGGTTCTGTACATATATTCCACTACATAGCCCATACATTGCTACTTTGTCTTTTTGTGTTTTCTTGAGTCACTGCTGGGAGGGGGGCACAGGGGGAGGTGGGCTGCCGAGTCACTGCTGGGAGGGGGGCACGGGGGGGGGTGAACTGCTGAGTCAGTCCACAGGGGGGCTGAGCTGCTGAGTCACTGCTGGGAGGGGGTGGGGGGGGGGTGAGCTGCTTAGTCACTGCTGGGAAAGGGGCACAAGGGGGGGGGTGAGCTGCTTAGTCACTGCTGGGACAGGGGCACAGGGGGGGGATGAGCTGCTGATTCACTACTGGGAGGGGGGCACAGGGGGGGTGAGCTGCTGAGTCACTGCTGGGAGGGGGCACAGGGGGCTGAGCTACTGAGATCACTGCTGGGAGGGGGGCACAGGGAGAGCTGAGCTGCTGCATCACTACTGGGAGGGGGGGCACAGGGGAAGGTGAGCCGCTGAGTCACTGCTGGGGGTGGGCAGGGGGAGCTGGACTGCTTGCTGGGTAACTGCTGGGAGGGAAAACCAGGGGAGCTGAGCTGCTGTTTTACTGCTGGGATGGAGGAGCAGAGGATGCTGAGCTGCTGAGTCACATCTGGGAGGGGAATTGAGCTGGCAAGTCTCTACCGAAAGGGGAGGGCATGAACAGCTGAATCACTACTAGGAGGGGTGAGCTGAGCTGCCAAGTCACTGCTGAGCAAAGGAGCAGGGTGAGCTGAGCTGCTGACTAACTGCTGCAAGGGGAATGGGGAAAGTCACTGCTAGGAGGGGGGTCACAGTGAGCTGAGCTGCTGATTAACTGATGGCACAGGGAGCTGAGCTGAGCTGGACTAGACAAGGACTTCAGGGCTTCTTCTATAAATTTTGCAGATTAATTGTTCCACAGTGCCAGCAGCTACAGCGGTCAGTAAGGGCTTTTTTTTTTAAAGCTCATTTACAGCTTGTCCATAGCCTGGCTAACCTATTACTTTAAGCGTCATCTTCTAAAAATTTCATGTTAATGAAAGGGACTCTTTGATGTCTCAGTTTTGAGTTTAAGTTGCACCCTTGTGATGGCGTGTTACCTCCTCTTGCTGTGATTTGTGATACAAACTCCTTTGCCTTGTTAATATTCCCAGGTACGGCCTGAACCAGCTGCTTCTTCCACTTCTCAACCTTATCGTCAAATTTTAAAATAGCAAAGTAATCTTCTTTGGGCACATCCTCGAGAATCTTAAGGAAGGCTTCGTATGTCTGCGTGACAAGCATTAGATATGAGGCATTACACATACAGACGTACATACTGGAGGTAACCATCTTAAATGCTTCAGGAAACACATTGTTGAAGCCACTCTGCTGATAAAATAAAAGTAAAAAAAGTTTCCCTTGTAAAGAAGATAGTAAATACTCCCTCAGGACCAGGATATGAACCCACAACTTCTGCTACATCCAGCAGTATTTGTTCTTGCTGAGCCACCTAGAACGTTGGACAGCAGCCATACTGATCCCTTGGACAATCTTGCCTTGTCTCTTGTTTCTGGTGACCTTTGAACTCCTCGCTCCTTCCATGAACTTCCGATTTAAGCCATGTCATTGTCCCTGTTTGCCAAATTATAGTGCTCTTCTCAAGCCAATGTCTCACTCTGGTCTCTCCTGCTGCCGTCTGTACCTTCACTACTACTTATTACCAACCTTAGCTTGTTCTTTGACAATGCTTTCGCTTGAACCAAACCTGCAGCCATTTGCTACTGACCTTGGCTTGTTCCTCGACCACGCTTCTTGTTACTGACCTAGTTGACCCTGACCTACAACCCCTTGTTACTGACCTTGGCATGTTCCTCGACCACGCTTCTAGTTGACCCCAACCTACAACCACTACAACCACTTGTTTGTTTCTGACCTTGGCATGTTCCTTGACCATGCTTCTAATTGACCCCAACCTACAACCACTTGTTTCTGACCTTGGCATGTTCCTCGACCATGCTTCTAATTGACCCCAACCTACAACCACTTGTTTCCTGGCACCTTGGACATGTTCCTTGACCACGCTTCTAATTGACCCCAACCTACAACCACTTGTTTCTGACCTTGGCATGTTCCTCGACCACGCTTCTAATTGACCCCAACCTACAACCACTTGTTACTGACCTTGGCATGTTCCTCGACCACGGTTCTAGTTGACCCTGACCTACGACCACTTGTTACTGACCTTGGCATATTCCTCAACCATGCTTCTTGTTGCCCCACCTACAACCACTTGTGGTAAAGAGGCCCTTGTCTTCATCAACATGGCGACAAGGTGCTGTTCCAGGGGGCATTCCCAACATATCGAGGGCATGTGGACTGGTATGGGGGGGCAGTATCTGGGAGCCATCTTATTATTAAAGGGGGCTTCCAGGTTCCAATAAGTCCCCCACCCACAAAACCCCACAACCACCAGGAAAGGGTTGTGGGGAAGAGGCCCTTGTCCTCATCAACATGGCAACAAGGTGCTTTTCCAGGGGCATTCCCACCATATTCAGGGCATGTGGACAGGCATGGGGGGGGGGAGGCCAGTATCTGGGAGCCATCTTATTATTAAAGAGTGTGGCTTCCAGATTCCAATAAGCCCCCCACCCACAAACCTCCATAACCACCAGGCAATGGTTGTGGTTAAGATGCCCTGGTTCTCATTAACACTGGGACAGGGTGCTTTTCCAGGTGGCATCCCCTATGTTGAAGGCATGGGGCCTGGTATGGTTTCCTGGGGAGGGGGTATGCCCGCCCCCTTATTTCCTGGCCAGCCAGGCTGAACGCCTAGAAAAAGGGGTCTTGTAGAGATTTTTAGGGGGACCTCATGCATTTTTTTAATTGCCTAGAGTCCCACTTAAAATGTTGGGGGGGGACCTCATTTCTTTGTGTGAGATACCCCCTTAAAACCCATACTCAAAGGGTCTGGTAAGCATTTTGGGGAGACTCTATGCACAGAAACCCATACATTAACGCACACATACAAGTGAAGGGGTCCTAAAGGGAAACAGAGTGAACTTGGTGGCTTTCAGATGTACATTCTGAATTCAGTTATGACCCAGAGTCAGTGAAGATGTCATTTCTCACCAAAGGGGAGGATACAGTTATGGAGCATACTAAACACCTTTTTATACATTTTCTCAATATGAAAAATATATTAATCCGAATTTCTCACCCTGATTGTAAGTTTACCTGTTTAATCTTATTACCGGCCATGGATCCACTGCGGTCAATTACAAACACCACGTTCTTGGGGATCCGCTGGAGGCTGGGAGGAGCAAAATAATGTACAAAATACCCATTGATGACCTGCGGATGACAAAACCAGAAGGGAATGGAACGTTAGAGAATAAAAACATACCGGTCAGAGACTTCGGTGGGACCACTGTGTCACGGGAGGGACAGCGGACTAACAAGCAGGACAAACACTAGAGCAGAGTAAGTACAAAGTAAGCAGCAGGCTAATGATAATATCAGGTACAGGCCACCTAGATTCTAGACCGTTACACAGAGTAATGACTGCTAAAATCAGACATAACCGACCGTGACTGGGATAAAGCACAAACCGTCCAAATCATTGACAGGAATACTTCAGGGTATGAACAGACAAAAGTCAAACAGACCTCTATCAGAGACAAACTATGATCCAGTACAGGCTGGATGTCCAGCAGGCTACTTAAGCACTCCTGATTGTGGTAGGTGTGCACTGCAGAGAGTTTACCAGGATGCAACGCACTCCGTTCCTCGAAATACTTCCTTGGAAGGCCCCGCCCACCATGAGCGTCGCAGAGCTGAGAGTATGATCCATAAAGTAAGAATTACCTGCAACTTCCCTGCAGAACTTTCCCTCTTCACATCGTATTTGATCATCAGATCTCCGTCCAGAAGAGTTTCGATGCAGTTTGGACAAGTTCTCTGCTGGCTCACCGTTGGCTTAAATTCTATATGGGCCTGAGAATGAAATATGAGATTGTACGTCATATATACAATATGTATTACGTACAGTATATGTGACCCCTTCTCTACTGGTGACACCCACCCTGTGCTCTGTATTTCCATTTCCTGACCACTAAATATTCCACGCTCAACTGTTAGTTGGATTATAAGAAAGTGGAAGCCACTGGGAACAACAGCCACTCAGCCACCAAGTAGTAGGCCACGTCACATGACAGGGCGGGGGTCAGCGCATGCTGAAGCGCACAGTGCGCAGAAGTCACCAACTGTCTGCAGAGTCAATAGCTAAAGACCTCCAAACTTGGTGTGGCCTTCAGATGAGCCCAACAACAGTGCGTAGAGAGCTTCATGGAATGGGTTTCCATGGCCGAGCAGCTGCATCCAAGCCTTCCATCACCAAGTGCAATGCAAATGTTGGATGCCGTGGTGTAAAGCACGCCGCCACTGGACTCTAGAGCAGTGGAGACATGTGCTCTGGGGTGACCAATCACGCTTCTCTGTCTGGCAATCTGATGGATGTGTCTGGATTTTTAGCGGTTGCCAGAAGAACGGTACTTGCCTGACTGCATTGTGCTAAGTGTAAAGTTTGGTGGATGGGGGATTATGGTGTGGGGTTGTTTTTCAGAGGTTGGGCTTGGCCCCCTAGTTCCAGTGAAGGGAACACTTAAGGCAATATTTTAGACAATTTCATGCTCCCAACTTTGTGGGAAGAGTTTTGGGATGGCCCCTTCCTGTTCCAACATGACTGCCCACCAGTGCACAAAGCAAGGTCCATAAAGACATGGAGGAGCCAGTTTGGGGTGGAGGAACTTGACTGTCCTGCACAGAGTCCTGACCTCAACCCCATAGAACACCTTTGGGATGAATTAGAGCGGAGACTGCGAGCCAGGCCTCCTCCCCCGACATCAGTGCCTGACCTGACAAATGTGCTTCTGGAAGAATGGTCCAACCTTCCCATAGACACCCTCCTAAACCTTGTGGACGGCCTTCCCAGAAGAGTTGAAGCTGTTATAGCTGCAAAGGGTGGGACCAACTCAATACTGAACCCTACAGACTAAGACTGGGGGGCCATTAAAGGTCATGTGTGTGGAAAGGGCGGGGCCAACTCAATATTGAACCCTACGGACTAAGACTGGGGGGCCATTAAAGGTCATGTGTGTGGAAAGGGCGGGGCCAACTCAATATTGAAATCTACGGACTAAGACTGGGGGGCCATTAAAGGTCATGTGTGTGGAAAGGGCGGGGCCAACTCAATATTGAACCCTAAGGACTAAGACTGGGAGGCCATTAAAGGCATGTATGTGGAAAGGGTGGGGCCAACTCAATACTGAACCCTAAGGACTAAGACTGGGGGCCATTAAAGGTCATGTGCTTGGAAAGGCCGGCGGCCCAATATTGAACCCTACGGACTAAGACTGGGGGGACCATTAAAGGTCATGTGTGTGGAAAGGCAGGGGCCCAATACTTTTGGCAATATAGTGTAGATCACCAGAGGGGAAAGCTTTCTTTCCCAACAACAGTGGAGTTACTCTTTAAGTCCGCCTTTCTCCTCAACTTTCAAGCAGTCATAAATGGCCAAGAGGGGTAACACAAATCCCGGGGGCTATAAGTACTACCAGGTTCAAGCCCAGACACATATCTCTTTCTAAATGAGAACAGGGCTTCTGTTTTCTGGCCATCATGTTACCTTCTACCAAACATCGCAGGAGGGGAACGCAATACCTTTGTTTCTGTGCGGTTTATTTTAACAATATCTGTCAATTCGTTGGAGATGAAAGCCCCGACGGCCTTCAGAAAGCTGATCCCCTGCGGCTCGATGATGTCCACATTTATCTGAAAATGAAGACAGAACGTTATAAATGTCGAATTCTTCCATCTCCGAGATCAGGAATCTGGGACGGTTGGAGGGTATTGGAAGGCGATACAAACTGAACGGAGAGAGTTTACGGACGTTGTGAACGTTTCTTCTCCTCACCTGGAAGTTCTCCACCAATCCTTTGGGCTTCACTCTCAGGTTCAACTCATAATTCCCAAGTTGGCGTTTTAGTAATTCTTCGTAAGTCAGTCTAAACGTCGCTTTGGCCAGAGCGCCGACATTCACCGAGATTGTAAAATGTTCCATTTTCCTTCCCGTAGATCTGTGTAGAGAGGGTGTAATATACAAAATATCATCTGTTGATGGGAAAATGTGGAAGATGAAGTTCAACCTGCTTATATTTTCCCTGAAAACATCCCAGCCCCCCGCCTCTGTACTCCTCTCCAGAGCCCCCAGTCCTGATGCAAGCAGTGGGAGGAGTTATGCAAATATCAAAATCTCTTGATGGGTGGGTGTCAGTCTGGAGGAGTGGGCGTTCCTAGGCAGGCTGTATCTGCATAGGTAACGCCCACATGTGATGCTGAGCCTCCATGATTGAAAGAACTGAAATCCAAAGAAGGAAAGGGGGGAAGTCAGGCTGGGGGGTAAAGCGCTAGATGATGCTGGATGTCCTCCAGCCAGGAAATGAGGCAGAGCTCTATCTGACTGGCTGCAGCTTCTAATGCACATTGTAAGAAGCTGTGTGCAGTGAAGCCATTTCCGTCAAGGAGAGGAGCCGGTACACCTGTGCAAGACTGGAGGGGAGGAGCCGGTACACCTGTGCAAGACTGAAGGGGAGGAGCCGGTACACCTGTGCAAGACTGGAGGGGAGGAGCCGGTACACCTGTGCAAGACTGAAGGGGAGGAGCCAGTACACCTGTGCAAGACTGAAGGGGAGGAGCCGGTACAACTGTCCAAGACAAGAGTTGGAACTGTTCAAGACTGGGGGAGGAGCCAGTGCACTGTGCAAGACTGAAGGGGAGGAGCCAGTACACTGTCAAAACAGAAGGGGAGGAGTTGGAACACCTGTTCAAGACTGAAGGGGAGGAGCCAGTGCAACTGTGCAAGATGAAGGGGAGGAGCCAGTACACCTGTGCAAAAATGAAGGGGAGGAGCCGGTACACCTGTGCAAGACTGAAGAGGAGGAGCCAGTAAACTTGTGCAAGACTGAGGGGAGGAGCCGGTACACCTGTGCAAGACTGAAGGGGAGGAGTCGGTAACCTGTGCAAGACTGAAGGGAAGGAGCCGGTACACCTGTGCAAGACTGAAAGAGAGGAGCCCGTACACCTGTGCAAGACTAAAGGGGAGGAGCCGGTACACCAGTGCAAGACTGAAGGGGAGGAGCCGGTACACCTGTGCAAGACTGAAGGGGAGGAGCCGGTACACCTGTGCTAGACTGAAGGGGAGGAGCCAGTACACCTGTGCAAGACTGAAAGGGAGGAGCCGGTACACCCTGTGCAAGACTGAAGGGGAGGAGCCGGTACACCTGTGCAAGACTGAAGGGGAGGCTGGGAGTGAAACTGAAGGAGGTGAGAAGAAAGAGAAGAGGAAGAGGAAGGAGGAGGAGAAGAGGAAGAGGGAGGAGGAGGAGAAGGAAAGAGGGAGAGGAGGAGAGGAGGAAGAGAAGAAGAGGAAGGAGAAGAAGAAGATGAAGGGGAGGGGAGGAGAGAAGAGGAAGAAGAAAGAAGAAGGAGAGGAAGAGGAAGAGGGAGGAGGAGGAGAAGAGGAGGAGAGAGGAGGGAGAGAGAGAGAAGAGAAGAAGAGGAAGGAGAAGAAAGAGTTGAAGGGAGGAGAGGAGAGGAGAGAAGAGGAAGAAGAAGAAGAAGAAGAAGAAGGAAGAAGGAAAGAGGAAGAGAAGAAGAGAAGAAGAAAGGAAGTAAGAAGAAAGGAAGGAGGAGGAGAGGGAGGAGTAGAGAGAGGAAGACAAATGACGAGGAACGGAAGAAACACAATATCATTATAGAGATAACATTCCAATACATACAATGAGTTATTGATAAGACCTACTGGACCAACCCAGCGCTCTGCCCCGGGACACGGCTTTCTGATACGTTCTCTTGGCTTCCTCCGCCTTTTCTTTAACTGTTCCCACTGTGGATGTTTGTCGACGGTCCTTTAGAAAGAAGAAATCTGTCATCATCGTAATAAGGAGGAGCGAGGGAATTCATTTCCTACATCAAGTACAGATTTAGCATTATCTGAAATCACATAGCTTTGTTTATTAATATGTGATCACCATGTCAGCACTGCCATGGGGACTAGGGCTTTGTTTATAAAAACAAAGAGGTAGGGTTATGCATCTGAGGGGTGGGGTTATGGGTAGGGGTGGAGTAGGGTATGGTTGGGAATAGATCTAGGGGGGATAGGATAGGGTTGGGGATAAATCAAGGGGTAGGGTTGGGGATAGATCTAGGTTGGGATAGTGGTAGGAATATGGTTGGGATAGATCTAGGGGTAGGGGTTGGGGATAGATCTAGGGTAGGATATGGTTGGGAGTAGATCTAGGGGTAGGGTTGGGGATAGATCTAGGGGTAGGAATAGGGCTGGGGATAGAGCTAGGGGTATGGTTGGGTTGGGGATAGATCTAGGGGTAGGAATATGGTTGGGATAGATCTAGGGGTAGGGTGGGGATCAGATCTAGCGTAGGGAATATGGTTGGGAGTAGATCTAGGGGTAGGAATATGGTTGGGAGTAGATCTAGGGGTAGGGATATGGGTTGGGAGTAGATCTAGGGGTAGGGTTGGGTTGGGGAAAAATTACCAAAGGGGATATAGATCTAGGGGTAGGGATAGGGCTGGGGATAGATCTAGGGGTATGGTAGGGTTGGGGGTTAGATCTAGGGGTTGGGCTGGGTTGTGGATAGATCTAGGGGTTGGGTTGGGAGTAGATCTATGGGTAGGGATAAGGAAGGTTGGGAGTAGATCTAGGGGTATGGATAGGGTGTTGGGAGTAGATCTAGGGGTAGGGTAGGTTTGGGGGAGATCTAGGGTAGAGAGATTAGGGGTAGATCTAGAGTATGGTTGGGGATAGATCTAAGGGTTGGGTTGGCGGTAGATCTAGGGGTAGGTGTGGGGTTGGCGGTAGATCTAGGGGTATGGTTGGGGATAGATCTAGGGGTTGGTGGTAGATCTAGGGTAGGGGTTGGGAGTAGATCTATGAGTAGGGATAGGGTTGGGGGTAGATCTAGGGGTAGGGTTGGGGTTAGGAGAGCTAGGTTGGGGTTGGGAGTAGATCTATGGTAGGGATAGGGTTGGGGGTTTAGATCTAGGGATAGGGTTGGGGATAGATTTAGGGTAGCGATGGGTTGGGCATAGATCTAGGGGTTAGGGTTGGGATAGATTTAGGTGGTAGCGAGGGGTTGGGAGTAAGATCTTGGGTCAGGGGATTAGGGTTGGGGTTTTAAAAAGAAAAAAATTGGTTTTTAGGAATTGGTAGTTGGGGGTAGATGCTAGGGGGAGTGGGGTTTGTAGGATAGATTAGGGGTAGCGATGGGGTTGGGAGTAAGTTCTTAGGGTAGGGATAGTGGGGGGTAGGGGTGTAGGGATAGGTTTGTGTGGGGGGGGGAAATCTAGGGTGGGGTTGGATAACTGGGGTAGGTTGGGGGATTTTTTTTGGGTAGGGGGTTTGGGTAATCGGGGGTAGGGTTGGGATAGATCTGGGGGTCCTTGGGGGAATGTGGGGGTAGGGTTGGGGAATCACACGAAACTGGGATAAACGCGTTTTTCGGGAGTCGATTCGAAAATTCGCCTCGGGGAGGAGTTGGAGGGGTTTTCGGCCCTAGTTATTAAAGTCCGGGGAAAAACCCTGACCCCCCCCTTGGTCTCTGGGCATGCGGAAAATGTCCTTTTTTGGGGGGGAGAACAATATGGAAAAGATGGGGTTAAAATTGTCTTATTAAAGACAAACTTCTCTCCCCCCACCTAAAATTAAAGCTTCAACTCCCTGCTAACTGCCCCCGGGGGAAAAGAAAAAAAAACCCAAAATTTTCCAAAATTTTAGGTTTCAAATTTTTTTTAATTTTTTTAAAACCCTCATTACCTCCCCATTGATTTTTTTTTTTTTTTTGGTTTTTTTTTGGGTTTTATTGTTGGAATTCCTTTTTTATTTATTTTTTAAACCTGCTTTTCCTCCCCCTCAATTTTTTGGGGGGTTTTTTTTGTTGTTTTTTTTTTTACTATTGTAATTCATTTTTATTAAATTTTAAATCCCCATTTCCCCCCCCCCCCCCCCCCTCAAATGTTTTTTTTTTTTTTTGTTTTTTTTTTTGTTTTTTTTTTTTGGTTTTTTTTCCAAATTATTTTTTAAAAACTTTTTTTTTTTTTCACCTTGAAAATTTTTTAAGTACCTTTCCCCTAAAAATTTTTTTTTGTTTTTTTTTTGTTTTCTTTGTTTTTTTTTTTAAACCCTTGTAAAATTTAAATTTTTTTTTAATTTTTAAAACCTTCAATTTTCCCCCCCCCTCAAAATTTTTTGTCCTTTTTTTGGTTGTTGTTTTTTTTTTTTTTTTGTAATTACTTTTTTTGAATTTTGAAATCCTTCATTACCCCCCAACAACTTTTTTTTTTTTTTTTTGTTTGGGTTTTTTTTTTTTGTTTTTTTAAACCCTTGTAATTAATTTTTTTCATTTTTTAAAACCTTCATTACCTCCCCATTGATTGGGTTTTTTTTTTTTTTGTTTTTTTTTTACCCTTTTCAAAATTTAAATTTTTTAAAAATTTTTTAACTCCTTCCTTTTCCTTCCCCCAAAAACTGTTTTTTTTTTTTTTTTTTGAAATTTTTTGGGTTTTTTTTTCCCTTGTAAATTTACTTTTTATCAAATTTTTAAACCTTCATTTCCTCCCCTAAAGGTTTGGGTTTTTTTTTTTTATTTTTTTTTACCATTGTAATTTTGTTTTTTAATTTTGAAATCCTTCTTTAAATTTTTTTTTTTTTTTTTTGTTTTTTTTTTTTTTTACCCTTATAAGTTTTTTTTTAGAAAACCCAAATTTTAAAAAAAGGTTGTTTTTTTTTTTTTTCCTTAATTAATTTTTATAATTTTTTAAATCCCCGCTTTAC
>CATNWA010016687.1:145000-172353 GCA_951230385.1 Staurois parvus | reverse complement strand
ATGGTGGTGATAAGGGTGCTGGTTTTGGGGTTATGGTGGTGATAAATGGTGGCATGGGGTTTAGGGTTGGTGTTTCAGAATGCTGGGTATGGGGAGGGCGGGGTATCAGGACCCGGGTTAGGGTTTTTTTATGGGGGGAAGATCGGGGTTGCTGGTATGGGGTGTTTTGGTGGTGACCCGGGCCCCGGGTAGGGGTTTATGGGGTAAATCAGGTGCTTGGCTTTGGGGTATGGGGGGTGATCAAAATTTGCGGGTTTTGGGGGGGGGGTTTGGGGTGATCAGGTTCCTGGTATGGTGTTAAATGGTGGGGGATCCGGGGTGCGGGGTATGGGGTTAGGTGGTGATCGGATCCGGGTTTTGGGGGTTAGGTTGGCACCCTCCCATTATTGGTGGTGATCAGGGGAGG
This sequence comes from Staurois parvus, assembly GCA_951230385.1. Lineage (NCBI taxonomy): Eukaryota > Metazoa > Chordata > Amphibia > Anura > Ranidae > Staurois > Staurois parvus. The sequence continues at coordinate 171,947 of CATNWA010016687.1, read as the reverse complement.
GGTTAGAAGGAGGGTGGGCGGTTTTCCGGTTTGGTGATCGGAAACTGGGTGGGGGGTTTTTAAAGGGTTTTGGAGGGGGTTTAGGGTTTGGGGTGATCAGGATCCGGGTTATGGTGTATGGCGGAATGGGGTGGGGTTTTAGCTGGTATGGCGGGGGTTTTTTTTTATGGGGTTTGTTAGGATCTGGTTAGGGGGGTTAGGGGTTTTGATCAGGAATTTGGGGGGGGTATGGGGGTTTTCAAATTTTGGGGGGTAGGGGGTGTTCAGGGGTGGGGTTTTGGGTTTTATGGGGGAAAAGGTGGGGGGGATAGGGGGTAGGGTCTGGAAAGGGGGTTTATGGTGGGGTATGGGAAAAGGGTTTATTTGGGTAGTTGGTAGGGGATTTAAGGATCCTGGTTTGGGGTTTTTGGGGGGCGGGTTGAAACAGGGGGTTTTTGGGGTTAACCGGGCCCGGATTTTGGGGGTTTTAAATTTTGGGGTGGGGAACGGGTCGGTTGGGGTTCGGTGATCGGGATGTTTGGGGTATGGCGGTTTAAATTTTATGGGGTTATGCGGGGATGGTTGGTGGGGGGTTAAGGGCGGGGGTGAAAAGGATGTTGGTAGGGGGTTTTAATTTAGGGGGTACCGATTTTGGGTTTTGGGGTTTGGGTGAACCCAAGGGGGGCTGGTATGGGGTATGGTGGTGATAAAGGCCTTTGGAATTGGGGGGAAAATGGTGGTGACCCAAAAAAATCCCTGGTTTATGGGTAGGGTGGTGATCAGGACCTGGTATGGGGGTATGGGGGATCGGGGGTTTTGGGGTATGGGGTATGGTGGTGTCGGTTTTCCTGGTAGGGGGGGTTATGGTGGTGATCAGGGCCGGGAGGGGGGAATGGTGGTGATCAGAATGCTGGTATGGGGAGGGTGGTCGATCAGATCCGGGTATGTGTAATGGTTGGAGATCGGGGTGCTGGTATGGGTATTGGTTGGTCGATCCAAGATCCTGGTATGGGGTATGGACTGGTGATCCAGGGTGCACTGTCATGGGGTCTCTGTGGGTGGTGTTCTAGTGCTGGTATGGGTAGGGTGGTGATCAGGATCATGTATGGTGTATGGCTCGGCGATCGGGTGTGGTGGTATGGGGGGTATGGTGGTGATCACAGGGTATCCTGGTATGGGGTAGGGATGGTTGATCCAGGGATCCTGGTATGGTGTATGGCGGACGCATCAGGGTGCTGGAGGTATGGGGTATGCTGGTGATCAGAGCGCTGGTATGGGGTATGGTGGTGATTCAGAATGCTGGTATGGGGGTGATGGGAGTGATCCAGTGATGTTGGTATGGGTATATGTGGTGATCAGGACACTAGTATGGGGTAGGGTGGTGGTGATCAGGATCCTGGAATGGGGGGTATGGTGGTGATTCAGTGGTGTACTGGTATGGGGTATGGTGGTGATAGCAGCGCTGGTATGGGGTATGGTGGGTGTCAGAATGCTGGTATGTTGGGGTGATCAGGATGTTGGTATGGGTATGGGTGCAATGATCCAGGTAGACACTAAGTCATGGGGTTAATCGGTGGTGGTGAACTCAGGATTGCATGGTAATGGGATATGGTGGTGATCAGGACACTGGTATGGGGTTTATGGTGGAGCGACGATCAGGGTACTGGTATGGGGCGCTCATCGACACCCCACACTATGGTTGGTGATTTCATGGTCGCTGTATGGGGGTTATGATGGTGGTGGACTTCAGGGGTCAACTAGGTTGATGGGGGTATGGCGGTGATCAGGAATTGCTGGGTATGGGGTTATTAGCGGTGCTCAGGATGTTGGTATGGGGTATGGCGGTGATCAGGATGCTGGTATGGGGTACTATTTCATAATATGGCGGTGTGATCAGGATGCACAGGGTATGGGGTTATGGCGGTGATCAGGGATGCTGGTATGGGGGTATGGCGGTGAGATCAGGATCCTGGTATGGGGTAAAATTAATGGTGTGATCAGGGTGCTGGTATGGGGTATCTGGTGGTGATCAGGGTGCTGGTATGGGGTATAGTTGGTGAATCAGGATCACTGGTATGGGGTATGGTGGTGACAGGGGTGATCCAGATCTGGTATGGGGTATGTGTGGTGATCAGAGCGCTGGTATGGGGTATGGGCTGTGATGGTGATCAGGAATCCTGGTATGGGGTATGGCGGTGATCAGGATGTGGTATGGGGTATGGTGGTGATCAGGATCCTGGTATGGGGTATGGGCAGTGATCAGGACGTTGGTATGGGGTATGGTGGTGATCAGGGATCCTGGTATTGGGGGTATGGCAGTGATCAGGACGTCTGGTATGGGGTATGGTGGTGATCAGGATCCTGGTATGGGGTATGTACTGTATGTTCCCCATTGGAGTTTACATTGGTATCCTGATGTTATGCGGCGATAACTTGGAGTACTATGTTGATTGCTGTGACTCAGGACAAGGCCATGTGATCCCCCAGACACTACAGCGTTTTGGTAATGTGATCCATGTGTGTCCGGGTATTCACATGGATCTCCAGGCTCCCAGGTACACGCTCTGTGAGCTGCGCAGGAGCCGCCGATGCAAGTTGATGTACAGGCACATTACCCGATCGGCAACTACTCTGCCGGTAGCGGTTATTTTAAAAAAAAAAAAAGATAAAACTTTTTGATATTCAGCGCTTTAGCAAAGTATTTGCCATTCAGTTTATGTTTACTTTGAAGTAAATAGTCCCAAATACAAGAGCCATATGTACATCCGTATCCTTGAATCTCCGTGAGCTCTGAGTATTTCTTCCAGATTCTGTTTTCCCAGTCATCCAGAGTGAGACTTTTCTGTAATAAAGACCGCTCACTGCTGGCTCTCTTCCCTTCTGCAGGGTGACTGGTTTTGTCTCCAACCCCCTCTGTAGTTTTCTGCAGGCAGCCATAGTGGGTGGAGCCTACTGGATCCCTCCTGCAGCTCTTCTCTATGCACCAGGCTATGTAGTGTTTTCTGTCACTGCCACATTTAACAAAGGTATAATCTGGGTTTGCAGAATTATTTGGTGCATACAATGTGGATTTGTATATCCTTTGTGGCTCTTGATTTGTTTGTGTTGGAGTCCAGTTTTAATGTCTTCTCCTCGTCTATATCGCTACAAGATTGTAGATTTAGAAAACCGGTATTAGTTTACTGAATGAGTCTCCCCCAACAATTGGGGCTGAATGGTATAAACACTGAATATAAAAACAATAACGAGGCATCCAAGATTACAATGCGTCTTTAGGAGTGTGAGCTCCGCCCATGTATACAGACGCACTGATTGTGGTTTTTCCTGGGTTCAGTCATCCTCAATCTGTCAATTCCATCCTCCCCTGTCCAAGTCACACCACGCCCATCAACCCATCCCAGATATCAGTCAGTGACATTCCTGCGGCAGCGATGATGGGACCAGCTCAGTGTTCTACTGTACAGCGCCACGTATATGTCGAGCTATTAAATGTATAAATCTTTTGGGGGATATGGGGTGGGGGGCATTGAGTGAAGCTCCTTGGTGAGACGATGTGACTGGTCAGTGAATTTGTACGCATGCGGTATTGTCAGAGCTATATCGTGAAGGAATGGTCTTGCTCCCTGTGATGTTGAAGTTGTCTCACAAATAAATGATCGGTTACAAATGAATGTTTGCTGTATTGTAACACTGAGGGCAGAATACAAAAACAATTCAGCAGAAAAGCGTCCAAAAAAGATGACTGATTTCATGTTTGAGGGAAGAAAAGGATTTGATCCCTTCAAAAAAACGCTTGTATTTTGGGGGCCAATCCCTTGTTTGGGATCACAGAGGTCAGACGTTTCCCGGAGTTGGCCCCCCGTTTTGCACACATCTCGGAGGGATTTTTGGCCCCCTCTCTTTGGGGTCCTTCCCAAATCATTAAAAGGGTTTGGGGGTGAGTTTTGGAACTCAAAAATTTCAGCTCCCTCTACAGATTTTAATCAGATTAAAGGGCTGGAGACTGGCCCAAGCCACTCGGACTAAGTGCTTCTTTTTGAGCCCCTCCTTTGTTGCCTTGGCCTGGTTTTTTGGTCATTGTCTGCTGGAACACCCATCCACAACCCATTTTCAATGCCCTGGCTGGGGAAGAAGGTTTTCACCCAAGATTTTATGGTACTTGCCCGTCCTCGTCCTTTGATGCGGTGCAGTTGTCTGTCCCCCCTTTGCAGAAAAACACCCCCCAAAGCCAATGTTTCCCCCATGTTTCCGTTGGATGGTGTTCTTGGGGTCATAGGCAGTTCCTCCTCCTCCAAACCGGCGGTTTGGTTTATGCCCAAAGACCCCGATTTTGGTCTCATTTGGTAAAAAAATTTAACCAGCCCTCCTCTGCATCATTCAGATGTTCAGTGGCAATTAGAGGGCCGGAATGTGCTTTCTTAAGCGAGGGACCTTGGGCATGCAGGTTTCGCCCTTTGTCGGGTTTTGTGTGTTTCCCCAATTGTTTTCGGGGTGACTGTGGCCCCCAAAATCCCGGAGATCTTTGGGAAAAGTCCTCAGTGTAGTTCTGGGTGATTCCCCCTGTTTCTTGATCATTGCCTCCCGAGGTGAGATTTGCATGGTGCACCGACTAGGGAGCTGACATTGTTTTGGTTTCTTCCATTGTGATGATTGCCCAAAATGTTGTCCCTTTTTTTCATCAAGCTGCTTGGAAATAGTTGGTACCCCAGTCCGCCTTGGTAGGTTCTTTTGTCCCTGAACCCTTTGGGACAGCTTTTTGGTCTTTCCCATGGTGGAGATTTTGGGAAATTGTGGTTTGTTTGTCCTGTGGAAGGTGTCTTTTATACGGGAAAACAATGAGTTAGCAGCACCCTTTAAGAGACTGCTTCTTTCAGCTTTTTCCTGTTGAAAGACACCGGTAGCGAAATCTGCTAAATGTTAGGGGATAAAACCTTTTTTTCCCTATAACGCGATCTTTATCTTTTTTTTAGAACTTTTCTGCTGTTTTGTTGTTGTTTCTGTTTCAGTTTACAGAAATTCCCTTTTTTGGGACCGATAATTTCTTTGTGAGGGAAAAAAAATTAAACTCGGGGGGGAGCAAAAATCGCTTTTTTCATTGTATACTTGTATGTTCCTTGTGCCCCCCCGTAGCTGTGCGGGTGAAGTGGAGAGCAGCGCCTCCTGTGGCCCCTCAAAAGGATTCAGTGAAAAAGGACCCATCACACACATCACAGAGATGGAATCCTCACTGAGCCCCGGAACATTCCCCCCCAATCACCTGTTTCCCCCAGGTGACAAAAAAGCATGTGCCCCGACCGATTAGGAAAACGCCGGCGGCAAGCCAAGTTTATTAGACCCCCGACTCCGGGGATGGTCAGCCCCACCGTTTTTCAGTCGGCGTTGGGAAAAAAAAAAAGCACAGGGAGGGGACGGGGGGGAAACTGAGTTCAGGGAAAAATTTTTGGAGAAATTTATGTTTCGTGTGACTTACCCTTCCATCAGAATGCTTTTTTTTTTACTGAAAAAGGGAGAGAGGAGGAGAGGAAGGAAGGGAGGAAGGAAGGGGGAGGGAGGGAAGGAAGGGAGGAAGGGGGGGGGGGAAGGAAAAAGGGGGGGGGGGGGGGGGGAGGAAGGGGGAGGGGGGGGAAGGGAGGGGGGGAAAGGGAAGGAAGGGGGGGGGAAGGAAAGGGGAAAAGGAAAGGGGGGGGAAGGAAGGGGGAAGGGGGGGAAAGGGAAGGAAGGAAGGGGGAGGGGGGGGGAGGAAGGGGGAAGGAAAAGGGAAGGAAGGAGGGAGGAAAGGAAAGGGGAAAGGAAGGGGGAAAGGGAAGGGGGGGGGAAAGGGAAAAGGAAAGGGAAGGAGGAAGGAAGGGGGGGGGAGGTTAAAGGGGGGGGGAGGGGGGGGGGGAGGGGGAGGGGGGAAGGGAGGGGGGGGGGGGGGGGGGGAGGGGGGGGGGGGGGGGGAGGGGGGAAGGGGGGGGGGGAGGGGGGGGGGGGGGGGGGGGGAGGAAGGAAAGGGGGGAAGGGGGGAAAGGGGGGGGGGGAAGGGGGGAAGGGGGGGGGGAAAAAGGGGGGGGAAGGGAAAGGGGGGGGGAAGGGAAAAGGGGGAAGGAAGGGAAGGAGGAAAGGGGAAGGGGAGGGAGGGGGAAGGAAGGGGGGAAGGATGGAAAGGGGGGAGGGAAAAGGAAAGGAAGGGAAAAGGGGGAAGGGGGAAAAAAAAAGGAAAAGGGGAGGGAAGGGGGGGAGGGGGGGAGGGGGGGAAAGGAAGGGAAGGGGGAGGGGGAGGAAAGGGGAAAGGGGGGAAAGGGGGGGGGAAGGGAAGGAGGGGGAAGGGAAAGGGGGAAGGGAGGGGGGGAAGGGGGGGGAGGAAGGGGGGGGGGGGGGGGGGGGGAGGAAGGGGGGGGGAAGGGAGGGAAAGGGGGAAGGGGGGGAAGGGGGAAGGAAGGGGAAGGAAGGAAGGAAGGGAAAGGGGGGAAAGGGGAAGGAGGGAGGAAGGGAGGAAGGGGGGGAAGGAAAGGGGAGGGGGGGAGGGGGGGAAAGGAAGGGAGGAAGGGGGGGAGAGAATGTATTGAAGGAAAACAAAAAAGGGAAAAGGGGGGGGGGAAAAAGGAAAGGGGATGGAGGAAATGAGAGGGGGAGAAGATGGAATAAAGGGAGGGGGAGGGGGAATGAGTAACGAAAAGGAAAGGGAGAGATTAGGAGGAGGGATGAGAGGAGAGAAGAAGAGGAAAAGGAGGAGAAGGGAGGAAGGGCAGGAAAGGGGAAGAAGGAGAGGGGCGAGAGAAAGAGATGGAGGAGAGGAGAGAGAGAGGGGAAAGGGGAAGAAGAGATGAGAGGAGAGGAGAGAAGAAGAGGGAGGAGAAGGGAGGAGAGGGGAGAGGAGAGAAGAGGAGGAGGGGAAAAGAAGAGGGGAGGGAGAAGAGAAGAGAGGGGGAAAAGGGGAAGAAGAAGAGGGAGGAGAGGGGGAGGAAGAAGGGAAAAAGGAGAAGAAGGAGGGAGAGTGAGAGAAGGAGATGAGGGAAAGGAGAGAGATAATGAGAAGGAGAGAGAGTTTAGGAGAAGGGGAGGGGGGGGGGGGGGGGGGGGAGGAGAGAAGAGAGGCAGAAAGGAGAGAGAGAAAAAAGAGGCGGGAGGAGAAGAAGGGAGGAGAGTGAGGAAAGAGATGGAGGAGAGAGAAAGAGGAGGAGAGGAGAAGAGTTTGAGAGAAGAGGAGAGTAGAAGAGGGAGGAGAGGGGGGGAAAAAGGAAGAAGAGGAGAAGACGGAGGGAGAGGAGAAAAGGAGATGAAAGGAAAGGAGAGAGAGAAGAGAAGAGGGAGGAGAGTAAAAAAGGGATGAGGGAGGAGAGAGAAAAAGGAGAGGAGAATGAAAGGCGGGAAAGGCAAAATGAAATAATACCAATATGAAGAATTTCCCAGCCCGGTGTCATTACCGAAGCTCCACTCGCTGCTCCTCCCGCAGGGGTTCGGTTTCGTCCGGGTCAGAGATTTTCTGATGACCTTTGCTGATTTGTCACATTTTTTTTTTTTTTTTCCGGGGTTTTTTTTCCTACCCAAACCTTTTTTACACAGGACAAATCACAGTGCTGTGATAAAATAGTACATGGAACAGTCCCAGTGCTGAGATGAATACGTAACACTGGACTGTCACAGTGCTGAGATAAAACATAACAGGACAGTCCCAGTGCTGAGATAAAACGTAACTCAGGACTGTACCAGTGCTGAGATAAAATGTACACTCAGGGACAGTCCAGTGCTGAGAAGATAAATGTACACAGGGACAGTCCCAAGATGCTGAGATAAAATCATACACAGGACAGTTCCCCAGTGCTGAGATAAAACGTACACAGGACAATCCCAGTGCTGAGATTACTGAACAACACATACATAGAGAGGTTCTTTTCAACTCAGCATAATGATATCACTATCTAATGATCACATGTACCAGCCCATTGGTCACTCTGGAAGTAGATAAACAGGCCCCCCCCACCCCCACCCCGCGTTCTTGCCGAATTCCAATGAGAGAAGGTTACATTAGGTGGCGCCGTTTCAGTTCCATATTTTCCTCTGCCCTGATGACGTAACGCCTGCAGAGCAATTGCTGTCATTTGTGTGATTACTATAATGTCCCACACCAGTGCGGGGTTGGGGGAGGAGAAGGGGGATCGGGGCGAGGACCTCCTCTTACCTGTTCTTGTTAATATTCTGACGTTCTTATTCCCTTCAGCTGCCCTCTCAATGCTCACCTTTTTACCCCCCCCCCATTTCCCTTCTAATTGTTGCTCTTAGCACACGGGTGTCAAACTGGCAGCCTCCAGCTGTTCCCAAAACTACAAGTCCCATGAGGCATTGCAAGATTGACAGTTACACAAGCTAGAGAGAGCTCCACAAAGGCAAGAGGAATGATGGGACTTGTAGTTTTGAACAGCTGGTGGGCGCCAGTTTGGACACCAATGACAGGTCACTTTGCCTTCAGTGATGCTACCACCATAGAGGACTCTTTCTCTAGGCCATTTGTTACCCAAGGTCGGGGGATCAGCAGGTTTCCCTTCCATACAGACGCTTCAGCTGTTCTCTTTATTCTAACCATTCCTCTTCCCAAAATATGGTCACAATCAGAGGTGGGACTGACAACTCATGGGGCCCCCCGGGCATATAAAGGGATTTCATGGGGCCCCTGTGTCCTCACCCCACACTCAAACCACACCCAAAAAAGCCTATGAAAGGTACTAGGGGCATCTCATGGGGGCCCCTCTACTGACCCTGGGCCACTCGGTAGTGCCCGAGTTCCGAATGGTCTGCAGTCCACACCCTGGTCACAATTTATTCCTCATGGTTGCAGTATTAACCCACCTCGCCCCTCCTGAGGATTTAACCCCCTTAATGGACCACCGCCTCTTTTTGCTACTCGGCACTGCACTAATTCAACAGATAATTGCGCGGTCATGCTATATGCTGCACCCAAACGAAATTTTACATCCTTTTTTTCACACCACAAATAGAGCTTTCTTTCGGTGTGGCATTGATCTCACCTGTGCGCTTTTTATTTTTTTAAAGCTATAAACAAAAAAATGACAGACAACAATTTTGAAGGAAAAACAATATTTTTTTACTTTCAGCTATATAAAAATATATAGTTAAACTACAAAGTTAGTTATAAATTTAGGACAAAATATATAATTCTGCTCCATGTTTTTGGTATAAAAAATCCCAATAGTATATATTGATTGCTTTGTGTGGAAAGTTATAGCGTCTACAAAAAAACTTTGGTATAGATCAGGGGTGGGCAAACTTTTTGACTTGAGGGCGCAATGGGTTTAATATATTGGACCGGGGGCCGGACCAAGAGTAGATGAATGATGTGTATGTGTCATCCACATAGTAAAAAGTATGTAATATTCCCCATAGTAAGAAAATAGTAATTTCTTCCCCCATTATAGTAATTCTCACCCCCATAGTAATTCATCCCCAATAGTAATTCTATCCACCCATAATAGTAATTCATCCCCCTTATCTAATAATTCATCCCCTTTAATAGTTAATTTATCCCCATATAGTTATTTATTCTCCAATAATTAATTTCATCCCCCCATATAGTAATTCATCCCCCTATTTGTAATTCATCCCCCCTATTAGTAATTAATTCACCATATAGTATATTCATTCCCCATATTTAATTCATCCTTCCATATTAAGTTCCCCAAAAGTCCCCCCTGTGTCAATTCAACTTACCTTTGCTCCGCGCGTTCCTCTCGCCGTGTTCCCGCGCCGTTCCGGTCTTCAGGGCGGACTGTCGAGAGGAGCCTAGCTCCCTCACGTTCGTCACGGCTGCCAACGCCTACACAAAATCCTGACAGCGCCCATCCTGACAGTACTCACGCTCCGCCAACTGCCGGAACTTAAAAGGTCCGCCGGGCCGTATACGGCCCCCTCGGGGCCGTAGTTTGACCATTGCTGGTATAGATAATGGAATTTACACAGATTTTACGCAGCTTTCTGATTGCCCAATCACCATTCTCACTTGAGGGTGCTAAAAAATTACCAGTGATAGTAAAAACACCACCAAATGATTCCTTTTTCGGGAAGTAAAGTAACAATTCTAAGCTATCTGCTGAGAGGCTGAGATATTGAGTCCATGAAGAAATGAAATTTTTTCCCCACAAGTTTCTGGGAAAATGGACAAAATACTTTTTTTTTTCTTTACACGAAATATGTCATTTTAAATGGCAAATATTAATCTCGCACATGAAAAATAATATGGGGTATATGTGGTTATTACACCACCAAATTAATTTCATTAATATATTTTAGCTACTTTCTACTGAGTATGGGGATAATTACCTCATTAATTGTGGAGGACTTTTATGGGAAGCATAGGATGACCAAATTCAGGAGCCTGTATCATCACAAGACCACTTTGATAGCCTGATTAGGTGCGTAAATTCCTATATTACCACTTCCTCACTACCTATCTACAGTTTTGAAAGGCCCTGTACATGCACAGGATAGCAAGAAAAACCACCCAAAAATGACCATTTCTGGAAATAGAAACCCATAGGATTTAAAAAGACGGAATGGTGAGTTTATTTTGCAGATCTCATTTTTTTCACAAGGTTTTTGAAATTTATAAAAAAAAATAGAAAAAATATGTTTTTGTTTTTTTTCTTCATTTAAAAAATAAAACTTGTGGAAACAATTGAGATCTTGCTAAAATTGAAACTTTACCGTGCTTTTTTATCAAATTCTTTGGGTGGTATATTTCCAAAAAGAGGTCATTTGGGGGGGGGGGTTGTGCTATCCTGGCTTTTCAGGGACTCCGTTTAAACTGTGATAGGGTTAAGTTCTGGAAATGTTTAATATTAAAAATTAAATGCTTCTTTAAAAAAATTTGAAGGTGCCTTTATTGGAATTTTGGGGTCCTGTTCTTGCTTAGACTGCACAAAAATCTCTCACATGTGGTACCCCCACATTTTGGAGAAGTTAGCCAGATTGTATTTTGTGGAGTAATTTCCACAATAGTTAAGCTAATTGTCTGCATATAAAAATTATCAAGTACATAACAAAAAATATTCCAATAATTATTTAAAAACAATTTTATTAAAAAAAGAACTAAAAAAGAATGATAAAAAAAATAAAAACAAAAACCCCCCCCCCCCCCCCCCCCCCCCCCCCCCCCCCCCCCCTTTTTTTTAATACATATTTTTCCGCAAAATCCCCCCCCCTGATAAAAAAATAAATTTTCTAATTGACTCAACATGCCTTTACAGGAATAGTTTGGGGAAAAAACTACTTTCCAAAAATAGGGTCATTTTGTGGGGTCAAAATCATGGGGCATTTTATTGCCCAGAGATTAGAAGGTTGATTTTATGACCAAATACACAGGAAGCGGGACTGAAATTTAAATCATGGGGCCCCTGAGGCAAATAGGGGATAAATGGGGGCCCGTGACTTGCCCTCAAACTCAAAAAAGCCTATTAAAAAAATAAGTTTTTATTAAGGGGCAAATCATGGGCCCCCTAATTGAAAACCAAAATTATCGGGCTCAGTGCCTTCGTTTCCTAATTGGTCAAAGTCCGCCCCTGCCACACATCAACATCAACTATCCTAATCACGAAAATCCAAGACCTTTTCTGACACTTTTTTGTTCACATGAACAAAAAATTCTAGTTTTTTTGCTAGGAATTAATTTAATTCAACCATTTTGATTATATATTTTTTTTCAGCAGAAACATTTTAGTGAAAATAAAATTTTTGGGTGCTTACAAATTTTTATGGCACATAGTACTTGCGCCAGCGATTTTTCTAAAAATCAATAAATTTTAAAAAAAAAATTTTTTACTTTTAATGGCACAAAAAAAACACAAATCATAAAAAGTTGCCAATTGTTTGGTAAAATTAAAAGATATGGTATTTCCGAGTAAAATAGGATTACCAATACATTGAAACATTATTTTAAACTGCGGCATGCCCCGTTTAATGCTCGACAATACTGCAAAATAACATTTTTATTATCAATAGGCCAACGCTTTAAAAAGAACACATTTTTAGATTTTAAACAGAGGAGCGTCTAGTGTTAGGAAATTACTGTCCTTGATCTGAGGTTCTCGGCGATACCTCACATGCATGGTGCAACATGCTGTTTTTAGTAATACCGGCACAGGCGTCAAAGCTTGTGCAACCACAGGTTTGCGTCGCTCTGGAGGAGGCGGCTCGCAAATTTTTTTTTTTTTAGTTATTTTGATTTTTTTCTTAATTATTTTTACATTTTACCTTCATTTTTTTTTTTGCTTTGATCAACTTCTATTGCTATTATTTTAGGATATGCACCTAAAATAAACCCGAATAAACTTCTAATTGGGCATTGTTCATATATTCTTTTTGAGAATTCTTGGGGGTCTATTTCAGGAATACTGGATATCTCACTCTGACCTTAACATTATTAATCAAACAACAATCGGTGATTCAGATTTGCCTTTCCCAATTTACAAATTGGTGGCTGGTTTATATCCTTGTGGAACATAAAGTGATGAAATGCTTTGTAGCTTATCCGAAAATTCTTAGACTATAGAATGTGGTGCCGGCAAAATTCTGGTAGTCCAATTCAGCTCATATGGTTCAAAAAAAAATGCAGGGTAAAAAAACCCGGCTGTCAATAATCAAAAGTTCCCCCGATGACACGAGACTGAAAACAATAAAAGCCGTGGAAGGCAAATAAAAAAGGGGGAAAAAACATCTCCGAGAAAGATGTAAAAAAAAAATCCTGCAGAAAAATTTAAAAAAAAAAACGAAATTGCTTTTACATTGAAAAGCCGAAATCGCACGCAAAAAAAAAAAATATAAAAAGAAGAATGTCTGCAGCTGTAGGCATCAAATATCCTGGTTAAAAAATAATCAAAGTCATGTGATGTACCAGTACTCAGCGCTGTACAGTAGCAAAGGGGGGACAGAAAAATGAGACAAGGGAAAGAGTAACAAGATACAATAAACGAGGGGTAATCGAGGGCCCTGCTCTGTCGAGCTTAAAATCTAGGATAGGGAGGGGGAGGTGGTAACAGGCGCTTGTTGTTTTCTCTTTTTTTTAAAATTGTATGCAAAATTTATAGTGGAAACCATGTTGGTATTCTTAATTAAAAACTGACTAATAAAAATAATTTAACAATAATAAAAAAAAAATAACAATATAATACAAAAAAATTGAATTGATAATAATAATAAAAATAATAGGATTATGATGATGAAGAATAATTTAATACAAATAATAATAAAATAAAATACAATACAAATAATAATATTATAATAAAAAAATATATATAATAAAAAAAATACAAAATTATATTACAGATTATAATTATGATGAAGAATGAATTTAATACAAATATGATTAAAAGTATTAAAAATATTATTTATTATTATTATTAAATATTTATTAATATAAAATAAAAATTTTAATAATAAATACTAAATATAAAATAATTAAAATTATAAATAATATTATAAATAAAAAATAAAATACCAATAAAAAATAAAAAATTTTAACAGCAAAAATAAAACGATAAAATAATATTAATAAAACAATAATAATTATAAAAAAAAAATATAAAAACAGTAAAAAAAATAATAATAAAATATAAAAAAAAATAATAATAATCATTTTCATTAATATAATTTAAAAAATAGGTTTGTGTTGACCAGTGAAAAAATGTTAGTTTTCTTTAAAATTTAATATGTATGTAAAAAAAAAATATGGAAACCTGTTGGTAATCTAATTTAAAAACTGTACTAATAAAATAAATATTTTAAAAAAAATAATAAAATGATATTAAGAAAATAAAAATAAAAAAAAAATAAAAATAAAATAAAATAATAAAAAAAATTAAATTTATTTATATAAAATATTGATGAAAAATAATTTTATAAAAAATAATGATAATAATTTAATAATTAAAAATATAAATATATAATAATAATAAAAAAAATAATATTAAATTAATCCTTACCTGTAACCCCGGGGGTCCTCTCCTCAGTCATCTCCGGCCCCTTCACCCCTCCGCCATCATTTCCCCCTCAGGAAAGGCCTCAGGCGGCTCCTCCATCCCTGGGATGCGAAGGATACTCGTTGCCGAGAGCAACCAGACTCCATAACAACCTCCACCTGGCAGCAGCAGCCATAGCAACCAGCCGAGCAGCCGTCCGCATCCCTGCACTCGCGCTTGCGCCGTGTGAACAGTGAGAGAGCGCCCTCTGCTGGGGAGAAGCGGTGCGGCGGCTGTGTTGGAAATTGTCGGACTGATCTTCGGTGGATTATCCGGGAAATATCGAGTTCAGATGAATCTGCTCCGGGCAATGTATCCACAATTATGATTGATTTTTATCTGATTTCTGTAGCAAAATGTCCTCCTAATCTGCCTTCTGAATAGTTTTCACCAAACTGAAAATGGGAACAAAAGAAAAAAACAAAACGCAGAAAGCGTTCCGCGCACGGGCGCTCCGTTGTGTCTCGATATTTCCTCCTATAAGTCGGGGAGCGCAAAGCAAATCCAACCAACACCTTGAGTTAGCAAAGGCAAAACCAAAGTGTGGCAGGAACCGCTCAAAGCAAGCCAAAAGCAGGTCAGAAACCAAGTGAAGTGGGTTAAGGCAAGTCAGAAGTAAGTCAAAAGCCAATCGAAGTAAGTCAAAGAAAGTCAGAAACTAATTGAAGTACATCAAAGTAAGTCAGAAGCCACTTGAAATAAATCAGGCGCAAGTCAAAAGCCAATTGAAGTAAGTCAAAGTAAGTCAAAAGAGAGTCAATGTAAATATGAAGCAAGCCAAAAGCCAATCCAAGTAAGTAAAATCAAGTCAGAAGCCAACCGGAGAAATTCAAAGCAAGTCAAAAGAGAGTCAAAAGACAAACTAAACAAGACAAAGCAAATCAGAGGCAAGTCAAAAGCCAATCAAGGCAAGTCACAGCAGGTCAGAAACCAAGTGAAGTGGGTTAAGGCAAGTCAGAATTAAGTCAAAAGCCAATCGAAGTAAGTCAAAGAAAGTCAGAAACTAATTGCACTACATCAAAGTAAGGCAGAAGCCACTCGAAGTAAATCTGGAGCAAGTCAAAAGCCAATCCAAGTAAGTAAAAGCAAGTCAGAAGGAAGTCAAAAGCCAACTGAAGAAATTGAAAGCAAGTCAAAAGAGAGTCAAATGATAATCAAAGCAAGTCAAAGCAAATCAGAAGCAAGTCAAAACCAAATTAAGTCACAGCAGGTCAGAAACCAAGTGAAGTGGGTTAAGGCAAGTCAGAATTAAGTCAAAAGCCAGTCGAAGTAAGTCAAAGCAAGTAAAAAAGAGATCAACATAAATATGAAGCAAGCCAAAAACCAATCCAAATAAGTTAAAGCAAGTTAGGAGCAAGTCAAAAGACAACCGAAGAAATTCAAAGCAAGTCAAAAGAGAGTCAAAAGACAATCGAAGTAAGTCAATGAAAGTCAGAAACACCTCTTGTATCGTGTCTGCAGTCTCTGGTCATCTCCTGTACTATGTCCGCAGTCTCTGGTCATCTCCTGTACTATGTCTGCAGTCTCTGGTCATCTCCTGTACTGTGTCCGCAGTCTCTGGTCATCTCCTGTACTGTGTCCGCAGTCTCTGGTCATCTCCTGTACTGTGTCCGCAGTCTCTGGTCATCTCCTGTACCGTGTCCGCAGTCTCTGGTCATCTCCTGTACTGTGTCCGCAGTCTCTGGTCATCTCTTGTATCGTGTCTGCAGTCTCTGGTCATCCCCTGTACTATGTCCGCAGTCTCTGACCATCTCCTGTACTATGTCCGCAGTCTCTGGTCATCTCCTGTACTATGTCCGCAGTCTCTGGTCATCTCCTGTACTGTGTCTGCAGTCTCTGGTCATCTCCTGTACTATGTCTGCAGTCTCTGGTCATCTCCTGTACTGTGTCCGCAGTCTCTGGTCATCTCCTGTACTATGTCTGCAGTCTCTGGTCATCTGTACTATGTCCGCAGTCTCTGTTCATCTCCTGTACTATGTCCGCAGTCTCTGGTCATCTCCTGTACTGTGTCCGCAGTCTCTGGTCATCCCCTGTACTGTGTCCGCAGTCTCTGGTCATCCCCTGTAATATGCCTGCAGTCTCTGGTCATCTCCTGTACTGTGTCTGCAGTCTCTGGTCATCTCCTGTACTGTGTCTGCAGTCTCTGGTCATCTCCTGTACTATGTCCGCAGTCTCTGGTCATCTCCTGTACTATGTCCGCAGTCTCTGGTCATCTCCTGTACTATGTCCGCAGTCTCTGGTCATCTCCTGTACTATGTCCGCAGTCTCTGGTCATCTCCTGTACTATGTCCGCAGGCTCTGGTCATCTCCTGTACTGTGTCCACAGTCTCTGGTCATCTCCTGTACTGTGTCCGCAGTCTCTGGTCATCTCTTGTATCGTGTCTGCAGTCTCTGGTCATCCCCTGTACTGTGTCTGCAGTCTCTGGTCATCTCCTGTACTATGTCTGCAGTCTCTGGTCATCCCCTATATACTTGTCTGCAGTCTCTGGTCATCTCCTGTACTGTGTCCGCAGTCTCTGGTCATCTCCTGTACTATGTCTGCAGTCTCTGGTCATCTGTACTATGTCCGCAGTCTCTGGTCATCTCCTGTACTATGTCCGCAGTCTCTGGTCATCTCCTGTACTATGTCCGCAGTCTCTGGTCATCTCCTGTACTGTGTCCGCAGTCTCTGGTCATCTCCTGTACTATGTCTGCAGTCTCTGGTCATCCCCTATACTATGTCTGCAGTCTCTGGTCATCTCCTGTACTGTGTCCGCAGTCTCTGGTCATCTCCTGTACTATGTCTGCAGTCTCTGGTCATCTGTACTATGTCCGCAGTCTCTGGTCATCTCCTGTACTATGTCCGCAGTCTCTGGTCATCTCCTGTACTGTGTCCGCAGTCTCTGGTCATCCCCTGTACTGTGTCTGCAGTCTCTGGTCATCTCCTGTACTATGTCCGCAGTCTCTGGTCATCTCCTGTACTATGTCCGCAGTCTCTGGTCATCTCCTGTACTATGTCCGCAGTCTCTGGTCATCTCCTGTACTATGTCCGCAGTCTCTGGTCATCTCCTGTACTATGTCCGCAGTCTCTGGTCATCTCCTGTACTGTGTCCGCAGTCTCTGGTCATCTCTTGTATCGTGTCTGCAGTCTCTGGTCATCCCCTGTACTGTGTCTGCAGTCTCTGGTCATCTCCTGTACTATGTCTGCAGTCTCTGGTCATCCCTATACTATGTCCGCAGTCTTTGGTCATCTCCTGTACTGTGTCCGCAGTCTCTGGTCATCTCCTGTACTATGTCTGCAGTCTCTGGTCATCTGTACTATGTCCGCAGTCTCTGGTCATCTCCTGTACTGTGTCCGCAGTCTCTGGTCATCTCCTGTACTGTGTCCGCAGTCTCTGGTCATCCCCTGTACTGTGTCCGCAGTCTCTGGTCATCTCCTGTACTATGTCCGCAGTCTCTGGTCATCTCCTGTACTATGTCCGCAGTCTCTGGTCATCTCCTGTACTGTGTCCGCAGTCTCTGGTCATCTCCTGTACTATGTCCGCAGTCTCTGGTCATCCCCTGTACTATGTCCGCAGTCTCTGGTCATCCCCTGTACTATGTCCGCAGTCTCTGGTCATCCCCTGTACTATGTCCGCAGTCTCTGGTCATCTCCTGTACTATGTCCGCAGTCTCTGGTCATCCCTGTACTATGTCCGCAGTCTCTGGTCATCTCCTGTACTGTGTCCGCAGTCTCTGGTCATCCCCTGTACTGTGTCCGCAGTCTCTGGTCATTCCCTGTACTATGTCCGCAGTCTCTGGTCATCCCCTGTACTGTGTCCGCAGTCTCTGGTCATCTCCTGTACTGTGTCCGCAGTCTCTGGTCATCTCTTGTACTGTGTCTGCAGTCTCTCTGGTCATCTCCTGTAGTATGTCTGCAGTCTCTGACCATCTCCTCTAGTCTGTCTGCAGTCCCTGACCATCTCCTGCAGTATGTCCGCAGTCTCTGGTCATCTCCTGTACTGTGTCCGCAGTCTCTGGTCATCTCCTGTACTGTGTCCGCAGTCTCTGGTCATTTTCTGTACAGTGTCCGCAGTCTCCGGTCATCCCCTGTACCGTGTTTGCAGTCTCATCCGGTCATCTCCTGTACTGTGTCCGCAGTCTCTGGTCATCCCCTGTACTATGTCTGCAGTCTCTGGTCATTTTCTGTACAGTGTCCGCAGTCTCCGGTCATCCCCTGTACCGTGTTTGCAGTCTCCGGTCATCTCCTGTACTGTGTCCGCAGTCTCCGGTCATCTCCTGTACTGTGTCTGCAGTCACCGGTCATCTCCTGTACTGTGTCCGCAGTCTCCGGTCATCTCCTGTACTGTGTCTGCAGTCACCGGTCATCTCCTGTACCGTGTCCGCAGTCTCTGGTCATCTCCTGTACCGTGTCCGCAGTCTCTGGTCATCTCCTGTACCGTGTCCGCAGTCTCCGGCCATCTCCTGTACTGTGTCCGCAGTCTCCGGCCATCTCCTGTACTGTGTCTGCAGTCTCTGGTCATCTCCTGTACTGTGTCTGCAGTCTCTGGTCATCTCCTGTACTGTGTCCGCAGTCTCCGGCCATCTCCTGTACTGTGTCTGCAGTCTCTGGTAATCCCCTGTACTGTGTCCGCAGTCTCTGGTCATCTCCTGTACTGTCCGCAGTCTCTGGTCATCTCCTGTACTGTGTCCGCAGTCTCTGGTCATCTCCTGTACTATGTCCGCAGTCTCTGGTCATCCCCTGTACTATGTCCGCAGTCTCTGGTCATCTCCTGTACTGTGTCCGCAGTCTCTGGTCATCTCCTGTACTGTGTTCGCAGTCTCTGACCATCTCCTGTACTGTGTCCGCAGTCTCTGGTCATCTCCTGTACTGTGTCCGCAGTCTCTGGTCATCTCCTGTACTGTGTTCGCAGTCTCTGACCATCTCCTGTACTGTGTTCGCAGTCTCTGACCATCTCCTGTACTGTGTCCGCAGTCTATGGTCATCTCCTGTACTGTGTCCGCAGTCTCTGGTCATCTCCTGTAGTGTGTCCGCAGTCTCTGGTCATCTCCTGTAGTGTGTCTGCAGTCTCTGACCATCTCCTGTACTATGTCTGCAGTCTCTGACCATCTCCTGCACTATGTCTGCAGTCTCTGACCATCTCCTGTGCTATGTCTGCAGTCTTTGACCATCTCCTGTACTATGTCTGCAGTCTCTGACCATCTCCTGTAGTATGTCTGCAGTCTCTGACCATCTCCTGTGCTATGTCTGCAGTCTCTGACCATCCCCTGTACTATGTCTGCAGTCTCTGACCATCTCCTGTAGTATGTCTGCAGTCTCTGACCATCTCTCTGTACTATGTCTGCAGTCTCTGACCATCTCTTGTATCATGTCCACAGTCTCTGACCATCTATGCAATCTGGCTTGCCTATAAATAGACTTAACCGAATCCGTGGAACGCGTGTGTTCAGCCATTGTCTCGTGCCGGCAGATATATTCACTTTATGGTGGAGTTGGACGTGTCATATCATCTACAATGTTTGTATGTCCACGGTACATGGATGGGATCGATTTATCGATCGATTCAAAAGTGTATGGTTCTGTCGCACGTGGAGTCCCATTGACAAAAATTGCACATAGATTTTAATTTTTTGTAAATGTGTGTGTGAACCGGCCCTATAGGCTCCACCCATTACCACCCCACCACCAAATCCACACTAAATTACGCTGCTTGTTTCAAACAAACAGAAGTGAGGGGGAAAAGGATGTTAATAAGGAGGCAGAAAAACACAATAAGAAATGTTTTCATGAAAAATAGATAAGAGGGCATTAGGTAGTGGATGTATATGGATTACAATTGAAGAAAAAGGCACTTTAAAGGCAATTTTATATGTTAAAAAAAAATCCAAACAATATATTTAAAAAAAATATATTTTTAAAAATATTCTTCAGATTTTTTTTTAACATATAAAAAAGGCATTTAACATATTTTTACATATATTTTTGAAATAAAAATGCATTTCAACATGCAGTGTATTTGAAGTCTACAATTTTCGCCATATTCAATATATAGTTCAGTAAATATATATATTTATATTACACTGCATGTTGAAATGCATTTTTATTTCCAAAATATATGAAAAATATTTTTAAAAAATACATTTTCAAATATCCTGTATGTCTTTAAAAATAGAAATTACAATTTTGGAACGCATTTACAAATATATGTAAAAATGGCTTTTTTTAAAAAATGACTATATTTAAAAAAATATAATTTTTAAAAATATTTATATTTTATTTAACATATTAAGGAGTCATTTTAACGTATATTTGTCCATTATAATGTATATATACACACACACACATATATATACATACATATACACATACATATATATACATACATACACACACTGTATGTTGTGTGTTTATATATATATATATATATATATATATATATATATATATTAACCCCTCACCTACAGGGCACTTATACCCCCTTCCTGCCCAGGCCAGTTTTTCAGCTTTCAGTGCTGTCACACTTTGAATGACAATTGTGCAGTCATGCAACACTGTACCCATATGAAATTTTTCTATTTTTTTTGTGACAGATAGAGCTTTATTTTGGTGCTATTTAATCAGCTCTGGGTTTTTTTATTCTTTCTTAAACAAACCAATAACCACGAAAATGTTGAAAAAAAAAATTTTTTTCTTAGTTTTTGTTATAAAATTTTGTAAATAAGTGATTTTTCTCCTTCACTGATGTGCGCTAATGAGGCTGCAGTGATGGGCACTGATAGGTGGAACTGATGAGCACTGAGGAGGAGGCACAGGTAGGTTGCACTAATGGGCATTGACAGTCATCACTGATGGCACTGAAAGGCAGCACTGATAGGAGGCACTGACGCACACTGATTGGCATTGATAGGTGGCACTGACTGGCACTGATATGTGGCACTGATGGACACTGACAGGTGGCACTGCTGGGGCTACACAGATCATCAGGGCAAACTGATCATCAGTGCCCTGATGATCAGTGTAGATGTCCCCTCCGAGGAAATCTGATTACCGGCTCTCCTCTCCTGTCAGCGTGACAGCTCGTGGGGAGAGAAATGCTGATAACTGGCATTTCCCTGTTTACATGTGATCAGCTGTGATTGGACACAGCTGATCACATGACCGAAGCCGACATCTTCGGCTTTTTCTGTAGATCGGTGATCCGCTGTGTCCGAGGGACACACGCACCACGATCGCCGCGCTGCGCGCTCCCGGAGCCGCACATGCGCACTGAGAATGAGAGGACGTCATATGACTCCTCCCAGAACGAGAGAACTGCCTTGCGCCCGTCATTGGACTATATGACGGGCAGGAGACGGTTAAAATTACTTTTTCTATGTTAAAAAAAATCTGAAGAATATATTTAAAAAAAAATTATATATTTTTAAAAATATTCTTCAGATTTTTTTTAACATATAAAAAAAGTTAACATATATTTGTAAATGCATTCCAAAAATGTAGATTATATTAATATTTATTTATTTATGGTACTTATATAGCGTCATCAATTTACGCTGAGCTTTACATATATATATTGAACATTCACATCATCCCCGCCCCCGAGGGTGTACAATCTAATGTCCCTAACTCACATTCATACATACACATATTAGGGCCAATTTATACAGGAGTCAATTAACCTACCAGCATGTCTTTGGAGTGTGGGAGGAAACCAGAGTACCCGGAGGAAACCCACGTAGGCACAGGGAGAACATGCAACATTATATACACACACATATACATATATACACACACACATACATACACACACACGCATGTTGAAAATGCGTTTTTATTACAAAATATATGAAAAGTATTTTTAAAAGTACATTTTCATATATACTGTATGTCTTTAAAAATACAAATCTACATTTTTGGAACGCATTTACAAATATATGTTAAAATTACTTTTTTATGTTAAAAAAAATCTGAAGAGTAATTTTAAAAAATATTCTTCAGATTTGTATTTTTAACCACTTGCCTACCAGGCACTTATACCCCCTTCTTTACCAGGCCAATTTTCAGCTTTCAGCGCTGTCGCACTTTGATTGACAATTGCGCGGTCATGCAACACTGTACCCATATGAAATTTTTATAATTTTTTTTCTCACAAATAGAGCTTTCTTTTGGTGGTATTTAACCTTTGCGCTATAAACAAAAAAATGCAAAAAAATTGAAAAAAAAAGTTTCTTTGTTTCTATTATAAAATTTTGCAAACAGGTAATTTTTCTCCTTCACTGATGTGCGTTGATGAGGCAGCACTGATGGGCACTGTTAGGCGGCACTGATAGGCAACACTGAAGGGCACTGATAGGCAGCACAAATGAGGTGTCACGGATAGGCGGCATTGATAGGTGGCACTGATGATGGGTACTGATAGACAGTACTGATAGGTGGCACTGACTGGCATCACTGCTGGGCACTGACTGGCGCAACTGCTGGGCACTGACTGGTGGCACTGACTGGCAGCACTGCTGGGCTGTACTGGTGGGCTCAGGTAGATGGCACTGCTGGGCACAGGTGGGCAGAACTGGTGGGTGGCACTGCTGGGCACCGAACAGGGCACTGATCATCAGTGCCCTGATTATCGGTGCCGATCCCTGCTCTGAGAACTGCCGGTTCTCGGCAGTACTTTCCTCACGCTCTGACAGCGTGAGGAAAGTGCAGCCGAGAACCGGCAATTGCATTTCCTGGTGATCAGCGTGTCATTGGACATGGCTGATCACATGGTAGAAGGCCGCTGTGATTGGCCTTTTACCACATCACGTGATCAGCTGTGTCCATAGGACACAGCGATCACGGAGAAGGCCGGGGGCGCGCAGGAGAGTGCGTTCTGGGAGGACGTCATATGATGTCATATGCCCTCCCAGAACTGGCCGGCTGCAGTGTAGCCATTATTCGGCTATCTGTGGTTGGCAAGTAGACATACAGTATATTTGAAATTGTATTTTTAAAAAATATATGTTTCATATATTTTGTAATAAAAACGCTTTTCAACATGCTCGGGGTCCTTGGTTTCCAAATGAGATGCAAAAGTTGCCCTCATCAGAAAAGAGGACTTTGGACCACTGAGCAACGGACCAGGTCTGTTTTTCTTTAGCCCAGGTAAGACGCTTCTGACGTTGTTTGTTGTTCAGGAGCGGCTTGACAAGAGGAATACGACGTTTGAAGCCCATGTCCAGGATCCCTCTGTGTGTGGTGGCTCTTGATGCACTGACTCCAGCCTCAGTCCACTCCTTGTGAAAGTCCCCAACACTTTTGAATGGCCTTTTCCTGACAATGCTCTCCAGGCTGCGGTCATCCCTGCTGCTTGTGAACCTTTTTCTTCCACACTTTTCCCTTCCACATAACTTTCTATTAATGTGCTTTGATACAGCACTTTGGGAACATCCAACTTCTTCTGCAATTCCCTTTTGAGGCTTTCCCTCCTTATGGAGGGTGTCAGTGATGGTGTCAGGTCAGCAGTCTTTCCCATGATTGTGATTCCTACTGAACCAGACTGAGAGACCATTTAAAGGCTCAGGAACCCTTTGCAGGTGTTATGGCTTAATTATCTGATTAGAGTGGGACACTTTGAGCCGAGAATATTGCACCTTTTCACAATATTCTCATTTTCTGAGATTGTGGATTTGGGGTTTTCATGAGCTGTAAGCCATAATCATCACAATGATGACAAATCCCGGCTTGAACTATCTTACTTTGCATGTAATGAGTCTCATATATTAGTTTCACCTTTTTAAGTTGCTGCACTGAAATAAATGAACTTTTGCACCATATTCTAATTTTATGAGTTTCACCTGTATATGTGTGTGTATGTACAGTTGTGTTCAAAATAATAGCAGTGTGTTGAAAAAAGTGAATAAAGCTGAAAATCCTTCTAATAGCTTTTATTTCCATCCACGCAAATGCATTGGGAACAACGACACATTCTATTCCAAATCACAACATGAAGAAAAATACATCAAATTTGTGTTGTTCCTCTAAAAAAAATTGAAAAGTGAATATTAGACGGTCAAAATGGCCGTGTTTGTATTCTTCTTTACAAACTCAAACATTCACTATATAAACTGAGAAATGTTTGAAGATTTTGCTTTCCTTTGAATGACTTCATGAATATTTGGTTGTAGTCGCACTGTTTCTGAGAACTGCTGTACATCTGTGTTGCATGGAGTCCCCCAACTTCTGGCCCCTGTGATCAGGTATTCCAGCCCAGGATGATTAAACCACATTCCACAGTTCTTCTCTATTTCTTGGTTTTTCCTCAGAAACTGCATTTTTGATGTCACCCCACAAGTTTTCTATTGGATGAAGATCCGGGGATTGGGCTGGCCACTCCATAACGTCCATCTTGTTGGTCTGGAACCAAGATGTTGCACATTTACTGGTGTGTTTGGGGTCGTTGTCTTGTTGGAACACCCATTTCAAGGGCATTTCCTCTTCAGCATAAGGCAGCATGACCTCTTCAAGTATTCTGATGTATTCACACTGATCCAGATGATCCCTGGTATGCAATAAATAGGCCCAAACACCGTAGTATGAGAAACATCCCCATATCATGATGCTTGCACCACCATGCTTCACGGTCTTGACAGTGTACTGTGGCTTAGAATTCAGTGTTTGGGGGTCGTCTGACAAACTGTCTCCGCCCACTAGACCCAAAAAGAACAATCTTACTTTCATCAGTCCACAAAATGTTTGCGCCATTTTTCTCTTTAGGCCAGTCAATGTGCTCTTTGGCAGATTGTAACCTCTTCAGCACACGTCTTTTTTCCAACAGTGGGACTTTGCGGGGACTTCTTGCAGATAGCTTGGCTTCACATCGGCGTCTTCTAATTGTAACAGTCCTCACAGGGAACGTCCACACCTTCTTTCATCTTCCTGGAGCTGATTGTTGGCTGAGTCCGCCCCAATTTGGCTATTCTTCTATCCATTCCCATGGTAGTTTTTCGCTTTCTTCCACGTCTTTCAGGTTTTGGTTGCCATTTTAAAGCATTTGCCATCATTTTAGCTGAGCAGCCCGATCATTTTCTGCACTTCTTTATATGTTTTCCCCTCTCCAATCAACTTTTAATCAAGGTACGCTGTTCTTCTGAACAATGTCTGGAACGACCCATTTTCCTCAGAATTTCAGAGAGAAATGCACTGTAACCAGCATGTCCAAACATTTGCTGCCTTCCTTCCTTAAATAAGGGCAATAATTGCCACCTGTTTCTCAAAGAATGAATGACCTCACTAATAGAACTCCACACTGCTATTATTTTGAACACGCCCCTTTCAATGAGTGATTCAATGACACAGAATCAGCAGCATGCATGCATGTCATGACTGTTGGGTCTCTTGGATTTCTATTACTCGACTACATCTGCTAGGAAATTATTTGCCATGTAGAAATATCATTTTCTACCAAAAAAACAGTGATTGATCCGGTTAGTGATGTCTGACTGCTATTATTTTGAATACAACTGTATATATATGAATATGGCCAAAATTGTAGTATTTCAAGAATATGTCAATATATATTTTGGAAAGAATATTTTTAAATTTATATTTTTCTTCCATGTGGGGTTTTCAAAAGTTTTGGGTTTATACATGTACGGTGGGCGAAATAATTGTATAGTGTTGCGCTGAGTGAAGTAAAAATTAAATCAAAAATTCTCAGAAATAATATACAATGGATATATATCCAATAAAGAACAAGAAAAAAAAAAAAGTGCTCAATACTGAACCATTACCGGAAATTAAAGTGCAAAGAAGCGGATATATATAGAACAGTCCCCTCATTCTGTCCCCTTATTCATTCGAGCGCTCAGGCACTGCCCGAGGGCCCAGGGTCAGTAGGGGGCCCCATGAAATGCCCCTGGTACCTTTCATTGGCTTTTTTGGGTGTGCTTGAGTGTGGGCAGGGACACAGGAGCCCATGATCCTGTATTGGCCGGGGGCCCCATTGAGTTGTCAGTCCGCCCCTGGTGATGAGTAGTTGAAAATCTTCATTCCGATATAACCACCACCATTTTATCAGTAAAAACAATCGGCCGATTCGCCCATCATTGCCAGGAAAATCGTCCGCTATTTTTTTCCAACTTTACAGATAAAAATTTTTTTTGCCAAAATCCTGAAAAACGGCCACCAATTAACCCACTAACGGTACGAAAATCAGTCGATTTTTGAACCCGTCTATGGCCGGCATAAGAGCAGAAACCAAGCCTCACTCGAGGACAGAATCTCAATCATGACACCAGAAACGGGAAGAGACTCGGACGTGAGGACTAGATGAACCTAAATCGGTTTATATCCTTGGATGGATAAAGAAAAAAAAAAAAAAAAGTGCCGATTCCAAAATTGGGTGTATTGTAAAATGAATCCGATTGGTATAGACCAGAGGCGAGGACTGACCATTTGGAAACTCGGGCACGGATAGGCGGCACTGATAGGCGGGATCAAGCACTGATAGGCAGCACTGATAGGCAGCACTGATAGGCAGCACTGATAGGCAGCACTGATAGGCAGCACTGATAGGCAGCACTGATAGGCAGCACTGATAGGCAGCACTGATAGGCAGCACTGAGGCAGCACTGATAGGCAGCACTGATAGGCAGCACTAATGAGGTGTCACGGATAGGCAGCACTGATAGGCAGCACTAATGAGGTGTCACGGATAGGCAGCACTATCAGCAAAAGATATAAATGTCATTAGGGTACAATGCTGCATGACTGACCAACTGCCAGGTAGTGATGTTTTAGAACAGTAGAAAAACACATATGATTTTTAAAAATTTTCGGTCTTTTTTTCAATTCAGTAGAATAAATAGTTTTTTTTTAAATTTTCAGTCTTTTATCATTTATATGATATTTTTTTTTTTATCATGTAAATGATAAAAGACTGAAAATTTTTGAAAAAAAAACCAAAAACATAATTTTCTACCGAATTGAAAAAAAAGACTGAAAC
>CATNWA010016687.1:0-140000 GCA_951230385.1 Staurois parvus | reverse complement strand
GGGAGGAGGAAGGAGGAGGAGGAGGAGGGAGGAGGGAGGGAGGGAGGAGGAGGGGGGGAGGAAGGAGGGAGAAGGGGGGGGGGGGGGAGGGGGAAGGGGGAGGGGGAAGGGGGAGGGAGGGGGATTATATTTTATATGAAAGGTCTTGCAGTTGCAACAATGTATCTATTTGTATCCGAAATGGAAATATACAAATAGATACATTGTTGCAACTGCAAGACCTTTCATATAAAATATAATAGCGGCGCTCTCTGCAGGGACAGAAGTAATTAAATACCAGCCGTAGACGGGATGAAAAATCGGACGATTTTTTTTACCGTTGGTGGTAACGTTGGCCGAACGACCGATTTTTTTTACAAAAAAAAAAAACGGACGGTTTTCGACCCATCTATGGCCTGCATAACTCTGGAGTGTGGGAGGAAACCGGAGAGTGTGGGAGGAAACCGGAGCGTGGGAGGAAACCAGAGTACCCGCAGGAAACCCATGCAGGCAAAGGGAGAACATGCAAACTCCAGGCAGCTGGTGCCGTGGCTGGGATTCAAACCGACGACCCTAGTGCTGACAGGTGGAAGTGCTAACCATTGAGCCACTAGCTAAATCAGATATTTTCTTCATTATACTCTCTCCACCTTCCTCTTTTTTTTATTTGTTGAATGAGATATTTTCTGATTTCTTTATTTCTGTGTTTATTTTTTTTTTTATGTAATTTTTTATCTGTTATTTATTTACATGTATTTACTTAATATTTAAAATGTTTCTCTTTCTGCTATCAGATATGTCTTATTTCATCTATCCTCTATTTTCTGCATTACATTCTCCTCATTCTTCATATTCTACTTGTCTCATTTATTAATATTAATCTGCTATACAGATATTATAATAAAAAAAAATATTATATATATATATATCTCAACACATTTTTTTTGTTTTTTTCCCCTAGATTGTACGCTCTAACGATCCGGGCCCTCTGATTCCTCTTGTACAAAGTTGTATTGTAACTGTAATGTCTGCCTTCATTTTTTTAAAGCGCTGCGCAAACTGTTGGGGCTATATAAATCCTGTAAAATAAGAAAAAAAAATTATAAAATAAAAATTATATATATATATATATATATATATATATATAAAAAAATACATTTTCCCCCTCTTCTGCGTCGTCTATTCTATTTTTATTTTTTATTGTTATTTTTATGTTTATTTATTGATATGCATAGCTGTTTATGTTTGCTATTAATTTATATATATATATATATTAATTGGGTTTACATATTTGTTTGTATTTATTCCATTATTTAAATGTTTCCCTTTCTTTTATTAGCTCTTGTAGTTTCTTCCTTATACAGTCCTGGCCAAACGTTTTGAGAATGACACAAATATTAAAATTTTCACCGTTGCCTCAGTTTTTATGATGACAATTGGAATATACTTCAGAATGTTATGAATCAAATGAATTGAAAAGCAACTCCATCTATGCCATGAAAATGAACTTAAACCCAAACTGTACTCGCTCCTTGTTAAAAAAAAAAAAAAAAAAAAAAATTATATTTATTTTTTTTAAATTATCCTCCGATTCCTCTATTTCTAAGTTTTATCTTTTTTTTTGGTATCTGTTATTTTTATGTTTATCTGTTATACATTCAGTTATTTTGAAGCGTATCTGTTGTTTGTATTTAATTTCTCTTTTATCAGATTTGTTTTATTTCATCTGGTATTATTATATAATATATTTACTTCATTACGCCCTCTACTTGTTTCTATCAGTGATCTCCAGAGACTTTGGCCCTCATGCCCTATTTTTATATTACACGTTTATCATTCTACTCATTCCTCCATCTCTATATATAAATATTTTTCATCAGTTGCAGAGGGATCAGGGCCCCAGAGAGGGGCAGTTATAGGTGGACTGGGAGTCAGGAGAGGGGTAGGTGTCAAGACGTGACATTGGAGGGAGGACATTCTGGAAGGATCGGGTGCCAAGAGACAGGTAGTTGTAAAAAGATCTAGACCCCAAGGCAGAGCAGATGGGCCCCAGAGAGGGGCCGCTGCGGAGAGGGATCGGGTCCCCCGGAGAGGGGGCCGCTGCGGAGGGGGATCGGGTCAGTTGCAAAGGGGATCAGGGCGGTTGCGAAGGGGATCGGAGCCCCGGAGAGGGGCGGTTGCGAAGGGGATCGGAGCCCCGGAGAGGGGGGCGGTTGCGTTGGGGATGAGGAGCCCCGGAGAGGGGCGGTTGCGTTGGGGTGAGGAGCCCCGGAGAGGGGCGGTTGCGTTGGGGTGAGGAGCCCCGGAGAGGGGCGGTTGCGTTGGGGATCGGAGCCCCGGAGAGGGGCGGTTGCGTTGGGGATCGGAGCCCCGGAGAGGGGCGGTTGCGTTGGGGATCGGAGCCCCGGAGAGGGGCGGTTGCGTTGGGGGATCGGAGCCCCGGAGAGGGGCGGTTGCGAAGGGGATGAGGAGCCCCGGAGAGGGGCGGTTGCGAAGGGGTGAGGAGCCCCGGAGAGGGGCGGTTGCGAAGGGGTGAGGAGCCCCGGAGAGGGGCGGTTGCGAAGGGGTGAGGAGCCCCGGAGAGGGGCGGTTGCGAAGGGGTGAGGGGCCCCATAGAGGGGCGGTTGCGAAGGGGCAAGGGCAGGGGCGGACTGACAACTCATGGGGCCCCTGGGCAATAGGGGATCATGGGGCCCCTGTATCCTTGCCCAAACTCAAAAAAGCCTATGAAAAGGGTACCATGGCATCCCATGGGGCCCCCTACTGACCCAGGGCCCGAGTTTTCAAATGGTCAGTCCACCCCTGGGCGAGGGGCCCCGGAGAGGGGCAGTTGCAAAGGGGCTCCGGAGAGGGGCAGTTGCAAAGGGGCTCCGGAGAGGGGCAGTTGCAAAGGGGCTCCGGAGAGGGGCAGTTGCGAAGGGGGCTCCGGAGAGGGGCAGTTGCGAAGGGGCGAGGGGCTCCGGAGAGGGGCAGTTGCGAAGGGGCGAGGGGCTCCGGAGAGGGGCAGTTGCGAAGGGGCGAGGGGCTCCGGAGAGGGGCAGTTGCGAAGGGGCGAGGGGCCCCGGAGAGGGGCAGTTGTGTTGGGGATAGGGGCCCCGGAGAGGGGCAGTTGTGTTGGGGATAGGGGCCCCGGAGAGGGGCAGTTGTGTTGGGGATAGGGGCCCCGGAGAGGGGCAGTTGCGAAGGGGATAGGGGCCCCGGAGAGGGGCAGTTGCGAAGGGGATAGGGGCCCCGGAGAGGGGCAATTGTGTTGGAAGGGATCGGGGCCCCGGAGAGGGGCAGTTGCGAAGGGGATCGGGGCCCCGGAGAGGGGCAGTTGCGAAGGGGATCGGGGCCCCGGAGAGGGGCAGTTGTGTTGGGGATCGGGGCCCCAGAGAGGGGCAGTTGTGGAGGTCAGAGGGTCAGATGTATCAGGTCAGTAGCAATGTATAGCAGACATGTGACCCCTCTGACTCCCACCCAGGTCAGTATTCTGCTCTCTATGTGACCCCATCAGGGTGACCCCTTCAATGTCACCTGCCCCCCTCCTCCGAAACCATGCACCCAGGGGAGCCCTCTGTATCACCTGACATCTGTCAGTGCTCCCCTCCCCCTATATGACCGACCTCAGGTAACCCCCCCAACACACACACCGGTACAACAAGGATACAAAGTAACACTCACCTCTCTCCTTGACAGTCACGTGCGCCACTAAACTAGGAACCACCTGCACCGCGCAGGCGCACTCCCTTGCAGCGCAGGAAGCCGGGGAAGGAGGAAGAGGGCACGCCGGGAAATGTAGTTTGGCCAACCCCAATCAGCGGAACAAGCAAGTGTCGGCTCCTGAGACGGCACATTGCCACCTAGCGGTACCTGACTACAATTGCACACGCAGCGCCACCGTTCGGCGGAGAGCCCTACATTCATCTGGGAGAATTGAGGAAAGAGACCCGCCCTCGGTTCACGTGGTGCGGTTGGCCGGGAGACCACGAGACGCCGGTTCTGTCATCTCCTAGCAACCACAGCAACAAAGATGGCGGCGCAGGAAGAGGCGTCGAAGGCAGGTACAGTGATATGTCCTCCTCTCAGGGTTCCTGGTCTGATGAGAGGGACCTGTCACCACCGACCATTCGGTGTCGGATAAAATGTCCCAATCCTGGGGGGGGGGGTGGGGGAAGGAGATTCGCTAAACGAATTTTAAGTACCTCGGCGTATATTCATACGAGTCGGCGCACATTAATGAGCACTTTATTGCAGCGCACTTTGCATTACGCATCGACCTAAGTAAAAAAAGCAAAAAAAAAAAAAAAATGCACGGCAACAAATTTTAAAAAATGTATTTAATTTTTTTTTTAGATTTAATTCATACATTTATATTTTATTTAATATTCATGTATTTTTCACAAGTAAAAACAAAAAAGAATTTTAAGTATAACATCAGGCAAAAGTAATTTTTATAATTTGTAATTTTTTAATAATATTATATTTATATTGTCATTTATACATTTACTTATAATTTGTTTTTTTATTGATATAAAATAATATCTGAAAAAAAAAAAAAATAATTATAATATACAAAATGTGTGATAAGATATAGTATGTAAAATATCATTTTCATAATTGTATTATAATATACCATTATAAATTATTTATTTAATTATTTATAATTCATTTTATATTTATATTAAATATTTAAAAAAAATAATTATTATTATATATAAAATATAATTATATATAGTATATCAAATAGTCCAATAGAGAGAGAGAGAGTCTGTTCGCCTCTCAAGACCCGTGAGTGCCGCTCTCTCTTTGGGATTACATGTACTACATGCTTTGCGCTGAACCCCAGCCCATATTTTTTTATCTCTGATATGTGGGAAGTGGCAACCATTGAATTATATAGTACATAAAATATAACTTTTGTATTTGTAATATAATATTATAATTATATTAACATTTTTATGTTCTCTTCTAATTAATGTTATAATTATATAAAAAAATAATAATTATATTCAAAATATGTGTAATATAATTATATACTGTATTGTATATAAAATACAATCTGCATATTTTTATAATTTTATATACAATAATATTATTGACATTAAATTAACATTTGGATAATCATTTTATATATATATATATATATATATATATATATATAAAAAAAATAATAAAACATTTATACATTATATAAATAATAATAATTTTTTTATAATTGTATTTTTATATGTATGATATACTTATTATTACTTTATATTTATAGTATATAAAATATAATTTTTATAATTATTATAATATTCTAATTATATTATCCTTTAAATATTTTATAATTAATGTTATAACTATATAAAAAAATAAAAAATAATAATTATATACAAATATATGTAATATAATTATATATAATAATATATAATAATTGCATTAGAATATTATCATTGACATTATATTATGATTTATCATAGTACATTAATCATGACACACTAAGACTGGTGGACTATATATAAGACCGGTGAACTATATCTTACTGTTCCATCAACTCTCAATGTTCCTCAACGTTGAACATTCTCGATGTTCCTCAACGTTGAACATTCTCAATGTTCCTCAACGTTGAACATTCTCAATGTTCCTCAACGTTGAACATTCTCAATGTTCCTCAACGTTGAACATTCTCAATGTTCCTCAACATAGAACATTCTCAATGTTCCTCAATGTTGAACATTCTCGATGTTCCTCAACGTTGAACATTCTCAATGTTCCTCAATGTTGAACATTCTCGATGTTCCTCAACGTTGAACATTCTCAATGTTCCTCAACGTTGAACATTCTCAATGTTCCTCAACTTTGAACATTCTCAATGTTCCTCAACGTTGAACATTCTCGATGTTCCTCAACGTTGAACATTCTCAATGTTCCTCAACGTTGAACATTCTCAATGTTCCTCAACGTTGAACATTCTCAATGTTCCTCAACTTTGAACATTCTCAATGTTCCTCAACGTTGAACACTCTCAATGTTCCTCAACGTTGAACATTCTCAATGTTCCTCAACATAGAACATTCTCAATGTTCCTCAGCGTTGAGGAACGTTGCGAATTTATGGAACACTAAGACTGGTGGGACTATATATAAGACTGGTAGACTATATCTTAGTTTTCCATCAATTCTCAATGTTCCTCAACGTTTAACATTCTCAATGTTCCTCAACATAGAACATTCTCAATGTTCCTCAACATAGAACATTCTCAATGTTCCTCAACGTTGAACATTCTCAATGTTCCTCAACGTTGAACATTCTCAATGTTCCTCAACGTTGAACATTCTCAATGTTCCTCAACGTTGAACATTCTCAATGTTCCTCAACGTTGAACATTCTCAATGTTCCTCAACGTTGAACATTCTCAATGTTCCTCAACATTCTCATTCTCGATGTTCCTCAACGTTGAACATTCTCGATGTTCCTCAACGTTGAACATTCTCAATGTTCCTCAACGTTGAACATTCTCAATGTTCCTCAACGTTGAACATTCTCGATGTTCCTCAACGTTGAACATTCTCGATGTTCCTCAATGTTGAACATTCTCGATGTTCCTCAACGTTGAACATTCTCGATGTTCCTCAACATAGAACATTCTCAATGTTCCTCAACGTTGAACATTCTCAATGTTCCTCAACGTTGAACATTCTCAATGTTTCTCAGTGTTGAGGAACGTTGAGAATTTATGGAACACTAAGACTGGTGGACTATATATAAGACTGGTGGACTATATCTTAGTTTTCCATCAATTCTCAATGTTCCTCAATGTTGAACATTCTCAATGTTCCTCAACACAGAACATTCTCAATGTTTCTCAACGTTGAACATTCTCAATGTTCCTCAACGTAGAACATTCTCAATGTTCCTCAACGTTGAGGAACGTTGAGAATTGATGGAACACTAAGACTGGTGGACTATATATAAGACTGGTGGACTATATCTTAGTGTTCCATCAATTCTCAATGTTCCTCAACGTTGAGGAACATTGAGAATGTTCAATGTTGAGGAAGGTTGAGAACTGATGGAACACTAAGACTGGTGGACTATATATAAGAGACTGGTGGGTGGACTATATCTTAGTGCAAAAAGTGAAACAAAAAGTGCACCAACCTTGCGCATTACCTCAGTAACCAAAATGTATTAATTAGAAAAGTACTCACAAACAGCGAATAAAATCAGGCATGTAAGTCCTCAAAGGTACTTCAAAGATAAGGAGCCAGCGCGAATCCCATCATGGGGGTAGGACACTCAGTACAGCTGACACGTTTCGAAGGCCATGCCTTCTTCCTCAGAGCTAAAAAAGCTCTGAGGAAGAAGGCATGGCCTTCAAAACGTTCCTCAACATTGAACATTCTCAATGTTCCTCAACGTTGAGAAACATTGAGAATTGATGGAACACTAAGATATAGTCCACCAGTCTTATATATAGTCCACCAGTCTTAGTGTTCCATCAATTCTCAACGTTATCCTCCTTATCTTTGAAGTCCCTTTGTGGACTTACATGCCTGATTTTATTCACTGTTTGTGAGTACTTTTCTAATTAATACATTTTGGTTACTGAGGTAATGGGCAAGGTTGGTGCGCTTCTCGTTTTTGTTTCACTTTGCAGTATTGGACGGGCTTCCCCAGCCTTGTTTGGAGCTGCACAACCTTATATGCACTGGTGGTCGCTTTTTCCCAGTTCTGGTTCCATCCATTTGCCACCTGCCTGGAGCGCAGGAGAAATCGCGTTTGGACTATATCTTAGTGTTCCATCAATTCTCAACGTTGAACATTCTCAATGTTCCTCCACCTTGAACATTCTCAATGTTTCTCAACATTGAACATTCTCAGTGTTCCTCAACGTTGAAGAACGTTGAGAATTGATGGAACACTAAGTCTGGTGGACTATATATATAAGACTGGTGGACTATATCTTGGTGTTCCATCAATTCTCAACATTGAACATTCTCAATGTTCCTCCACCTTGAACATTCTCAATGTTCCTCCACCTTGAACATTCTCAATGTTTCTCAACATTGAACATTCTCAGTGTTCCTCAACGTTGAAGAACGTTGAGAATTGATGGAACACTAAGTCTGGTGGACTATATATATATAAGACTGGTGGACTATATCTTGGTGTTCCATCAATTCTGAACATTGACCATTCTCAATGTTCCTGCACCTTGAACATTCTCAATGTTCCTCCACCTTGAACATTCTCAATGTTCCTCCACCTTGAACATTCTCAATGTTTCTCAACGTTGAACATTCTCAATGTTTCTCAACGTTGAACATTCTCAGTGTTCCTCAACGTTGAGGAATGTTGAGATCTGATGGAACACTAAGACTGGTGGACTATATATATAAGACTGGTGGACTATATCTTGGTGTTCCATCAATTCTCAACGTTGACCATTCTCAATGTTCCTCCACCTTGAACATTGTGTTCCTCAACGTTGACCATTCTCAATGTTCCTCCACCTTGAACATTCTCAATGTTTCTCAACATTGAACATTCTCAGTGTTCCTCAACGTTGAGGAACGTTGAGAATTGATGGAACACTAAGTCTGGTGGACTATATATATAAGACTGGTGGACTATATCTTGGTGTTCCATCAGTTCTCAACATTGACCATTCTCAATGTTCCTCCACCTTGAACATTCTCAGTGTTCCTCAATGTTGAACATTCTTAGTGTTCCTCAACGTTGAGGAATGTTGAGAATTGATGGCACACTAAGACTGGTGGACTATATATATAAAGACTGGTGGACTATATCTTGGTGTTCCATCAATTCTCAATGTTGACCATTCTCAATGTTCCCCCACCTTGAACATTCTTAATGTTCCTCAACATTGACCATTCTCAATGTTCCTCCACCTTGAACATTCTCAATGTTCCTCAACGTTGAACATTCTTAGTGTTCCTCAACGTTGAGGAATGTTGAGAATTGATGGAACACTAAGACTGGTGGACTATATATAAGACTGGTGGACTATATCTTAGTGTTCCATCAATTCTCAATGTTCCTCAACGTTGAACATTCTCAATGCTCCTCAACATTGAGGAACATTGAGAATTGATGGAACACTAAGACTGGTGGACTATAAGAAGACTTTTTAGGGTGTACGGATTTATTCTGAAGGATTTTCAATATTTTTTATATATATATAGTTGGACATTGGGGTATTTTGAACACATCATTCATGGTGACCAATACTGGGAATATCAAACCCGAACCAGGCTAAGGGAATGTTCAATATGGAGAGTGAAGTGGAAACGGGAAATACTGAAGAATATGAAGTACGCTTGGTTTGGTGCTAGAATTATTGCTCTCTTTTCCGGTGTGTGCGGCGATATGTAACGCATGTCGCAATCAACGTTTTCACATGTAGGCACCCTAACGTGTATGTTTACGTTTGTACATGCGTATATGTGGGGGGTGGGAGCTCAAAATGTGTGGGGGGGTGGGAGGGTGAGGGGTTGGTTATGGGTTTATGTGCTTGGGTGTAATATTTTCAATTATAAGAAATAACATATTTTACCTTTTTTTTTTTTTTCATCACATAGGGGACAAGAAGTCCCCTTTGTGATGTTTTTTGGTGGCAGGTTATCTTTAATGAGACATGCAGGGTAGGTAGAACATTTTTTCATCTTTTTTTTTCAGTGGGAATGCAGTTCCTGCACCTCCAGAACTAAATGTATGTATTGACAAGGGGTGCCGGGGTGGGCTGGAGGGTCTATTGATGCTGCTTGCTGGGGGATCTATTGTCTCTTGAGGGTATTGTGACGGGAGTCACTTTGGGTGGTTGGCCCATGGAACCCAGCTCACTTTAGAGAGGTGGGGAGACCCCTGTCTCAGCTCCCCATATCCCTATTATGTGTAAGTCACCCTGTGCTTGTTAGTTGTACAGGGTGATCGGCCCTAATATTGGGATGGGGGGTTCTTGATTGGTTAATGCCATGTGGTTGCATCCCATTATTCTATTGTATGTCTGGCTTGGGAGCAAACTATTATGGGATGTAGGTATTTACGTGTATTGGCTTGGTGGGGGGGGGGGGGGGTGTCTCCAGCAGCCCTCCCTCCTGATGGGACTGTCTGCTGGTGTGTCTCTTGTTACTAAATGTAGATTGTCCCGCCCTGTGTCATTATACAGGGAGGGGGTATTGTCCCCTTGAGTGTATATATCTTGTATCTGTGTTAAAATAAAGTAGTCTACTTCCTGGTTTACTTCAAGACTGGTGTCGTCTTGTCTTGTATGGTCAGCTGTGGTGTCTGTGGTCAGTGTTCGGACGGGGAAGTGGGAGTCTAACGGAAGTACCCAAGTGCAGTCTGGGGTCGGTTCCATTACAGGTATTTTTGCATTGTGGTGTGTTCTTGCTGGTGAGGGATCTATTGTCACTTGAGGGTATTTTTGCATGGTGGTCTCTTGTTGCTGGAGAGGTCTATTGTTGCCGGAAGGGAACTACTATTGAGGGAGAGGTCTATTGTTGCCGGAAGGGAACTACTATTGAGGGAGAGGTCTATTGTTGTCGCAAGGAAACTACTATTGAGGGAGAGGTCTATTGTTGCCGGAAGGGAACTACTATTGAGGGAGAGGTCTATTGTTGCCGAAAGGAAACTACTATTGAGGGAGAGGTCTATTGTTGCTGGAAGGGAGCTACTATTGAGGGAGAGGTCTATTGTTGCCGGAAGGGAGCTACTATTGAGGGAGAGGTCTATTGTTGCCGGAAGGGAGCTACTATTGAGGGAGAGGTCTATTGTTGCCGGAAGAAGGGAGCTACTATTGAGGGAGAGGTCTATTTTTGCCGGAAGGGAGCTACTATTGAGGGAGAGGTCTATTGTTACCATAAGGGAACTACTATTGAGGGAGAGGTCTATTGTTGCCAGAAGGGAACTACTATTGAGGGAGAGGTCTATTGTTGCCGGAAGGGAGATATTATTGAGGGAGAGGTCTATTGTTGCCGGAAGGGAGCTATTATTGAGGGAGAGGTCTATTGTTGCCGGAAGGGAAATACTATTGAAGGAGAGATCTTTTGTTGCTGGAAGTGAACTACTATTGAGGGAGAGGTCTATTGTTGCTGGAAGGGAACTACTATTGAGGGAGAAGTGTATTGTTGCCGGGAGGGAACTACTATTGAGGAGAGGTCTATTGTTGCCGGAAGGTCTGTTGTTGCCTGAAATACTACTTGAGGGAGAGGTCTATTGTTGACGGAAGGGAGCTACTATTGAGGGAGAGGTCTGTTGTTGCCTGAAGGGAGCTACTATTGAGGGAGAGGTCTGTTGTTGCCGGAAGGGAGCTACTATTGAGGGAGAGGTCTATTGTTGCCGGAAGGGAGCTACTATTGAGGGAGAGGTCTATTGTTGCCGGAAGGGAGCTACTATTGAGGGAGAGGTCTATTGTTGTCGAAAGAGAGCTACTATTGAGGGAGAGGTATATTGTTGCCAGAAGGGAAATACTATTGAAGGAGAGGTCTATTGTTGCCGGAAGGGAGCTACTATTGAGGGAGAGGTCTATTGTTGCTTGTTAATTGGAGATCTATTGTTGCTGGGGTGGTATTTTGTTGTGGGAGGTCCATTGTTGCTTGGGGAGGGGGCTACTGTTGCTGGACGCAGGGGATCTATTTTACTGCTTGTTCTCAATAACAAATTCCATACAAAATGATACTCCGCTTCATATTCTCTAAAAGGAGTGGTACTAGGAGGTGGGTAGGGGGTGGAAACAAGGAGAGACTATTCTCTGAGGAAAAAAACCCTGAGTACCCCCTTTGGAGTTGCTGAAGCTTTGGTCCCCCTATAGTCCTTTAGAGCCAGGCAATGTGCATTTTCCACAGAGACTAGCATCCAGGAGGCAGTAACCAGTCCTTGAGCCTTTTTGTTTTTTTTGCAGTTTTATTTTATTAGGGGATGAATAACTTGGATGGGGTAAGTGGTGTATGGGATGCCCAACTGAGGGCAAAGTCCAGCATCTGCAGGTGTACCACCCCAGATCCCAGATACTCCCTCTATCCAGCTGTCTGAGGGAATCCCTGGGCAGGGGATCCAGTGCCTGTCGCTTTAAATGTAAGATAGTTCTGGGCAGAAAGCTAATCCAGTGTCCCACTAGAGCAGGGGTGTCAAACTGGCGGCCCTCCAGCTGCTGCGAAACTACAAGTCCCATCATGCCTTTGCCTTTGGGAGTCATGCTTGTAACTATCAATTCTTACAATGCTTCATGGGACTTGTAGTTTGGCAACAACTGGAGGGCCGCCAGTTTGACACCCGTGCACTAGAGTGCGCCTTCACCTTACTGGCCCAGGGGGTGTAGGTCTACTCACTCAGTCCCCTGTCTGTGAGCTGATGGATCGGTGGCTGCTCTCAGGCCTTCTTGCTGCACAGGTGGTCCTCGCTCTTGGGGCTGGTAAGGTCCTTAGCTTTTCTCCTTTCCAGCTCCACTGCCTGTAGATGAGCCCCTTCCCAACTGGGCCCCCTCCCAGACTTCTGCTGCCCAGCCTTCACCTTCCACGGGAACTCTCCCGACTACCACTATTAAGGGCTGTCCTGGCCCCATGCCAAGCCTCCTGCTTGGGGATTGGTCATGATCCCTTGAGAGTGCAGACTAGCCACTCTTAACCCCCTCCCACTGCTTCTATAATCTTCTCCAAAATTCTAGAGCAGGGGGAAGTTCCATAGAGCTGATCTGCAGAGCCACATAGCCCTGACCAAAATTTGACCCCTCCCCCCCCTCTATTATCACAGGCTGCTACTAACAATTGAACACTAGCTCCCCCTAGCTATCTAGGAGAGTTCTACACTTGTATAGGATTAGCTTGAAGTGAACAAAGGTTTGTCACCAGAGACCCTTAGTAAACCATTCCTGACATGGGATTGGACTTATGCCTGACTAACAAGCCTCATGTGTTCCTGGAGTTTTCATTTTTGATCTCTTACTTTTTGGATTAGTTGCAGGTATGGACAGTTCAGAGGACCCAGCCGGAGAAGATGAGAGCTCCCAGCAGGGGCCTGATAACACAGGTCAGTGTCATTTTATATTACCAGAGGCATGCTGTATGTGAAGCTCCTGAATCTTTTTTTTCTTTAACCCATTAGCCATTTTACATGCCTAAAATAGGACACCACAAACTGCATGATATGGGGCACAATTCACTAAGCGGTATCTTACTGCATCCAGATATGCGGTAGGTTACTGTATAGCATCTAAAAAAAAAAACATTTGAATTCACAAAAAAAGGCTACTAAAATACTGCATGAGTTATTTCATCAAGTCATGTGGTATTTTAGTAGTGAAAACCATACGTTAATGTTTCAGCTGTCAGCGGGGTTCCCCACTGGCAGCTGAATGTAAAAGAAAGAGAATTAAACAATTAAAAAAAGTATTACAAAATGGCGTGGGGTCCCCCCCTCCATCCATACCAAGCCCTTCGGATCTGGTATGGATTTTGAGGGGAACCCCCAAGCAAAAATTATAAAAAAAATGGTGTGGGTTCCCCCCCCAAAATCCATACCAGACCCTTATCTGAGTATGCAGCCCGGCAGGTCAGGAAAGGGGGGCGGACAAGCGAGTGGCCCTCCGCTCTCCAGAACCATACCAGGCCATATGCCCTCCCAAAAGCACCGTGGTGTCCCTATGTTGATGGGGACAAGGGCCTCTTCCCCACAACCGTGACCTGTGGTTGCGGGGGTCTGCAAGGGGCACCCAGTCCCCTCCCCTTCCCCATGTGAATAAGTATGGGGTACATGGTACTGCTACCCATTCACACAAAAAAAAACTGTAGTGTGAAAAAAGACAGGAGAGAGTCTATGACAAGTCCTTTATTAAAAGAAGGAAAATAAAAGAATGTCCCCCGAAGTAGGTCCAACGTCAATCACGATGCCCGCCGCCACTGCCGACCCGAAAAAAAGGAAAAAAGAAAAAAAAGGCTCCAATCCCGACATTGGCTCCCGGCCATCTTACTGCTCCACTGGCTTGACAATTCTTAAATATGTAAGGGGCGGGGGCACCCAGTGACATCACTCGTGTGACCCCGAACCCGTGTGACATCATCGACTAGGGCATGCTGGGTCAATTATATCACAGGGGGTCGCGGGTCCCATACGTGATGTCACTGGGTGGCCCCACCCCTTACATATTTAAGAACTGTCAAGCCAGCAGAGCAGTCAGACGGCCAGGAGCCAACGTCAGGACGGAGCCTTTTTCTTTTCTATTTTCAAGTAGTGGCGGCGGCGGGCATTGTGATTGATGTTGGACCTACTTCAGGGGACATTCTTTTATTTTCCTTCTTTTAATAAAGGATTGTCAAAGCTGTCTCCTGTCTTTTTTCACACTACAGTTTTTTTTGAATGGATAGCGGTACCATGTACCCCATACTCATTTCCATAGGGGGAGGCGGGATCTGGGGGCTAAAGGGGGCTTCCAGATTCTGATAAGCCCCCCATCTGCATACCCCCACAACGTCAGGCCATGGTTTTGGGGAAGAGGCCCATCAACATGGGGACAAGGTGCTTTTAGGGGGCAGCCCTCTGCCCAAAAACACCCCCCCATTTTGAGGACATGTGGCCTGGTGTGGTTTGGGGGGGGCTCACTCGTCCCCCTCCCCCTTTCCTGACCTGCTGGGCTGTATGCTCGGATAAGGGTCTGGTCTGGATTTTGGGTGGGACCCTACGCCATTTTTTTTAAAAAATTTGGCGTCGGGGTTCCCCTCAAAATCCAAACCAGACCCGAAGGGCTTTGTATGGATGGAGGAGGGGACCCCACACCGTTCTTTTATTATTTTTTAATTGCCGGCAATTTTTTTTTCTTACATTCAGCCGTCAGTGGGGAACCCCACTGACAGCTGATGACTGACTCATAGGTTGTTAGGGACGGCCACCCATTCCTTAACAACCTATGAC
Organism: Staurois parvus; assembly: GCA_951230385.1. Taxonomy (NCBI): domain Eukaryota; kingdom Metazoa; phylum Chordata; class Amphibia; order Anura; family Ranidae; genus Staurois; species Staurois parvus. Next base: position 125,129 of record CATNWA010016687.1, on the reverse strand, counting down.
AGTACTGACAGATACCAGTACATACCCCATGCCTGGACCACTACTTAATTACCGTATACATTTAATGATTTATTTCCTTTTGTGAATTGACTTTAAGGTCTTTTTATGAGGTATTTACTGAGTATTTTTGCTATTTTCGGTAAATACCGCATACTAGCCATAGTGAATTGACATTTTTGCGATATGTGGTCATGTGACTGACTTACCTCATGCGATAAGCTTCAGTGAATTGTGCCCATTGCCTCTGTTAGCCATAAATCCAGTATGCCTTTCTGATACTAGTTTCACTTCACTTCCTGGGGCCTGACTTGGGGATTAATCCTCACCAATTAGCTTCCACTTATCAAATGAGAAAGAAAAGGGAGAACGCTCCATTGGCCAATAAGGACTCTGACATTGTGCAGAGAATGACAAAACATAAAACAACTGACAGGTCCACTTTAACATCTTTGATCATGGATACTTGGCCTGCAGGTAACAGTAATAATTCTAGGAAAGGTTGGCACGGTGGCAGCCATGATGGTTCCTCAAGCAGGATAGTCTTTGAGTATGACTGTCCAACTCCAGCCAAAACATTTTATTTAGTTTCTGGTACAGTGGGTGAGAGTCAGAGCCTCTGACAGGTTTTCATTGCAATCTGAGCCCTTTTGGGAAATTTTGCCTCACTTTCTGTTACAGCAGGAAATGATGGGAAATCTCTCCAAAGGGGAGACGACAAAAACAAAAGTGAGGGAGGGTTAGAACTCTTGACATTGGTTTTATTGCTGTCTGCACTTCCCATCCTGGTGATACTCACCTCCAATTTATTGTACAGGCGTCATAAGGACGGGAAGTGGGCAACATTATCCCCAGTGGGGTCACAGATGGGATTGAAAACCTGACAGAAATGTAAACTTTGCCCCACTTCAGCCAAAAGTAAAAGAAATCAATGAAGGGTCTTAGGCTTTAAAGCAACCTTTCTTGGTCATGGATAGGGGTTCATATCCATGGAGAAAAGATAGTCATGGTGATTTCAGTAATGTACCTGAAGGTAGAGATGAAGGGGGTGGGGCACAGGGGTGCACTTGGAGATGCAGGATACAAAGGAGTGCACTGGGAGATTCAGGGCGCACTTGGAAACAGAATGAACAAGGGGGTGCACTTAGAGACACATGGTGCAAAGGTTGCACTCAGAGACAAGGGGTGAACAGTATGCACTTGGGGAAATGGGGCGCATAGAGCGGTCTTGAAAAGACGTAGCACACAGTCTGAATTTTGAGAAAGGGGGCACATAGCTTTTGCACTTGGAGACACAGGGCACACAGGGCACACTTGGAGACACAGGGCACACCGGGTGCACTTGGAACATGGAACACACAGAGTCAGCTTGGAGACATAGGGCACAGAGGGTGCACAGGGCAACACAGGGCACACAGGGTGCACAGGGCGCACTTGGAGACACAGGGCACACCGGGTGCACTTGGAATATGGAACACACAGGGTCTGCTTGGAGACATAGGGTACCGAGGGTGCACTTGGAGATATGGGACATATAGGCTGCACTCGGAGACATGGGGCACATAGGCTGCAATTGGAGACATGGGGCACATAGGCTGCGCTTGGAGACATGGGGCACATAGGCTGCGCTTGGAGACATGGGGCATATAGGCTGCGCTTGGAGACATGGGGCATATAGGCTGCGCTTGGAGACATGGGGCACATAGGCTGCGCTTGGAGACATGGGGCACATAGGCTGCACTTGGAGACATGGGGCACATAGGCTGCGCTTGGAGACATGGGGCATATAGGCTGCGCTTGGAGACATGGGGCACATAGGCTGCGCTTGGAGACATGGGTTGGAGACATGGGGCACATAGGCTGCACTTGGAGACATGGGCACACAGGGTGAACTTGGAGACATGGGGCTCACGGGGTGAACTTGGAGACATGGGTCTCACAGGGTGAACTTGAAGACATGGGGGCACACAGGCTGCACTTGGAGACATGGGGTACACAGGATGCTCTTGGAGACATGGGGGCATACAGGATGCTCTTGGAGACATGGGGGCATACAGGATGCTCTTGGAGACATAGGGGCACACAGGATGCTCTTGGAGATATGGGGGCACACAGGATGCTCTTGGAGACATGTGGGCACACAGGATGCTCTTGGAGACATGGGGGCATACAGGATGCTCTTGGAGACATGGGGGCACACAGGATGCTCTTGGAGATATGGGGGCACACAGGATGCTCTTGGAGACATGGGTCACACAGGATGCTCTTGGAGACATGGGGCACATAGGGTGCTCTTGGAGACACGGGGGCACACAGGATGCTCTTGGAGACATGGGGCACACACACAGGGTGCTCTTGGAGACATGGGGCACACAAGGTGCTCTTGGAGACATGGAGCAAACAGACTGCACTTAGAGACATGGGGCACACAGGATGCTCTTGGAGACATGGGGGCACACAGGATGCTCTTAGAGACATGGGGCACACAGGGGGCTCTTGGAGACATGGAGCAAACAGACTGCAGATTGAGACATGGGGCACACAGGATGCTCTTGAAGACATGGGGCACACAGTGTGTGCTTGGAGACATGGTGCACACAGGATGCTCTTGGAGACATGGTGCACACAGGATGCTCTTGGAGACATGGTGCACACAGGGTGCCCTTTGGAATCAAAACTGTATTGTGTATGAGTTTATTTATGGAAACAGCCGATTTGGAGGCCCTATATGGTATCATCACTTGATGTTGCATACACTGCAGCTTCATTGAAACACATGCAGGTACAGAGGCCCAGGCTTCCTCCACCTCCTATAAATTCAGTGCCTAGTCCTTGGGCAGATGATGGGCAGACCTAGTTGCTTTCACATGGGGCAGAGGAGGAGAATTCTCCACAAGTCTAGGCTGGCAGAAAGCTGAAACTTGCACAGGAGTTTTGGGGGGACTTTGATGATGGAACATAAATATGTGGAAGGATAAGGAAGGTCTTTCCAGGTACCTTATGGAGCCTTAGATAACTTAACCTGCATAGAGTACAGGGTCTTCTTATGATAGCGGTGCAATGAGGTGTATGTGGACCTGCAGCATCAATAAAGCAGCTTTGTGAGAGTTCCATAGAACTCTGAGTAGACACTGCTGGACTAACTGATCATATGTCGCTTCTAGAGAACCTCCCTAGTTTAGTAGCCTATCATTTGTAAAATACAGCTTGGTCCCATCAAATGTTTTCTCTGGCCAGTGCAACTTTATTCATTATTATTTATACGTGTTTGTTCATTAACCAGTTTGTCCATTTTTATAACTGTAGAAGATGAGTCTGATCGTCAACTTCAAGAGGAAAAAGCTGAGGATGAAACTTTGGATCAAAGCAAAGAGAATTCAAAAGACAAATATGATCCTGATTCTAGAACTGAGGTTACAGGTGGGGCAGATGAAGGAGGTACAACCAGTGACACAGCGCCATACCATGGACATGACAGCACATTACCACCTCCCAATGTTCTGCCGTATTCTGAGGGGGCAGAAGAGACAGCCACTCAAGGGTCTGCAGGTGAAGATGAAGGATCAGGTACCATGGATGAACCAATATTGGCTAACAAGTCTGGGGTAGAGGTGGAGCAGACATCAGATAACCTTAATATTGGTAATGAACAAGGCACTGAATTAGGGATTGAAACTGTGGAGGAGCTGCCAGGGGAGGAAGGAGGAACTGAGCAACCTGCTGTGGGAGAAACTATTGGAGAAGATCAGGAGAACCAGCATAATGAAACAGAAACTGGCTCAGGGATTGAAACTGTGGAAGAGCCACTGGGTGATGAAGGAGGAACCGAGCAACCTGCCATGGGAGGAACCATTGAAGATCAGGACATCGAGTATACTGAAACAGACACTGGCTCAGGGATTGAAACTGTAAAGGAACCACCAGCGGAGGAAGGAGAAACTGAGCAACCTGCTGTGAAAGGAACTATTGGAGAAGATCAGGAGATCCTGCATAATGAAGCAGACATTGGCTCAAGGATTGATACTGTGGAGGAGCTGACAGGTGAGAAAGGTGGACCTGAGCAACCTGCTGTGAAAGGAACTATTGAAGAAGATCAGGATATCCAGCGTACTGAAGCAGACACTGGCTCAGAGATTGAAACTGTGATGGATAACGAAGGAGGAACTCCGCGACCTGCCATGGGAGGAACCATTGAAGATCAAGAGATCCAGCATACTGAAACAGAAACTGGTTCAGGGATTGAAACTGTAAAGGAACCGCCAGGGGAGGAAGGTGGACCTGAGAAACCTGCTGTGAAAGGAACTATTGGAGAAGATCAGGAAATCCTGAATAATGAAGCCATTGGCTCAGGGATTGAAACTGTGGAGGAGCTGCCAGGCAAGGAAGGAGGAAACGAGCAACCTGATGAGGGAGAAACTATTGGAGAAGATCAGGAGATCCAGCGTGACCAAACCCAAGAAGACCTCCCGGAAAGCTCAGCAGGTGGGCCTCTATGTTACTTTCATTATGTTGTGTGTGAAGAATGCAACCTCAGCCAACCCTCTCTAGATGAGCCTGCTCTATGGAAATTACCCAGTCAGAATTGATGTTCCTGTCCAGTCACTAGTTACCCCAAGGCAGATAAAACCTCAGTATGAACTGGCATGTCTAAGGAAAGTTCTTGGTTGGATAGATCATTTAGTGATGGGATCCATGCACAGCCAGCTATCAAATGTTTTTACATAGCTTAGTACACCAGGGTCATGGGTGGTAAGTGGTAAAATGCCTTTATATTCTGGTTTATTCTATTCTATTTATTCTATTCTATTATTTTATTTTCTCTTCTATTCTATGCCTTTATTTTCTGGTCTATTCTATTTTATTTTCTATTCTATGCCTTTATTTTCTGGTCTATTCTATTATTTTATTTTCTATTTTATGTCTTTATTTTCTGGTCAATTCTATTCTATTATTTTATTGTCTATTCTATTCCTCTATTTTCTCTTCTGTTCTGTTATTTTATATTGTCTTCTATTATCTTCTATGCTATTGTTTTCTGTTCTATTATTTTTATTCTATTTGATTCTATTCTTGTTTTTGAATTCGATTTGAATTTCGGACGTAAGTTTGTTACATTATTTCGCATTCGTTTAAATTTGTTACTATTGTAATTTGGAAATTTGGATACATCCGTAAAACGAAAGATTTGTCTTAATTTCGATTCGGAATGAACCGTACATATCTAGTTGCTAGGGGTTCCTTGAGCAATTTCTGCCTCTCAGATGAGTTCCCACTGACACCATCAATATTTTTAACTATCTGTAAGGGGGTCATTCTTCCCAATGACCACAAGTGTAAGGAGCATTCTTCCCAATGACCACAAGTGTGAGGAGCATTCTTCCCAATGACCACAAGTGTAAGGAGCATTCTTCCCAATGACCACAAGTGTGAGGAACATTCTTCCCAGTGACCACAAGTGTGAGGAACATTCTTCCCAGTGACCACAAGTGTGAGGAACATTCTTCCCAATGACCACAAGTGTAAGGAGCATTCTTCCCAATGACCACAAGTGTGAGGAGCATTCTTCCCACTGACCACAAGTGTGAGGAGCATTCTTCCCAATGACCACAAGTGTGAGGAGCATTCTTCCCACTGACCACAAGTGTGAGGAGCATTCTTCCCACTGACCACAAGTGTGAGGAGCATTCTTCCCACTGACCACAAGTGTGAGGAGCATTCTTCCCAATGACCACAAGTGTGAGGAGCATTCTTCTCACTGACCATCACACCAATGTACCATGAGTTGTAGATATTGTCATTTTTAGCGGGGGTTCCCTGAGACCAGAAAGGGTTCCTCTGCGTTAAAAAGTTTGAAAAATGCTGCTTTAGGTGTTCAGGTCTTTTCTATAACCAGAAACATACTGGTAGTTCTCATATGGCCCGTCTGGACCCTGATGAAAGGAAACCTGTCAACTGCCTAAGCTGTGCAGAGGGATCTGGGACTCCTCTATTTACAAAGCCACGCCCGGCTTTGATTTTAAGAACCAAGAATTGCTGTTGGGTGGGAGGGGGAGCTGCAGCAGAAGGACTGGACGTACTACACACACCCTGTGTACTGTTAAGGTTTTTTTGGGGCATATGTAGCACATCCAGTCTCTTCAACTAGATAAGCAATCAGTTTTCAATTCTCTTCTTCCTTCTTTACGCACAGGACCAGAGGGGACGGAGCAGAAGGATGTCACAGAGCAACAAGTGACTGCAGACATGGAAGGTGAGAGTGTTGTTTTGGGTGCAGATAGAAACGATGAAGTCCCAGAATATTCTGGTAATTCTCATATTGATTTGTTTCTCTGTAGAACACCAAGGCACACATTTGTGTATATCCTGATTTCCATATGTGACATAGAGTGCACTGTTATGAGGGGTCTTCAAAAAGTTTCTGCACTTTTATACATATATATATATAAAACAGCGTTCAAATGAAAGGAAGACTTTGTAATCAGAGTCTAGCATCAAGTCCATGAAACTCCTGGGATAATAATCTGGTGAGGTAAGTAGCAGAGGGGGGTGTCCATCAGTTTCAGCTGCTTTGGTGTTAATGAAATTAACAACAGGTGCACTAGATGGGAAAACGAGACGACCCCCAAAACAGGAAAAGTTTTACAGGTGGAGGCCACTGACATTTTTTTCCCTACTCATTTTTTCTGACTGTTTTTCACTAGTTTTGCATTTGGCTAGGGTCAATGTCACTAGTGGTAGCATGAGGCCATACCTGGACACTACAGAGGTTGCACAGGCAGTCCAACTCCTCCAGGATGGCACATCAATACGTGCCATTGCCAGAAGGTTTGCTGTGTCTCCCAGTATAGTCTCAAGAGCATGGAGGAGATTCCAGGAGACAGGCAGTTACTCTAGGAGAGCTGGACAGGGCCGTAGAAGGTCCTTAACCCATCAGCAGGACCGGTATCTGCTCCTTTGTGCAAGGAGGGACAGGGTGAGCACTGCCAGAGCCCTACAAAATGACCTCCAGCAGGCCACTGGTGTGAATGTCTCTGACCAAACAATCAGAAACAGACTTCATGAGGGTGGCCTGAGGGCCCGACATCCTCTAGTGGGCCCTGTGCTCACTGCCTGGCACCATAGAGCTGGATTGGCATTTGCCATTGAACCCCAGAATTAGTAGGTCCACCACTGGTGCCCTGTGCTTCTCACAGATGAGAGCAGGTTCACCCGGAGCACATGTGACAGACGTGAAAGGGTCTGGAGAAGCCATGGAGAACGTTCTGCTGCCTGGAACATGGTTCAGCATGACCGTTTTGGTGGTGAGTCAGTGATGGTCTGGGGGAAGCATATCCATGGAGGGACGCACAGACCTCTACAGGATAGACAATGGCACCCTGACTGCCATTAGGTATCGGAATGAAATCCTTGGACCCACTGTTAGACCCTACGCTGGTGCAGTGGGTCCTGGGTTCCTCCTGGTGCAGTGGGTCCTGGGTTCCTCCTGGTGCATGACAATGCCTGACCTCATGTGGCGAGAGTATGCAGGCAGTTCCTGGAGGATGAAGGAATTGATACCATTGAATGGCCCCCACGCTCTCCTGACCTAAATGCAATAGAACACCTCTGGGATGTCATGTTTTGGTCCATCCAACGCCGCCAGGTTGCATCTCAGGCTGTCCAGGAACTCAGTGATGCTCTGGTCCAGATCTGGGCGGAAATCCCTCAGGACACCATCCATGGTCTCATTAGGAGCCTCCCCCAACGTTGTCAGGCATGCATACAAGCACGTGGGGGCCACACAGACTACTGAGGACCATTCTGAGTTGCTGCAATGACATTTCAGCCAAATGGACTCGCCTGCTGCATCATTTATTCACTTTGATTTTCGGGGTGTCTTTGAATTCAGTCCTCTGTAGGTCGATATTTTCACTTATGGGGCATCTTTACATTCCTAACACATTACCAAGTCCATATTAGTGTGTGTGTGTGTATATATATATATATATATATATGTATATACAGTATATATGTTAAAAAAGTGTGGAAACTTTTTGAGGAATTCTCATACATTTTAGTACTAGAAACCATCTTCTACCAGGATAGGAGTCTCAAATGACTGTGTGCAACGTGCTGTACAGCTACTGTTCCTTTCTATCATTGTGAACTAAGGCTGTACAGCACTATGGAATACGTCAGAGCTATATAAATGTACAATAATAATAGTGCATGGCTGTGGCGGGACATTAGAGTGTAAGCTCCTTTGGTGCAGGGACTGATTTGACTGGCTCAGTGTTCTCTGTACAGCGCTGCGGTATATGTAATAGTGTGTGACTATGGGGGGATGTTAGAGTGTACATTTTTGTTTATTTAAAATCTTGCAAACATACAACTTGTTAATAAATGCATGTTTACATATATACAAAAAAATAAAATAAAAATGTATATATATATATAATTAAACAAAACCAAACAAGCTTACATCAGCAAATAACAGAAAAGTAAACAGCATTTTTCTGAAAATAACATAAATAAAACTATATACAAAGAAACATAATTTTGTTATCCGAAAACTTATTAAAGTATGCAAAACACAAACCTACCTCCACCTAAACACCCCCTCAGGCTAAGAAACAATTAAATATTTATCCCATGCATGCAGCCTTTTTCCAAAGACATGATCTTATAAAAATCTAGGGGACGTGAGAGGACAGAAAGAGAGGACACACCCCCAGAGACTGACAGACGTTAGAGTGTAAGCTCCTGTGGTACAGAGTCTGATGTGACTGTGGGGAGCAGGGGCGGACTGACAACTCATGGGGCCCCCGGGCAATAGGGGATCATGGGGCCCCTGTGTCCTTGCCCAAACTCAAAAAAGCCTATGAAAAAGGTTACCAGGGGCATCTCATGGGGCCCCCTACTGACCCCGGGCCCTCGGGCAGTGCCAGAGTTTTCCAAATGGTCAGTCCGCCCCTGGTGGGGAGGCATTTGAGTGTAAGCTCCTTTTGTACAGAGACTGTTGTGACTGAGGGGGAAGGGACATTAGAGTGTAAGCTCCTCTGGTACAGAGACTGACGTGACTGGCTCAGTGTTCTCTGTACAGCGCTGCGGTATATACATGTATAATAATAGTGTGTGACTGTGGGGGAGGGGACATTAGAGTGTAAGCCCCTCTGGTACAGAGACTGATGTGACTGTGGGGGGTACATTAGAGTGTAAGCTCCTCTGGTACAGAGACTGATGTGACTGTGGGGGGACATTAGAGTGTAAGCTCCTCTGTACAGAGACTGATGTGACTGTGGGGGAGGGGACATTAGAGTGTAAGTTCCTCTGTACAGGGACTGATGTGACTGTGGGGGGAACATTAGAGTGTAAGTTCCTCTGTACAGAGACTGATGTGACTGTGGGGGGGGGGGGACATTAGAGTGTAAGCTCCTCTGGTACAGAGACTGATGTGACTGTGGGGGAGGGGACATTAGAGTGTAAGCTCCTCTGGTACAGAGACTGATGTGACTGTGGGGGGGGGAACATTAGAGTGTAAGCTCCTCTGGTACAGAGACTGATGTGACTGTGGGGGGGGGGACATTAGAGTGTAAGTTCCTCTGTACAGAGACTGATGTGACTGTGGGGGGGACATTAGAGTGTAAGCTCCTCTGGTACAGAGACTGACGTGACTGTGGGGGGACATTAGAGTGTAAGCTCCTCTGGTACAGAGACTGATGTGACTGTGGGGGGGGACATTAGAGTGTAAGCTCCTCTGTACAGAGACTGATGTGACTGTGGGGGGGACATTAGAGTGTAAGCTCCTCTGTACAGAGACTGACGTGACTGTGGGGGGGACATTAGAGTGTAAGCTCCTCTGTTACAGAGACTGATGTGACTGTGGGTGGGGGACATTAGAGTGTAAGCTCCTCTGTTACAGAGATTGATGTGACTGTGGGGGAGGGGACATTAGAGTGTAAGCTCCTCTGGTACAGAGACTGACGTGACTGTGGGGGGACATTAGAGTGTAAGCTCCTCTGGTACAGAGACTGACGTGACTAGCTTTTTGTTCTCTGTACAGCATCGCAGTATAGCTCTAAGAAAATATATTGTTCAATGTTCCTTTCAAAGCATTTCAGCATCAGTGTTTAGGAAATGTCAGAGCTGTGTAAATGAACTTAAAAATATAAATATTTCAATGTATTATTATCGATCACTACTATAGATCAAATATTGGAAAATGGTAAAGAAATATAAGGCAGACATGTCTTTTGCTATCCTACCAGCAGAGGGCAGTGTGGCTGAAGCAATGGTTGTGGACACAGAGAAGGAGGGAGTCACTTCAGGGGAAATTGCAGCAGCTGAAGCTGGAAGTGATGAAGATCAGAATGCAGGAACGGCACAGCAGAATCTAGAGGAGGAAGCAGAAGGTAAACTTACATATCGATCATTTAGCCCGGGTTCACACTTGTGCGGCTCTCAATATTGCATGTGATTCACGCAGGAACCGCACCGCATTCCTGTGCAAATCACATGCGATTTGTGTGCTGTGTGATCGGAGCCGAACATTATGTATGCCTCAAATCGCACCGCACCTGCAGCAAAAAGGAGCAGGACCCTTTTATGGGTCCGCACTAGAATCGGAACGCATGGGTACTCACACCTATGCTATCCGATTCTGCACATTGCACCGCGTTTTGCGTACCGATTTCGGGGTGTCGTTAACATACACACCCGCATCGGTTCGCATGAACGGGGTGCAATTCTGATGCGGTGCGTAATTCACACTGAAAACGCTGCAAATTCCGCACCGCATCAGTTTGAACCAGGGCTGATTTCTGACTTGAGCAGGGACTTACCTAGAGATAGGTGGTCATAAAATGACAGGGATAGAGGGGAAACCTTCCAATGGGGACTCTATTTCTGGTGATGTTTAAGCCGTTTCTACATTGCATCTTGCGTTTTTGCTGTGTTTTTCATGTGTTTTTTTTTACATTATTCTTGTTGCAAGGGAGATTTAAAATGCAAAACACATCAAAAACACAATACATGCTTTTTTACAACATTTCCATTGAAGTCTATAGAACCAAAAATGCAACTTTTTACGTTCAAAAAAGTCCCTGACCCTTTCCAAAAATCGCACTAGGTGAAAACACACAGGTGTGAACATGCCCCATAGGAAATCATGTTAAATGGACTGTACTGCGTTTCTGCAGAAAACACTTAGGTGTGAACCTAGGGTTATTTTATCCAAATTGATAAATGTTTGCATTTAGTTCTACTTTAGAACAAGCCAGCACTGAACTCTGTAGCTACAGGTACTGTGCAGCAATCAGTCCTCAAAATACAGGAGCACTGAATTTCTTCTCTAGGCAACTCAGCTCACCCTGTTGCCCCCTCCCAACAGTGACTAAGCAGATCCGCTCACCCTGTTGCCCCCTTCCAGCAGTGACTAAGAAGATCAGCTCACCCTGTTGCCTCCTCCCAGCAGTGACTAAGCAGATCCGCTCACCCTGTTGCCCCCTCCCAGCAGTGACTAAGCAGATCCGCTCACCCTGTTGCCCCCTCCCAGCAGTGACTAGCTCAGCTCACCCTGTTGCCCCCTCCCCGCAGTGACTAGCTCAGCTCACCCTGTTGCCCCTCCCCGCAGTGACTAGCTCAGCTCACCCTGTTGCCCCCTCCCAGCAGTGACTAGCTCAGCTCACCCTGTTGCCCCCTCCCCCCGCAGTGACTAGCTCAGCTCACCCTGTTGCCCCCTCCCCCCGCAGTGACTAGCTCAGCTCACCCTGTTGCCCCTCCCCGCAGTGACTAGCTCAGCTCACCCTGTTGCCCCTCCCCGCAGTGACTAGCTCAGCTCACCCTATTACCCCCTCCCAGCAGTGACTAGCTCAGCTCACCCTATTACCCCCTCCCAGCAGTGACTAGCTCAGCTCACCCTGTTGCCCCCTCCCCGCAGTGACTAGCTCAGCTCACCCTGTTGGCCCTCCCAGCAGTGACTAGCTCAGCTCACCCTGTTGGCCCTCCCAGCAGTGACTAGCTCAGCTCACCCTCTTGCCCCTCCCAGCAGTGACTAGCTCAGCTCACCCTGTTGGCCCTCCCAGCAGTGACTAGCTCAGCTCACCCTGTTGCCCCTCCCAGCAGTGACTAGCTCAGCTCACCCTGTTGCCCCCTCCCAGCAGTGACTAGCTCAGCTCGCCCTGTTGCCCCCTCCCAGCAGTGACTAGCTCAGCTCACCCTGTTGCCCCCTCCCAGCAGTGACTAGCTCAGCTCACCCTGTTGCCCCTCCCAGCAGTGACTAGCTCAGCTCACCCTGTTGCCCCTCCCCGCAGTGACTAGCTCAGCTCACCCTACCCCCCTCCCAGCAGTGACTAGCTCAGCTCACCCTATTACCCCCTCCTCCCAGCAGTGACTAGCTCAGCTCACCCTGTTGCCCCCTCCCCGCAGTGACTAGCTCAGCTCACCCTGTTGGCCCTCCCAGCAGTGACTAGCTCAGCTCACCCTGTTGGCCCTCCCAGCAGTGACTAGCTCAGCTCACCCTGTTGGCCCTCCCAGCAGTGACTAGCTCAGCTCACCCTGTTGCCCCTCCCAGCAGTGACTAGCTCAGCTCACCCTGTTGCCCCTCCCAGTGACTAGCTCAGCTCAGTGACTAGCTCTCAGCTCACCCTGTTGCCCCTCCCAGCAGTGACTAGCTCAGCTCACCCTGTTGCCCCTCCCCAGCAGTGACTAGCTCAGCTCACCCTGTTGCCCCTCCCAGCAGTGACTAGCTCAGCTCACCCTGTTGCCCCTCCCAGTAGTGACTAGCTCAGCTCACCCTGTTGCCCCTCCCAGCAGTGACTAGCTCAGCTCACCCTGTTGCCCCTCCCAGCAGTGACTAGCTCAGCTCACCCTGTTGCCCCCTCCCAGCAGTGACTAGCTCAGCTCACCCTGTTGCCCCTCCCAGCAGTGACTAGCTCAGCTCACCCTGTTGCCCCTCCCAGCAGTGACTAGCTCAGCTCACCCTGTTGCCCCCTCCCAGCAGTGACTAGCACAGCTCACCTTTCTGTTCCTCCTGGAACTTACTCAGCTCACTCTATCCCTCAAGCAGTAACTCAGCAGTTCAGCTCATCCTCACCATACCCTTCTGGGTATTTGTTCTCTTTAATAAAAGGGGGGGGGAGGGGGGTGGATACTTTGGTTAGTTAGCCGAGCAATCAAGGTAGTATATTTGTATTTCTGTATGTCTGGTATGAGTTTGTGTTTGTGGACATAGGCCAAGTACCCGAGTCATTAGCCAATGAACAGTCCAATGAACAGTCCAATGAAGAACAGAAGCCAGAAGAAGGAGAACATGAGGAGGAGGAAGAAACCGAGCAGAAGATTCCAGAGGACTTCTACTACGATTATGAGAGTATCTGTTCCCAGCCGTACATCACCCCGGACTCAGGAATCCCAAGTGGAGTCCTCCAACTCCTGTATCCTTCTGTATTCGGAGAGAAGAGTCTATTCTACTCCGCGGGGGGGTATTCCGAAAGGTTGAATAAAAACCAATGTATAGGGGATCATAGTCTAGAAGCATCACCCCCTGTATATTTCCCTTAGAGAACAGGTAGGATCTGTTGTGCAGGGAGGCATAGGTGGCCCAGGTGGGGTATCTCCTGTATTATTCCTGTAGAGAACAGGTAGGGTCTGTTGTGCAGGGAGGCATAGGTGGCCCAGGTGGGGTATCTCCTGTATTATTCCTGTAGAGAACAGGTAGGTTTGTTGTGCAGGGGAATGTAACGCACATCCTACATTCTTTCTGTAGTGAATAGGTGCGGTCTGTTGTATAGGGGGATGTAGTCCAGGTGGCTCAGTTCCTGAAGTTTTTCCTGTAGAGAACAGGTAGGGTCAGTTGTACAGGAGATGTAGTCCAGGTGGATCCGTTCCTGTAGTCTTCCTGTAGAGAACATATAGGGTCAGTTGTACAGGAGATGTAGTCCAGGTGGATCAGTTCCTGTAGTTTTTCCTGTAGAGAACAGGTAGGGTCTGTTGTACAGGAGATATTGTCCAGGTGGATCAGTTCCTGTAGTCTTCCTGTAGAGAACAGGTAGGGTCTGTTGTACAGGAGATATTGTCCAGGTGGATCAGTTCCTGTAGTCTTCCTGTAGAGAACAGGTAGGGTCTGTTGTACAGGAGATGTAGTCCAGGTGGATCAGTTCCTGTAGTTTTTCCTGTAGAGAACAGGTAGGGTCTGTTGTACAGGAGATATTGTCCAGGTGGATCAGTTCCTGTAGTTTTTCCTGTAGAGAACATATAGGTCAGTTGTACAGGAGATGTAGTCCAGGTGGATCAGTTCCTGTAGTTTTTCCTGTAGAGAACAGGTAGGGTCAGTTGTACAGGAGATGTAGTCCAGGTGGATCAGTTCCTGTAGTCTTCCTGTAGAGAACAGGTAGGGTCTGTTTTACAGGAGATGTAGTCCAGGTGGATCAGTTCCTGTAGTCTTCCTGTAGAGAACAGGTAGGGGTCTGTTGTACAGGAGATGTAGTCCAGGTGGATCAGTTCCTGTAGTTTTTCCTGTAGAGAACAGGTAGGGTCTGTTGTATAGAAGATGTAGTCCAGGTAGATCAGTTCCTGTAGTCTTCCTGTAGAGAACTGTTAGGGTCTGTTGTACAGGACATGTAGTCCAGGTGGATCAGTTCCTGTAGTTTTTCCTGTAGAGAACAGGTAGGGTCTGTTGTATAGGGGATGTAGTCCAGGTGGATCAGTTCCTGTAGTTTTCCTGTACAACTGATCCTATATGTTCTCTACAGGAAACACTACAGGAACGGATCCACCTGGACTATATCCCCTGTACAACAGTCCCAACCTGTTCTCTACAGGGAGACTACAGGAACTGATCCACCTGGACTACATCTTCTGTATAACTGATTATTATTATTATTATACAGTATTTATATAGCGCCAAAGGGTATACTCAGCGCTGTACAGTAGCAAGGGGGACATAACATGAGACAAGACAGAAACAATACAATACACGAGGGGTTCGAGGGCCCTGCTCTTTCGAGCTTACAATCTAGGAGGGAGGGGAAGGTGGTACAGGAGGAGATGGCTGTGGGGGATGGAGTGGCGGGAGGAATGGAGGAGGTTAGTTGTTAGGTGAGGGTGGGATAGGCTTCCCTGAAGAGGTGGGTTTTTCAGGGTGCGCCTGAAGGTGAGGAGGGTACCTCCTCAGATCCTACCAGATCCTACCTGTTCTCTACAGGAAGACTACAGGAACTGATCCACCAGGACTACATCCCATGTACAAGAGATCCTGCCTGTTCTCTACAGGAAGACTACAGGAACTGATCCACCAAGACTACATCCCATGTACAACAGATCCTGCCTGTTCTCTATAGGAAAAACTACAGGAACTGATCCACCAGGACTACATCTTCTGTACAACTGATCCTACAACAGACTCTACCTGTTCTCTGTAGGAAGGTGGATCAGTTCCTGTAGTTTTCCTGTAGAGAACATATAGGATCTGTTGTACAGAAGATGTAGTCCAGGTGGATCAGTTCCTGTAGAGAACATATAGGGTCAGTTGTACAGGAGATGTAGTCCAAGTGGATCAGTTTCCTGTAGTTTTTCCTGTAGAGAACAGGTAGGGTCAGTTGTATAGGAGATGTAGTCCAGGTGGATCAGTTCATGTAGTTTTTCTGTAGAGAACTGGTAGGATCAGTTGTATAGGAGATGTAGTCCTGGTGGATCAGTTCCTGTACTCTTCCTGTAGAGAACTGGTAGGATCAGTTGTACAGAAGATGTAGTCCTGTGGATCAGTTCCTGTACTCTTCCTGTAGAGAACAGGTTGGGACTTTTGTATAGGAGATGTAGTCCAGGTGGATCAGTTCCTGTAGTTTTTCCTGTAGAGAACATATAGGATCAGTTGTACAGAAGATGTAGTCCAGGTGGATCAGTTCCTGTAGTTTTTCCTGTAGAGAACAGGTAACATGTAGTTTTAGGTTCTCATGTACGTACAGGTGGGATCCTCAGGTCCAGTGACTTGTTTCCTCAATATATCTCAGACATTCTTTTGGTTATGACTGCAACAAAAGAGCCAACCTCCATTTACTTGATGACCAGACCCTGCTGTATGCTGCCGGTACAGTGATCATCATCCTCACCCTGAAGACACAGGAGCAGCAATATCTGAGGAGCAGCAGCGGTGGGGGGATCGGAGCTGTCACGGTACGTTTTCTTGGATCCGTTTAATCCAGCAGATATCCAAAGATATTTTACAGGAGACAGACTTTTGATTTAGTTTGGTGATCTGATGAACACACTTACATTATTATCATATAGAATATCCCAGCATCCCTATGGAGCAGACAGTGGTTCGTGGGTCAGTGCTGTCCTTGAGAAATGGCGGCATAGTCCTGCTGATGGGCATTTGGTGTAGGTAACGTAGGTTGGAGCACTGATGATGGATGTGCTGGAACTGAGCCCTTCTATTCAGACGTATGGCAGTGCCATGTCCACAGTGCGGTCAAGACCACCCCTGTTATGTTTGTATCTGCAACCACCCAATATTTTCCAGACTACATGGTGGAAATCGATCTTCAGTAAGCTTTTACCCAGGGTTCGGTTCTGTGAGGATATTGAACATATTATTGTTTAGAACCTGTTGCTTCATTTGCTCATTCTGTCCTCTCTGAGCAGCACTGCTAAGAGAACGGCAAAGTATTTGCACTTAGCCACTGAGAGCTCCCTCCAAGGGCTCATGTATACGGGACGTTTGGAAAACTCTTCTGAACAATGAAAACTGACTGCTGGAAAATGTAGGTCAAAAAAAACGTCAGTTTATGTGCGTTTGCGTTTAGAAGCGTTTTTAACCACTTCCCGTCCGGCCCGTTTATATACAGTGCAGGTGCCTGCCATTTCGGACACAGCAGAACACCAATCGCTGAACGGGACCTCTGTGTGAGATCCTGATCATGTGATCACTGATTGGCCAATCAGTGATCACATGAACAGTAGTACACATGATGTCACTTCTGACATCATTGCTTACTACCTGTGAATGATCACAGAGATCACATGGTACAGGGCTATTCACAACAGCCTTGTACCATGTGACAAGCTGTGACCAATCACAGCTCTCACAGTATTTCTCAATGGCTGCAAGCAGGGGCGGACTGACAACTCATGGGGCCCCCGGGCAATAGGGGATCATGGGGCCTCTGTGTCCTTGCCCTCACTCAAAAAAAGCCTATAAAAGGTACCAGGGGAATTTCATGGGGCCCCCTACTAACCCTAAATCTTCATCACCCCCCACAAGTAGTACAGTGTCACTATTTTTTTTTTTTTTTTTACTAAATAGATAACTGAATACATTTTGGCAAAGATTTATGAAGAAAGATTATTTATTTGTAAAATTTTATAAGAAAACACCTTTTTTTTTTTTTTAATTTTTGGATTTTTAATTTACATAGCAAAAAAAAAAAAATCCCAGTGGTGAATAAATACCACCAAAATAAAGCTTTATCTGTCTCAAAAAAAATGCTAAAAAATTCATATGGGTACAGTGTTGCATGACCGCGCAATTGTCATTCAAAGTGTGACAGCGCTGAAAGCTGAAAATTGGCCTGGGACTGGAAGAGGGGGAAAGTGTCCGGACTGGAAGGGGGGTGAAAGTGTACGGACTGGAAGGGGGGTGAAAGTGTCCGGACTGGAAGGGGGGTGAAAGTGTCCGGACTGGAAGGGGGGTGAAAGTGTCCGGACTGGAAGGGGGGGAAAGTGTCCGGACTGGAAGGGGGGGTGAAAGTGTCCGGACTGGAAGGGGGGAGAAAGTGTCCGGACTGGAAGGGGGGGTGAAAGTGTCCGGACTGGAAGGGGAGAAAGTGTCCGGACTGGAAGGGGGGTAAAAAGTGTCCGGACTGGAAGTGGTTAATGACCCGGTAGCTCTCAGATGTTCCCCAGCGGTGACTGGTATCCGGGTCGGAGTTCTGGATGAAAAAGATGGCGATGTATGCTGATGACCTCATTTTATTCCTAAATGACCCGGGCCCCTCCCTTCTGAAGACCCTGAAGATGATCTCAGAGTTCTCTGCCTACTCGGGGTTACAGGTTAATTGGCAAAATTCCCAAATCCTGCCTATTGACCCTGACGCCAGCAAACAGGCTGACCCTAATATACTTTTGGTATGGGCCAATCAAATTAAATAATTAGGCATTACGATCTCCCCTTCCTCTTCTGATTATTGTGTATTGAATTTGGTCCCCCTGTTAAATACCATGAAAAAATAAATTGAGGGCCTGGGATAGTCTTCCGCTGACATTAATGGGTCGGATTAATATCTTTAAAATGAAATTGTTGCCTGGTTTCCTCTATGTGCTTAGACACTCGCCTGTTTGGATCCCGAAAAAATATTTTCGTTTGGTTAATACCTGCCTCATTTCTTTTTTTTGGGGTTCGAATGACATCTGTCGACTCTGCAGAAACCCTGTCAACAGGGAGTCCTTGCATGCCCTGACCAGGGGGCCGACTGACCATTTGGAAACTCGGGCAGTGCCCGAGGGCCCGGGGTCAGTAGGGGGCCCCATGAGATGCCCCTGGTACCTGTTTCATAGGCTTTTTTGAGTTTGGCCAAGGAAACAGGGGCCCCATGGTCCCCTATTGCCCGGGGGCCCCATGAGTTGTCAGTTTGCCCCTGGCCCTGACTTATTGAAATATTATCTGGAGGCCATGCTTGCACATGCTCATAATTGGATGATTGCTGATGACTCCAATGCAGTGGTAGTATTGGAAGCCTCCTGCTTGGGCTCCAATGAGGCGTTGAGGAATCTTGTCAAGGGCTCCTCTTCCATTGACCGAGGCAATGAAAACCGTTTTACGGGCATGGTCTATAGCTCATACAGATCAGCGGGTTCCTTCAGGATTTTTCTCTCAACATACCCCTCTATGGTGTAACCCTAGGTTGCCTGGATTTGCTATGATCACTGACCCTCATGTCTGGGCAGTGAAGGGCATTAAGTACATCGACCAAATGGGAGCTACGCACATTTGACAGCCTGAAACAATATGGTCTCCAAAATACTTATTTGTTTAGATATTTACAACTTAGAAAAGCTTTTTGTACTCAATTTCCGGGAACACCTGTTGTTTTTTTGTGGATCTGATTTGTTGAGTTTGCTCAGGGATGACGCTTTGGGCAAACCTCTATCCAGTATATACAAAGAATTGCTTCCATCTGTCCATAAGGGGCTTGAGGCACTTAAAACAAAGTTGATTTTCCGGACCTGGATGATGAGGGTTGGGAAGATGTATGGGAATGTTCCGTTCACCATCTGGTCTCTGTTAAAGACAGGCTGATACAATTTAAAATTCTACACCGTATTTATCTCACCCCTATACGTCTCCATAGACTATATTCCTCAGTTCCTGCCGACTGCTGGAGATGTGGGGCGTCCTCAGCTGATTTCATTCATATTTTTTGGCAGTGCCCACATATTCAGTTTTTTCTGGAGATCAGTGGTGGCCTGTATCTTCTTGGTTACCACCATTCAAGTCCCGTTATCAGTGGATGGATCAGTGGATGGATGTCTGTTGGGGCTAGTTGACTCTCTCTGACCCACAGTAGGGCTTCCAGAACCTTATTAGGAAGTTTATGGTTTTATGATAGAAAAGCCATTGTGTTTGCAGTCAGGGGCGGATTGACAACTCATGGGGCCCGCGGGCAATAGGGGATCATGGGGCCCCTGTGTTCTCGCCCACACTCAAATCACACCTAAAAAAGTCTATGAAAGGTAATAGGGGCATCTCATGGGGCCCCCTACTGACCCTGGGGCCCTGCTCGAGTTCTAAAATGGTCAGTCCCCCTTGGTTGCAGTGTGGAAGTCTCCGATTGCCCCCACTTCTAATTCATGGAAGAGGATACTTAACTCTACTATAGTCTTTGTATAAGGCTACCTATCTCTCAAGGGGGTTGTGTCCTCAGAAATTCCACAAGGTTTGCGATATTTGGGTAGACTCGCCAGACACGAAGGAGGAGCAAGATTCTTCCATTTAGCTTGAAATTTAACTGATATCCCTGATGATCTCATGGAGATCTCGGTGGTTATGTTATTAATGCTGGTGTAAGAGCCCTGGAGTTGTCATCTCAGTTAGCTTCCTAGAAGGCGTATTTTTACAGAGTTTTTCTTGGTGTCTAGAGCTGCCTTGAACTTTACATGGGAGCGAGCGTACAGTTGACTTGTTACTTTTATTGTTTTTTTTTTTTTTGTTATTACGTTTGTAACCTTGTCAAGTGTGGTGCCAAGCCTGGGTATGCCCTAGAGCAGTGATGGCGAACCTTTTTTTTGTGAGCCCGAGTGCCCAAAACTGCAACACAAAACCAACTTTTTTATTTCAAAGTGCCAACACTGCAATTAACCACTTGCCTACAGGGCACTTCTACCCCCTTCCTGCCTACAGGGCACTTCTACCCCCCTTCCTGCCTACAGGGCACTTCTACCCCCTTCCTGCCTACAGGGCACTTCTACCCCCTTCCTGCCTACAGGGCACTTCTACCCCCCCCCCGTCCTGCCTACAGGGCACTTCTACCCCCTTCCTGCCTACAGGACACTTCTACCCCCTTCCTGCCTACCGGGCACTTCTACCCCTCCCTGCCTACCGGGCACTTCTACCCCCTTCCTGCCTACCGGGCACTTCTACCCCCTTCCTGCCTACAGGGCACTTCTACCCCCTTCCTGCCTACAGGGCACTTCTACCCCCTCCCTGCCTACCGGGCACTTCTACCCCCTTCCTGCCTACAGGCTACTTCTACCCCCTTCCTGCCTACAGGGCACTTCTACCCCCTTCCTGCCCACAGGGCACTTCTAACCCCCTTCCTGCCCACAGGGCACTTCTACCCCCTTCCTGCCTACAGGGCACTTCTACCCCCTTCCTGCCTACAGGGCACTTCTACCCCCTTCCTGCCCACAGGGCACTTCTACCCCCTTCCTGCCTACAGGGCACTTCTACCCCCTCCCTGCCTACCGGGCACTTCTACCCCCCTTCCTGCCTACCGGGCACTTCTACCCCCGTCCTGCCTACAGGACACTTCTACCCCCCTTCCTGCCTACCGGGCACTTCTACCCCCTTCCTGCCCAGACCAATTTTCAGCTTTCAGTGCTGTTGCACTTAACAATGACAATTCTGCGGTCATGCAACACTCATTTTTTCACACAATAGAGCTTTTTTTTGGTGTTATTTAATCACTACTGGGTGTTTTATTTTTTTTGCACTATAAATGAAAAAAAAGAGCAAAAAATTAAAAACATAAAAGGTTTTCTTTGCTTCTATTATAAAATTTTGCAAACAGGTAATATTTCTTCTTTGATATGCGTTGGTGAGGCTGCACTGATAGGCAGCACTGATAGGCATTGATGAGGCGGCACAGATAGGTAGCACTGATGAGGTGGCACTGGTGGGCATTGATGAGGAGGCACTGATGATGCACTGATATGCAGCAATGATGGGCACTGATAAGCGGCACTGACAGACGGCACTGACCGGCAGCACTGCTGGGCATCATTGACGGGAGGCACTGATGGGCGATACTGCTGGGCGGCACTGACAGGCGGCACTGCTGGGCAGCACTGACAGGCAGCACTGACAGGCGGCACTGCTGGGCACTAATGGGTGACACTTCTGGGCACTGATGGATGACACTGCTGGCACTGCTGGGCGGCATTGCTGGGCTTTCATTTGGGAGCAGATTTAAATGCATATATTTTTATTTTGTGTTTTTTTTTTTTTTAGGAAAAATTAGGAAAAAATACATTTTCCTGTACTACACTGCATCTTTTCGCTCTCACTCATTTCTGCTCTTCCCTCCCCCCCTTCTTACCACTGAACCTTTACTACTTCTCTCATCAATGCTCCTTCACTACCAGGAAACATTGACTGAAAGATAGGGGAGAGGGAGACCTATGTGTCCAATGGTCTCACCCCTTGCTAATGGAATTTACTGGTTCCACATCCCTTATTTACAAGACACTGAAAAGCACACAGACCCTAACTGAAAGAAACTAATGGGGCTTTTACAGGCACCATACCAGAAGGAAACTCAATACTCAAAATGTAAAAAAATGAAAGCTTTATTAGACAATGTTAAAATCACAGTTATTTATTATTTCAGGTACTTGTATAGCGCTGTCAATTTATGCAGCACTTTACATATATATTGTACATTCACATCAGTCCCTAACCCTCAAGGGGCGTACAATCTAAGGTCCCTAACCCTCAAGGGGTGTACAATCTAAGGTCCCTAACCCTCAAGGGATGTACAATCTAAGGTCCCTAACCCACAAGGGGCGTACAATCTAAGGTCCCTAACCCTCAAGGGATGTACAATCTAAGGTCCCTAACCCTCAAGGGGCGTACAATCTAAGGTCCCTAACCCTCAAGGGGCGTACAATCTAAGGTCCCTAACCCTCAAGGGATGTAACAATCTAAGGTCCCTAACCCTCAGGGGGTGTACAATCTAAGGTCCCTAACTTACATTCATACATACACATACTAGGGCCAATTTAGACAGGATCCAATTCCCCTACCAGCATGTCTTTGGAGTGTGGGAGGAAACCGGAGTACCTGGAGAAAACCCACGCAGGCACAGGGAGAACATGCAAACTCCAGGCAGGTGGTGCCGTGGTTGGGATTCGAACCAACGACCCGAGTACTGCCAGGCAGAAGTGCTAACCATTTAGCCACTGTGCTGTCCACAGTTTTGGTAAAGATTTAGAGCAGGGGTCTCTTTTTTTCTATTTTTGGTAAATACCCGCATACTAGCCATAGTGAATTGAGATTTTCAGTATCGCATGCGAGATGTGGTCATGTGACTGACTTAACTCATGTGATAACCTTTAGTGAATTGTGCCCAAAGACCCTACACATACAGCCAGAGCTACAATGGAATGGTTTAGAGCAGGGGTCTCCAAACGTTCTAAGCAAAGGGCCACTTTACTGTCCTTCAAACTTTAGGGGGGCTGTACCGGAAAATGTCCCGGCATCAGTGGGAATAAACAATGTCCCATCTTTGGTGTCAGGGAAAGGAATTGTGCCCCATCGAGAGTGTCATTGGGAGAAATTGTGCCCCATCATTGGTGTCATTGGGCTCCATTCTTGGTATCATTGGGATGAACTGTGCCCCATCATTGATGTCATTGGTTGAAATTGTGCCCCATCGTTGGTATCACTGGGAGGAATTTGTTGGTGCCAGTGAATTAAATAGTGCCCCAAGGGCCAGATAAAAGCAAGCAAAATGCCACATCCAGGCCCCAGGCTGAAGTTTGGAGACCACTGATTTAAAGCATTAACATAGTTAATAATAAAATACATGTTTAGCTTGTACATAGTAACATGCTTATTACATAGCATTGCAGAGCATATCCCTAGATGACATGACTAGCGTAGGTGACATAATTTCCTTAAGATCTTTCACTGACGCGTTTCGCAGGACAACAGCCCACTTCCTCAGGGAGATATAATGGTTAGCACTTCCGCCTGGCAGTACTAGGGACGTTGGTTCATATCCCAACCACTGCGCTACCTGCCTGGAGTTTGCATGTTCTCCCTGTGCCTGCGTGGGTTTCCTCCAGGTACTCCAGTTTCCTCCCATACTCCAAAGACTTGCTGGTAGGTGAATTGGATCCTGTCTAAATTGTCCCTAGTATGTGTATGTATGAATGTGAGTTAGGGACCTTAGATTGTACGCCCCTTGAGGGTTAGGGACCTTAGATTGTACGCCCCTTGAGTGTTAGGGACTGATGAAAAAATGACACCTTTAAACGATCAGATATTCAAGTTTACCATCAGGATGTTGATAAAGAGCCACAAGGAGCCATGACCATTTGAATCCAAATAGGTCCCTCCATCAAGGGTAATGAAGGAGGCAGGAATAGGGCCAGGTGGGCAAAATCACGGACCCATTTGATCTATAAAAACAAAAAAAAGCCAAAAAAACCCCCCCGCACCTATATTAACCATATAAGAGATGAAGCCAACACCTTCTTGGGAATATAAACTACCGGTATATTAGCAGAAAGAAAGCTAAGAAAACAAATCAAATCAGCGGAATAGTCACTGTGGCCCAAATCCATCCAAACTTCACTGCGTCTCCCCACACTGATTTTAACACAAACAAATGATTAATTGAGGACAACAGGGAAATAGTCTATGCATTGGCCTCGGCTAGTTACATATTAGAATTCATCTTTTCAAAAACGAATTTACTCACTACTGCACCTTCTCTCATCAATGCTCTTTGACTGCCACCAGTTCTTGGCTACCACCACTTCATGACTACCACCACTTCATGACTACCACCACTTCATGAGTACCACCACTTCATGACTACCACCACTTCATGACTACCACCACTTCATGACTACCACCACTTCATGACTACCACCACTTCTTCACTACCACCACTTCATGACTACCACCACTTCATGACTACCACCACTTCATGACTACCACCACTTCTTCACTACCACCACTTCTCCACTGCCACCACTTCATGACTACCACCACTTTACCTGTGGACACATCTCTCGTATCATGTCTGCACAGAGCGCCCACTCTCAACATGGCATATTCTCCCTACCATCAACTGCACTCCCTTCACCAGTGCCCTGGTTACCCTCTTTTTCCCCAAGCCTATGGACTTTTTGTTTACTACATTAAGCCCCCCCACCCTATGTCCCTGAAACCAATAGCTCTCCCCTAACTCTTACCACTGCACCTGCAACCGCCACCGTCCTCCCCAATTCTCAAACCACCCCAACTACTGTGCACCCCCCTTCACCAGTGCACTGGTTGCCCCCTTTTCACCAAGCCTGTGGACTTTTTGTTTTTTACTACATTAAGCCCCCCCACCCTATGCCCCTGAAACCAATAGCCCTCCCCTAACCCTTGCTACTGCACCTGCAACTGCCGCCATCCTCCCCAATTCTCAAACCACCCCAACTACTGTGCACCCCCTTCACCAGTGCACTGGTTACCCCTTTTTTTCACCAAGCCTGTGGACGTTTTTTCTTACTACATTAAGCCCCCCCACCCTATGCCCCTGAAACCAATAGCCCTTCCCTAACTCTTACCACTGCACCTGCAACCGCCACTGTCCTCCCCAATTCTCAAACCACCCCAACCCAACTACTGTGCACCCCCATCACCAGTGCACTGGTTGCCCCTTTTCACCAAGCCTGTGGACTTTTTGTTTTTTACTACATTAAGCCCCCCCCCCCCCCCCCCACCCTATGCCCCTGAAACCAATAGCCCTCCCCTATCTCTTATCATTGCACCTGCAACCACCCCCCCCGTCCTCCCCAATTCTCAAACCACCCCAACCTTCGTGGTCTGGAACGGGCGCATTTTGCTAGTCCTATTAATATTACAACATCCCAGTACAACATTGTATAGAAGGTCTCAAATGTTGTAAATAATCACAAAATGTCCATATTTTCTTTTTTCATGCCAGTTTATAGTGTTTGTAGGTGATATGTATGGAACGACCTGGATGAAGATCCCCAGATTTCACAGGTTATAAATTTATGTACTCTTGGAAATTTTGGACTTTCTTTCTTTCCAGGTCCATCCCAGCAGGAAATATTTTGCCGTGGCGGAGAAAGGACACAAACCAAACATTATCCTTTATGAATTTCCATCGCTAAAACCGTTCCGGATTCTCAGGGGTGATTAGAGCCATGCTGTATATATTTGGCTGATTGCTACATGTTTGCTTTGCCATTGCTTGTTTTTTCTCTTGTATACAGTGCCTTGAAAAAGTATTCATACCCCTTAAAATTTTCCACATTTTGTCATGTTAAAGCCAAAAACGTCAATGTATTTTATTGGGATTGGATGTGATAGACCAACACAAAGTGGCACATCATTGTGAAGTGGAAGGAAAATGATTAATGATGATTTTCAACCTTTTTTTTACAAATATATCTGAAAAGTGTGGCATGTATTCTGTGCCCCATTGTTGGTGTCATTGGTTGGAATTGTGCCCCATCCAGGGGCGTATTTACCACAAGGCAAACAAGGCATTTTTTCAGGGGGGCAGCACTGCCCCCCAAAAGAAGGGATCTTCCATCAAGGACACACGCAGCATAGTAACCAGGTGAAATCTGAGAGAGGCTACTTGATGGTGTATGCAGAGCTTGACTCTTGCCACAGGGATTGTCTGGAGCTGTGAAGGTGAGTGTCTTCTCTCCCAATGGGGTGGGGGAGGGGGGTTGCCAGTGTTTATGGCATGGTGGTAGTGGAAGGCTCTCTCGGGTGGGGCTGGGATGGGGTGTTGTTGGTCAATGTCAGGCTCTTATCATGGGGGGGGGTTTTTTTCAGTGTCAGGGTCTCTCCGTGGGTGGGTGGGGGAGCTGATTTTTGTGTTGCCTAGGGCAGGTTGGAACCTAAATACACCACTGGCCCCATCGTTGGTGTCATTGGTTTGAATTGTGACCCATCATTGGTATCCGGGGGGGGAGTCAATACTTTGTAGAACCCCCTTTGCCTGCAAATCCAGATCAAGTCTTTTTGGAGACGTCTCTCCCAGCCTTGCACATCTAGAGAGGGACATTTCTGCCCATTCTTCTTTGCAGAATAGCTCAAGCTCTGTCAAATTGGACAGAGCGCGTCTGGGGAACAGCAATTTTCAGGTCTGGCCACAGATTCTCCATTGGATTTAGGTCTGGACTGTGACTGAGCCATTCTAACACATGAACATGCTTTGATCTAAACCAGTGGTGTTCAAACTGCAGCCCGGATGCGGCCCTTGGGGCACTATTTAATTAATCCACTGACACCAACGAATTCCTCCTAGTGATTCCAACCATGGGGCACAATTCCAACCAATGATACCAACAATGGGCACAATTCCAACCAATGACACCAACGATGGGGTACAATTCAAGCTCCCAATGATACCAAGAATGGAGCCCAATGACACCAATGATGGGGCACAATTTCTCCCAATTACACCATTGATGGGGCACAATACCTCTCACTAACACCAAAGATGGGGCATTGTTTATTCCCACTGATGCCAGAACATTTTCCAGTCCGGCCCCCCTAAAGTCTAAAGGACAGTAAACTGTCCCCTTTGCTTTGAAAGTTTGTAGACCCCCTGATCTAAACCATTCCATTGTAACTCTGGCTGTATGTGTAGGGTCTTTGGGCACAATTCACTAAAGGTTATCACATGAGTTAAGTCAGTCACATGGCCACATCTCGCATGTGATACTGAAAATCTCAATTCACTATTGCTAGTATGCGGTATTTACCAAAAATAACAAAAAACACCCGGTAAATACAGCATAAAAAGACCTGAAAGTCAATTCACATAAGGAAATAAAAAGTAAATGCATGCGGTAATTAAGTAGTGGTCCAGGCACGCATCAACATGGGAACAAGGTGCTTTGGGGGGGGGGGGTGGCACCCTGCCCCTAAGCACCCCCCCAATGTTGAGGGCATGTAGCCCCCTTTCCTGACCTGCCAGGCTGCATGCTCGTATAGGGGCTTGGTATGGATGAACCCCATGGGGGGGACCCCATGCTGTTTTTTTTTTTAAAATTTTTTTTTTAATTGCTGGCAATTTTTTTTTTTTACTTTCAGCTGTCAGTGGGGAACCTCGCTGACAGCTGAAAAAGTAATGCATGGTTTTCACTACCAAAATACCGCATGACTTGATTAAATAACTTGTGCAGTATTTTAGTAGCATTTTTTAGTGAATACAAATGTTTTTTTTTTAAAAACTGATGTGCGGTACGTTACCACATGTGAATTATGGCCCCTGTACTGCTGGAAGGTGAACCTCTGCCCCAGGCTCAAGTTTTTTGCAGACTCTAACAGGTTTTCTTCTAAGATTGCCCTGGATTTGGCTCCATCCATCTTCCCATCAACTCTGACCATCTTCCCTGTCCCTGCTGAAGAAAAGCATCCACACCATATGATGCCACCACCATGTTTCACGGTGGGGATGGCGTGTTCAGGGTGATGTGCAGTGTTAGTTTTCCACCACACATAGCATTTTGGTTTTTAGGCCAAAAAGTTACATTTTGGTCTCATCTGACCAGAGCCCCTTCTTCCACATTTGTTGTGTCCCCCACATGGCTTCTCACAAACTGCAAACGGGACTTCTTATGGCTTTCCTCCAACAATGGCTTTCTTCTGGTCACTCTTCCATAAAGGCCAGATTTGTGGAGTGATGACTAATAGTTGTCCTGAGGACAGATTCTCCCACCTGAGCTGTGGATCTCTGCAGCTCCTCCAGAGTTCCCATGGGTCTCTTGGCTGCTTCTCTGATGAATGCTCTCCTTGCCCGGCCTGTCAGTTTAGGTGGACGGCCATGTCTTGGTAGGTTGGCTGTTGTGCCGTACTCTTTCTATTTTCGGATGATGGATTGAACAGCGCTCTGTGAGATGGTCAAAGCTTGGCATATTTTTTATAACCTAACCCTACTTTAAACTTCTCCACAACTTTATCCCTGAACTGTTTGGTGTGTTCCTTGGCCTTCATCATGTTGTTTGTTCACTAATGTTCTCTAAGAAACCTCTGAGGACTTCACAGAACAGCTGTATTTATACTGAGATCACATGACACACAGGTGGACTCTATTTACTTATTAGGTGACTTCTGAAGGCAATTGGTTCCACTAGATTTTAGTTAGTGGTATCAAAGTCAAGTGGGCTGAATACAAATGCAATCCACACTTTTCAGATATTTATTTGTAAAAAATGTTAAAAACCATTTCTCATTTTCCTTCCACTTCACAATTATGTGCCACTTTGTGTTGGTCTATCACACCGATGGTGAACCTATGGCACGCATGCCACAGCTGGCATGCAGAGCCCTCTCTGTGGGCACTCGAGCGGATCGCTACCCCCCGGCAGCCATCGCCAATGTCAACACTCAGAACCGAGTCACAGTGACCTGACACCTGGCTCCTGAGCATTCCATCCCTCTCTTCTGGATCCTTCACGCACACAGCTGGCTTCGAGACCCAGCAGAGCGGTGCCTCCTGCGGCACAGCGGTATCCATGAGGATTTCTTACCCGGGCACAGCGTGTCTTCTTGTTCCACAGGACGTTGGACTATGGCAATGCCTATATATGGCTACAAAAATATAAGTTGCTTTTGTACAGACTTATATATAGCCATATTTTGAGAACATTTTCAGACATATGGGTGGGGTTAGTAAGTAATTTTTGGTATTTTTGTGTTTTTCTAGACCGCAAGTGCTGAACACCAAGAAATGAGCATAGGAAAAAAAGCAAAAATGAGAACAGATAGTGAAAGATCATTCCAACAGACCTGGAAAAAGTCATTTGGAAAAATACATGCACATGTAGAAATTTATGTTTTTTTCAATAAGAAAGAAAATGTTAATTCGGACAACTGTATGAGTTGTTTTTTCCTAAAGCGGAGTTCCACTCACTCTGTAAAATAATAAAAAACTGTAGCTGCTGACTTTCAAAAAACAGTCACTCACCTGTCCCACGATCCCGTGTTGCCCCCGCCGCAACCCGTTTCACCAGCCATCCTGTATTCCAGGAAGCCGGCATCTTCAGTGTGGGCACCTGGCTGTGAGAGCTTGCGGTTACACAGCCAGGTGCCCACTGCGCATGCGCTAGTAGCGGTGCGCTTACTGAATGGCCCCGTTGTCTTCTGGGACCTGACATGTGTCCCACAAGACTTCGGGGAGGGTGCCAATCCTTAATGGGAAGCGGGGGACCAATCTTTAAAGTAGAACTTCCCCTTTAAAGTGGAACTCCGCTTTAACTAAAACCTCAGTATTCAGGTTTATTGCAGTGTTGGCGCTTTGAAAAGTTGGTTTTGTGTTGCAGTTTGGGCAGTGGGGCTCCAAAAGGTTCACCATCACTGGTCTATCACATCAAATCCCAATAAAATACATTTACAATTTTGGATGTAACCTGACAAAATGTGGAAAATTTCAAGGGGTATGAATACTTTTTCAAGGCACTGTATCAAATTTTTTTACTTCCCTGTACAGGAGTTGAAGTTTTAAGTGCTGGTTCGCAGTGGGAGTTGCTGCAGTGTTTTTTTTTTTAAATGAGAGAGAAGGGAAAAAGGGGGGTGACTGGTGCAGCAACATATGAGCAATCCCTGCTGATCACATCTTTGGGCAATTTGAGGTGTTGAGACTCCAAGAGAGTGAGCTGTAGACTCCGGAAAAGAGAGTCTCAGAGCCCATGTATAGCCCTCCAGCTCACCCACCATTCAACAGTTCAAAGCAGGTGACCCTCAGAGCTCACAGCATTGAACCTGGACTCACAGAGATAAGCTGTAGACTCAGGAAAAGAGAGTCTCAGAGCCCATGTATAGCCCTCCAGCACACCCACCATTCAGCAGTTCAAAGCAGGTGACCATCAGAGCTCACAATACTGAACCTGGACTCAAACTTAGCGTACCTATTTGGTGACTGCAATGATCTAGCTACTGCTTACCTCTTATTGGTATCTGCCAGTCTTCTGCCCCCACTTTTCTCCTCACTTTGGGGTAGTAATTACTAGAGTTCTGCCCTCAATTGGACAGCAGTTCACCAGGTACAAAAGGCAATTCTCCATGCAATTGCATTTCTTCCTATTGGCCCTTTATATAGTTGTGTTGGGAATTCTGTAGTTTGCTGCTCCTGGCCATGGACTTACCAGTCTAAAAATTTGGCCTTGATAGAACCTACGGTAGCTTGTTAACAGATTGCATCCTTTAGGCTTTGAGCAGCTGCCTGAAGATCAGGTGCTGCTAGAGGGGCGAACCCAAAACCTGTGAGAGTTTTATGCCTAGGAACCCATATTCCCAGTGGTGGTTCCTGGTGAGAAGTAAATACTTCTCAGAGTCACAAAAGGGGGTCAAAAACCACAATTACTGTGATCAACCACTCCAGATCCACAGTATCCCCCACATGATAATCCCAGATGCATAGGAATTACATCCCCCAGATGTTGATATTCCAGATACATAGAAATTAATGGACAACTATCCTTTATCAGGTGGTACAGAAGAAGCCTATGCCTTTATAGACTTTAATATGTCTGGGACTCTCCTGGCCAGTGTGGGGAGCAGCCCAGATTACATGCTGACTATATGGGACTGGAAACAGGAGAAGATCATGCTGAGGTCGAAGGCTTTTTCCCAGGATGTCTTCCAGGTCACCTTCTCTCCAGAGAATGAGGAACAGTTGACCACCTGTGGGACAGGACACATCAGGTGAGATCTTCCTGACCTATATAGTTTTACCAAGCCTGGATAAAGGGTTTTCACCACCTGGAAATGTATTGTAAAATAATTGAGATTTTACTATCAAGTTTCTACCTACTTCCTGCCTAGATTTTGGAAAATGGCACGCACGTTTACTGGTCTAAAGCTTCAAGGAGAACTTGGAAGATTTGGAAAGACTGCACTTACTGATATAGAGGGATATGTGGAACTACCAGATGGGAAGGTAAAACTCTAAATACTTTTGTGTAGGTGGTGAAAGGGGATTATTTGATATACTAAGAATAATTTACCCCTGTTATAGGCAAAGCCATGTCAACTTGGCTTGAAAATTTAGATAAACCAGGAACAGTCTGATATGTCAGTAAGTATTTAGATGTGATGGATTTTTATTTAAAGATTTCATGCTAAGGAGATGGATGAAAAAAAAATCTAATCCTAACAAAATAAAAACCACTTGCAGTGAGTTGAATGGTTTTTAGGGTACTGCAATGGGTATGGTCTCAACCCTCTCACCTCTATTCCTTCAGGTGATATCAGGCTCTGAATGGGGAAACATGCTGCTCTGGGAAGGAGGTCTCATCAAGGTGGAGATCTGCAGAAGAGGCCATAGGCCATGCCATAATGGTCCTATTAACCAGTTTGTTCTGGATGAAGGGGAGCTTATCACCATTGGAGCAGATGGACATGTTAGGGTAAGGACAAAATATGTTTTTAGAATTTCAATGGATCTATTAAAGCAGCATGGTTCTGACTTCCTCTCCATCATCCATTTTCTTCTGTGAGGTCTGGGACTTTGAGACTGTGGACACTGCTGACACCATCGATGACACTGGGCTCTTCGAAATGGAACCAATGAATGAGCTGTTGGTTGAGAAGAATGTGAACCTTCGCTTTATGGTGAAGACAAGAGAAAATGACTCACCTGTTTGGTTCGCTCAGGTATACTAGACTTATTGTCTATGTGGATGTAATTTTATATTATGATGTATCTGTGCTTGGCATGTGGAGAGAGTCTGGACATAGAAGGCATATTTCTACATCAAACTATTGAACAAATGTCAGGAGTATTCATGCAAGCTGGATAAAATGTCCTCGTATGTTCTGTAATAGACTAATTCCAGTATTGTCAGTTCCATCTAGTGGCCAGAATTCAGTGAAGTTGTCTGAATAACCCAGTGAGGAAATATACTGCATTTTGAAACTGACAATATAGGCATTATTCTTTTACAAAAATACGGGGACATTTCATCAGTTCTCATGAATGCTTGTGACATCCGTCCAATGAACATTTTGTAAATGGTATAGTAGTCACAGGGAATGCTATAATAGTCACAGGCTTAGGGTACCAGTAGTGGGATGTATTAGGGATGGGAAAGAGACTGAATATAGGACTGTGGAGAACTTTGTCACATGGTGTGACGGGGGTGCGGGGGGTGGTTGTGGGGTTCGGGGGTGTCACTTATTGCAGTCTGGAAGCTCCCTTTAGCAAGTTTGGCCCCCATGTCCCAGCCCCTCCCCATGTTAATGGATATGGGGTACATAGTTGTGATGGGATTCACTTTGGGTGGGGGGCCCATGGAACACAGCTCACTTTGGAGAGGTGGGGAGACCCCTGTCTCAGCTCCCCATATCCCTCTTATGTGTAATCACCCTGTGCCTGTCAGGGGTACAGGGTGATCTGTCCTAACATTGGGGTGGGGGGTTGTTGTTTAATGCCATGTGGTTGCATCCCATTGTTCTATTGTGTGTCTTGCTTGGGAGCAAACTATTATGGGATGTATACTGTATGTTTGTGTATTGGCTTGGTGGGGGGGTTTCCAGCAGCCCTTTCTCCTGTCTGTTGGTGTGTCTCTTGTTACTAAAGGTAGATTGCCCCGCCCTGTGTCATTATCCAGGGAGGAGGGTTGTTCCCTTGAATGTATATATCTTGTATCTGTGTTAAAATAAAGTAGTCTATTTCCTGGTTTACTTCAAGATTGGTGTCGTCTAGTCTTGTATGGTCGGCTGTGGTGTCCAGGGGCGGACTGACCATTTGGAAACTCTGGCACTGCCCGAGTTGCCGGGGTCAGTAGGGGGCCCCATGAGATGCCCCTGGTACCTTTTTTCATAGGCTTTTTTGAGTTTGGCCAAGGACACAGGGGCCCCATGATCCCCTATTGCCTGGGGGCCCCATGAGTTGTCAGTCCGCCCCTGGTGGTGTCTGTTGTCGGTGTTCGGACGGGGAAGCGGTATTCTAACGAAAGTACCCAAGTGCAGTCTGGGGATGGTTCCGTTACACATGGTGTGAGGATAATTATCTGTATCTAAATGTGACTAAGACAGAGTAGCTGGTTGTGGATTTCAGAAGGAGAAAAGCACCCTGTCTACATCCGAGGAGTGGATGTAGATATAGTGGAGAATTACAAGTATCTGGGGATGCACATAGATAATGTGGACTGGAGCAAGAACACTGAGGTGCTCTACAGTAGCTGCCTCTATTTTTGTGAGGAGGCTAAGGTCCTTTAACGTTTGCTGGATGATGTTGAAGATGTTTTATGAGTCTGTGGTGGCCATTGCTCTCCTGTATGTGGTGACCTGCTGGGTAAACAGGCTTAGAGTGGCCGTCACCCACAGACTCAAGAAACTGATTTGCAAGGCCAGTGATGTTGCTGGATTGGAGTTGGAGTCTTTAAACAGTATTGAAGAGGAGAATGTTGTCAAAAGTACATTCAATCTTGGACAACTCCTCCCACCCACTCCACAATATGCTGGTCAATCTACAGGGGTACCATCAGTGACAGATTTTTACAACCTCTATGCACCACATAGTAACACAGGAAACCATTTTTGCCTGTAGCCATCAAATTATATCATTTTTCTCTGTGAGTGCCGAATGTGAGAATTCAGTCTGGTTTATGGGCCAGATTTTTATGTCCACTCTTTGCTTTGCCAAGAAGTTCTTCTTAAAAGTGCTTCACCACTTGTGCCACTCCAATGCACTTACCACAAATCCATGATCACCTTAATTAAAAGGAAAGTCAAAGAATGCTTGATATCTCAGAAACTCTAAAGCGTTCTTTGGCTTTACTTTTAATTAAGATGGTCATGGATTTGTGGTGAGTGCATTGGAGTGGCACAAGTGGTGAAGACCTTTTAAGAAGATCTTCTTGGCACAGCAAAGAGTGGACTGATTTATTTTATTGGTGTAGGACTTTGGCACATTTTCATTATTATTTTTATTATTATTTATTTATTTATTTTCACTAAGTTATGATTTATGGCATAGTGGCAGCACCATACTTGTTGTTTTATGTGGAGGACCAGTAAATAGCCTGACACATGTACTAATAGAAGAAAAGTATAACGTTTTTGAAAACCTAAGTACAAAAACCCACTGTCTGGCTAATAAAATAATATTTGGCCTAAAAAAAAACAACCATAGCAACTGCAGGGAAAATAGTATATAGCCCCCCCCCCCCCAAAAAAAAAGTCAAACTGGTGCAGAACGATACTAAGAAACATATATACCGCAGTGTGGGGGGGGGGAGCATAGTCCACGTGAAGTAAATCACATGAAAGAAAACTCTCCACCATATGGATATTCAGAAGTGGCTCCACTGCATGTGGCTAAATATTATTCAGAGTCCAAGAAAAAAATCCTCTGATGGATTATATTGTAAGGCCAATGTATGGTTAAAAATTCAGAATTAATAGAGAAATTCTCCAATGGAACGTATTATAGGTCCAACCCACATATAGACAGTATAGACAGGTCACTGCATGTGGCTAGATATCATTCAAAGCCCATGAAGAAGTCATCATTTGAATGTATTATTATTATTATACAGGATCATTCGGAGTCCAAGAAAAAATCCTCTGATGGATTATATTGTAAGGCCAACGTATGGTTAAAAATTCAGAATTAATGGAATGTTTTATAGGACCAACCCACAGTGTAGATGTCACTACATGTGGCTAGATATCATTCAAAGCCCATGGAGAAGTCATCATTGGAATGTTCAATTAATATATATTTATAATGCCGCGCTCCTACTATAAGTTTTTAATCACATATTGTGTATCACTCATCTAAATAAATATATAAATAATAATAAGTGATTGATGTGACATATAAATCAATATTTAAATTGAACCAATAAAGTGCTATATTATACCATATGTGCTCAATCAATAATGGTGATACAATAAATTGTGCAAGTATAATACATATAGTGCATAGATAAATTAAAAAGTCTTTTTTATATATATAAATTGGTGCAATGTGCAGGTGAACTCCTTAATCCCTCTTTCCAGGTGCCGTGTGGTCTCAGTGTGCGCTCACCTTAATATTTGCCCAAATAAATTTAGGCAAATAAACTTTTTGTCCTTCCAGGACTGGTGGGATGATGCTCCTATATAAGGTATTCCCAATGGAAGTGAAGGTCTGCTCAGATCCTCTTTTTATCTCCTCTCACTCCATACATATAGCCACTCATGGATGGACCTTTGGAACATATGTGAATATCTCCTATTTCCCCTCCTGGGGACACCTCCTCCTCTTATCCACCTTTCCTCAGAGTTGGATATGTAAATCAAATGGAGAAAAGAACGACCATGGTGCCTTATCCTTTTATATGAAAGTAGTTTATTGCTGCCAGAAGCGGTGATATAGCAGTTTATGGCACTTATCTGATACAGATATGTAGAAGCTGATAATGCTCTCTGCCTCTCTGTCTGCCTCTGCTGGAATCGCCGAGCCTCTCCGATGCAACGTCGTGACGTCAGAGCCCCTCCCCTACGCGTTGCGTCACAGGGTCACGTGACTTCATCAGGGGGAATATCCCTGTGACGCAACGCGTAGGGGAGGGGCTCTGACGTCACAACGTTGCATCGGAGAGGCTCGGCGATTCCAGCAGAGGCAGACAGAGAGGCAGAGAGCATTATCAGCTTCTACATATCTGTATCAGATAAGTGCCATAAACTGCTATATCACCGCTTCTGGCAGCAATAAACTACTTTCATATAAAAGGATAAGGCACCATGGTCGTTCTTTTCTCCATTTGATTTACATATCCAACTCTCAGGAAAGGTGGATAAGAGGAGGAGGTGTCCCCAGGAGGGGAAATAGGAGATATTCACATATGTTCCAAAGGTCCATCCATGAGTGGCTATATGTATGGAGTGAGAGGAGATAAAAAGAGGATCTGAGCAGACCTTCACTTCCATTGGGAATACCTTATATAGGAGCATCATCCCACCAGTCCTGGAAGGACAAAAAGTTTATTTGCCTAAATTTATTTGGGCAAATATTAAGGTGAGCGCACACTGAGACCACATGGCACCTGGAAAGAGGGATTAGGGAGTTCACCTGCACATTGCACCAATTTATATATAAAAAAGACTTTTTAATTTATCTATGCACTATATGTATTATACTTGCACAATTTATTGTATCACCATTATTGATTGAGCACATATGGTATAATATAGCACTTTATTGGTTCAATTTAAATATTGATTTATATGTCACATCAATCACTTATCATTATTTATATATTTATTTAGATGAGTGATACACAATATGTGATTAAAAACTTATAGTAGGAGCGCGGCATTATAAATATATATTAATTGATTATTAGACACACAACCAAGTGAGTTTGTGAAAGTGTCAGCGCACCCAGCATAACATCTAGGTAGTTTATAATTATTAATAATTTACCGAACACCTTAGTCATAGTAGCTCACAAGTATTCACTTTTATTTTGTACATCATTGGAATGTATTATTATTATTATACAGGATCATTCGGAGTCCAAGAAAAAATCCTCTGATGGATTATATTGTAAGGCCAACGTATGGTTAAAAATTCTGAATAAATGGAGAAATTCTCTAATGGAACGTATTATAGGACCATCCCACAAGTGAGCAGTATAGAACCAGAATGAGTTATGGCACATATGTCAGACGTCACTGGAAGACCCCCAGGGAGAGGTGCCCATATCATTGCATATAGCCTTTATGTAGCTTGTAACTTGGCACCCCATATTATTATTATTATTATTATTATTCAGTATTTATAAAAGCACCAACGGTTTATATCATATACCATATCTTCCCTTGTTGGCAATTAAATCCTTTCTTTCAACTGTATGACGTATTACTTGTAATTGCCCAATGGGGGAGCCACCAGTTTGATCAAAAAGAGTTCCAAGCCATAGAACACTCAAATAGATGGAATAATACTTAGCCGTCCATGTGGGTCTTGGAAGGTCCAGACTATTTTCATAGAAGATGGTGGTCTGTAGGTCCATATCTAAAGGAACCATAGTCTTATGTTGATGGAAGAGATAAGGGGGTAGGCATCCCAAAAGCTGACAGTATGGGAGCAAGGCTGGAATCCTGACCGGTTTCGCTGGTCACGCCAGCTACTTCAGAGACAAATGTCACCAATGCACCAATTTTAATGTATCCAGTTACAAAACGGAATATGTAGCAGTATATAATGTATATAAATGTTCAACAAAACTGAAGTTATCCCTCAAACTCATCATTTATGTGGAGGCAACTCCTGTTTTCTTTCTTTCATTTACTTTCTCTTTTTATTTTTTAGGATGCCAGCGGTGGAATCTGGAAGCTGGACTTGTCCTTCTCAAATATAGTAATATTATTTTTCCTTATTGCTTCCCTGTCCCCTAATTTACGTTTGTCTTACATACGGTGTATATAAAGGCCATTGAGCTCTGTTCAGTTACTTTTGGGCCATTGCTGCTGCTTTCCTGACATTTCTCTTCTCTTTAGTGTAGTTATACTTTATAGAAATAGGCAGTCCATTGATGGGAGCAATTTTAAAAGTATCCTAAAACAATTACTGGAATATGTTATGTTTGGCTTTTTCTCTGGTTTACACCAATTTTTCATAGTGTAAAGCATGCTGGGTAAAAATGTGCAACATACATTACTAGGGATGCACTGATTGCATTTTTTTTTACACAGAGTACCGATACTTTTTTAATAGTACTCACCAATACCGTTATCAATTACCGATACCTATTGCCTATGACAAGTAGGTAGAGGGGTGATGCGATATGGGAAAAAATGCGAGTTCACACATTACCCCACTGCACTCGGTGTGAACAAGTCCTTAAATGTACTCTGTGAGGCAGAGTTCAGTTTTCTGTAGGTTTTAAAGCCCCCTCCCCTCCAAATCCCCCCCTTTTAGCACAGATCCCCCTTCCTGCACCCCTCTAAATCCACCCTTCCAGCACAACCCCCCCCCCCTCACCCAAATCACCCTCCCAGCACAACCCCCTAAATCACCCTCCCAGCACAACCCCCCCCCCCTCAGATCTCTTTTCCTAGCACAAATTATGTCCCTAGTATAATGACAGCAGGGAGGGGGAGAGAGCCATGGGTAAATCACAACACTCACATGCACCCTATATTACACATATACATGACATGATCAGAGACTGCAGACTGACTACAGGATATGATCAGAGACTGCAGACAGACTACTGTAGATGGTCAGAGACTGCAGATATACTACAGGAAATGGTCAGAGACTGCAGATATAGTACAGGAGATGGTTAGAGACTGTAGACAGATTACTGTAGATGGTCAGAGACTGCAGACAGACTACTATAGATAGTCAGAGACTGCAGATATAGTACAGGAGATAGTCAGAGACTGCAGATGAATACAGGAGATGGTCAGAGACTGCAGACAGAATACAGGAGATGGTCAGAGACTGCAGACAGAATACAGGAGATGGTCAGAGACTGCAGACAGACTGCAGGAGATTATTATTATTATTATACATGATTTATATATCGCCAACAGTTTGCTCAGCGCTTTACAATATAAGGGAGACAGTACAATTACAATACATTTCAGTACAGAAGGAATAGGAGGGCCCGGCTCATGGAGCTTACAATCTAAAGGAAGGGGGAGGTGATACAAAAGGTGATAGCTGTGGGGGATGATCTGGTGGAGGGGATTCAAGTTCAGTTCTTAGGTGGAGGTGGGGTAGCCAGTGATTGGATGTGGGGCCCAAAGGAGAGGTCAGAGTCTAGGATTACGCCTAGCACCTTGGCATGAGGGGAAGGACCAATGGTTGTGCTGTTGATCTCAATGGTAAAGTCACGAGTGGGGGATCGGGGGGGAGGAAATATTACAAGCTCAGTTTTGGAAAGATTGAGTTTAAGGTAGTGATGTGACATCCATGCTGATATGTCGCTTAGTATATTTGTGATACGTGAGGAGATTGAGGGGGTGAGCTGGGGAGTGGAGAGATAGATCTGGGTGTCATCAGCATAGAGGTGGTATTGGAAGCCATGGGAGGTTACCAGTTGGCCCAGGGAGGAGGTATAGAGAGAGAAAAGGAGGGGCCCATGGACAGAACCTTGGGGTACCCCAACAGAAAGAGGAAGTGGAGCGGAGCAGGAGGAGTTGTATGTGACACTGAAAGTGCGCTGAGAAAGGTAAGTGGAGAACCAGGAGAGAGCAGAGTCATGGAGGCCGATGGAGTGGAGTTTACTGAGGAGGAGCGGGTGGTCGACTGTGTCAAAGGCAGCGGAAAGGTCAAGGAGTATGAGTATGGAGTAATGGCCATTGGTTGGGATGAGTATGGAGTAATGGCCATTGGTTGGGATGAGTATGGAGTAATGGCCATTGGTTGGGATGAGTATGGAGTAATGGCCGTTGGTTGGGATGAGTATGGAGTAATGGCCGTTGGTTGGGATGAGTATGGAGTAATGGCCGTTGGTTGGGATGAGTATGGAGTAATGGCCATTGGTTGGGATGAGTATGGAGTAATGGCCATTGCTTAGGGTAAGTATGGAGTAATGGCCGTTGGTTGGGATGAGTATGTAGTGGCCGTTGGTTTTAGCAGTTAGTAGGTAATTAGTGAGTTTTAGTAGGGCAGTTTCTGTGGAATGTTGTGGGCGGAAGCCAGACTGTCGGGGATCGGGAAGGTTGTTGTCGGTGAGGTAGCAGTTCATACGGTTGTGAACAAGGCGCTCGAGAAGCTTAGAGGCAAATGGGAGCAGGGAGATGGGTCTTAAGTTATTCAAACAGGTGGGGTCCAGCGAAGGTTTTTTGAGGATGGGGGTAACCAGTGCATGTTTGAGTGGGGAGGGAAAGGTGCCTGTGGAGAGTGAGAGGATGAAGATGGGGGTTTGAAAGTTTAGGATAGAGCAGGAAGGAGGCTGCAACAGTCGTGAGGGGACAGGATCCAGGGGACAGGTGGTGAAGTGGGCCTTGGAAAGGAGATCGGTAACTTTCTTGGTGGTAACCGGGTCGAAGGAGGAGAGTGTAGACTTTGGTGTTGGGCCTGGTATGTTGGTTAGAGGAGGAATCTTGACACTGGAGATCTCATCACGAATTGTGTCGATCTTCTTCTTGAAGTGACTAGCAATCTCCTGTGCAGTAAGTAAGTTGGTGGGTGGAGGCAGTGGGGGTTGGAGTAAGATATTAAGGGTAGATAAGAGTTGATGAGGATTGCATGAGAGGGTCTTGATGAGAGTGTTAAAGTAGGTTTGCTTAGCAGTGTGGAGGCTGGAGTTGTATTTGAGAAGAGCGGATTTGTAGGGTAAACTTTTCCAGGGATTTATTTTTACGCCATGCTCGCTCAAGAGTGCGGCTGCGTCTCTGAGGAGATGGTCAAAGACTGCAGACAGACTGCAGGACATGGTCAGAGACTGCAAACATAGTACAGGAGATGGTCAGAGACTGCAGACATAGTACAGGAGATGGTCAGGGACTGCAGACAGACTAAAGGAGTTGGTCAGCACTGCGGACATACTACAGGAGCTGACCAGAGACTGTGAACATAGTACAGGTGATGACCAGAGACTGTGAACATAGTACAGGAGATGACCAGAGACTGTGAACATAGTACAGGTGATGACCAGAGACTGCGGACACAGTACAGGAGATGACCAGAGACTGTGGACATAGTACAGGAGATGACCAGAGACTGCGGACACAGTGCAGGAGATGGTCAGAGACTGCAGACAGACTACAGGAGATGGTCAGAGACTGCAGACATAGTGCAGGAGATGGTCAGAGACTGCAGACATGGTACAGGAGATGGTCAGAGACTGCAGACATGGTACAGGAGATGGTCAGAGACTGCAGACAGACTA
Organism: Staurois parvus; assembly: GCA_951230385.1. Classification (NCBI taxonomy): domain Eukaryota; kingdom Metazoa; phylum Chordata; class Amphibia; order Anura; family Ranidae; genus Staurois; species Staurois parvus. The sequence goes on along the minus strand of CATNWA010016687.1, from coordinate 83,825 downwards.
GAGGAGATGGTCAGAGACTGCAGACATGTTACAGGACACGGTCAGAGACTGCAGACATGTTACAGGACACGGTCAGAGACTGTGGACAGACTACAGGAGATGGTCAGACGTGGCATTCTATTGTTTACATTTCAGCTGTCGGTGGGGGAATTCTGCTAACATCTGAAGGAACCAAACCTGAAGGTATCGGTTTTTTAGTATCGGAACACTTGGATGAGTACCAATACTCCAGCAAATGCTCAGTATTGGCACCGATACCGGTATTGATGCAAGCCTACACATTACAGGCACTGCTGGGTTGTGCTGCTTTTCTTTTTGAACGGCACACCATGGCACTAAGGCAATGCCCAATGGTGCCTGTCTGATTATTGGCGTGTTCGAGTGCATCAGCAACCCGTTCATTTCAATGGGCTGCCCTAACGTGACCACAAAAATGTACACGGCCCCATGTATGTACACTGCAGTTTATCCTACCAGAAAGCCAGTTTCTTTCCTTGCCAGACTGGTCTGTGCTGTGTTGTAAGAGCTGTGTAAATGTCAGGACTGGATAGACAGAGATACCAATCCTTTGGCAGGTAAAACCATTCCAACCAAAAATAAATTGCAGATAAAAAAACACAAAAATTGTTAATTGCTTTGTAATGTGTCTCTGAACTGCTGGCAAATCTGACCTCTTTAGCAGAGTCCGTTCTCTAGAACAGCCCCCTCCCTCCTTTGCACATCATAGCCCTCTCTTCTTCTGGGAGTGTCTAAGTACTTTCTGTGCTGGCCCAGCTTCTCATCTCCTCCCCTTCTACATAACCTTTTTATGTAGCTCTGGGGGAGGAGTGAAGGGCAATACTAAAGAGGATGGGTGTCAAACTGGCGGCCCTCCAGCTGATGGGGCCATCATGCCTCTGCCTTTGGGAGTCATGCTTCTAATTGTCATTCTTGCAATGCCTCATGGGACTTGTAGTTTGGCAACAGCTGGAGGGCCGCCAGTTTGACACCCATGAACTACAAGTCCCATCATACCTTTGTCTTTGGGAGTCATGGTTGTAACTGTCAATCTTGCAATGCCTCATGGGACTTGTAGTTTGGCAACAGCTGGATGGCCGCCAGTTTGACACCCCGTGAACTACAAGTCCCATCATGCTAACTGTCAATCTTGCAATGCCTCATGGGACTTGTAGTTTGGCAACAGCTGGAGGGCCACCAGGTTGACACCCGTGCTTTATAGTGTCACCAGAGTGACAGCTGGGTCAGCCTACATCACATCCATGATGGCAGTGCAAGCCAGCTTCCCATTATAAAGGGAGGATACGGATCGAATGATTGTGAATGGTGAAACGATCGTCTTGTTTATACCTTTAGCGTGGCTATGAACTTACATTGGTTCTTTTTTATTTCTTTCGTCTAGACTCAGGACCCCGAACAGCTTTTCTCCTTTCATTCCGGGAAGATTAACGCTTTAGATGCCTCTCCCTCCACCTACCTCATGGCAACGACATCTTCAGACCGTGCGTCCACACCTATTATAAATCTCATCCAAACAACTACTTTGCATGTTCACTACAATTTACTTTGTATCAATGCTGCAATTTTTAGTTTAAAGCTGAATTCCAGGAATTCAGCTCCTTTTGTAAAAAAAAAAAAAAAGTAAAAAAAAGGAACACTGTGAGTTAGGTCCAGTGAGGTGCATGCCACCCCCTGGACTTAGCTCTATTATTTATATCTGCAAGCTTTAGTCCTCGTGCACATGGGACGTTTTGATAACGCTGGTAACATTAGCTGTGTAAATTCACGTTAAAATTGAGTTTTTCAGCTTTTTGTAGCGTTTTTGCATTAGCGTTTAGCTGCGTTTTTCCATGATTCGCGGCATTTTCCCACGTTTAGCGGCGTTTTCCTAAATTTTTCCGTGTTTGCGTTTTTTAGAGGTTTTTTTTGGTATAAAAAACATCCAAAAATGCCGGTTGGTGGCATTTTACCGCGTTTTACTGATTTTCACTGTTTTTCAGTGTTAGAGCGTTTTTACAGTTAAAAAACTCCTCTAGAAGCCCACTTGTTCTCGGTTTTGTTATCCAGCCAAAAAACTTCCCTGCCAAAAAAACGTTGATTCCAGTCTCTGTGTGTATATGGACACATAGGATAACATCCTGGGGGTTTACTGGCCGTAGAAAAAACCATCAAAAGCCAAAAACAGCCGCTGTAAAAACGTCACGTGTGTGTGGGGGCTTATAGTACTCCTGGAAGACAGCTATTGCTGTAGTTCCGGGAGCCTGACACTGATCCTTCTGAGCTCTGCATCTAGAACAGGAAAACTACTGTTGCTGCTATGCCCGCCCAACCCTCCTCCTGCCCGTTCACAGAAGCCTTTGTATTACGCATTCATAAAATACAAAGGCTTCTCTGAATGGGCAGCAGAGAGGAGGGGCGGGCATATAGCTGCTATGTGTGCCTTTCTCCTCTCTCACAGCTCCCAGTGTCTCTTTGGGGGAACTGTAGACATTCAATTCTGTGTCTATACAATTACTTTGTCTACAGTTTTGAGATAATTGTATACAGACAAGGCTAAACAGCACAGCCCTGTCTGGCAGGAAAGGAGACCTGATTTTTTCTCCCTGCAGGTCTTGTCCCTCCCCCCAGCTTGTGATTGGACAGTTAAAGAGAGGCTGCAGACTGATGGGTTCATCTCATCTCTGTCACTCTGCTCTCTCCTTCTGTCAGCATGCTCCTTGTGCTGCTTCTTCATCATCACTCAGTCTGAGCTCTGCTGTGCAGGGACTGTAAGAGGCTGATACCTGGTCAAATGTGGGTGCTTACACTGCATTCATTTGTGTCTTTAACCCCTTGACGCCGACATTACACAAATATGCATCCTCACAGAACTGGGCTTTTTTCAGTGGGGCTGCATATTTGCGTACCTGTCTTTGTGCTGGGAGCGTGCCGCACAGTGCGCTCCCAGCACACAGACTGCGGTGTCACTGAGAGCACTGCGTCCCGTTCTAACGATCAGGACCCGGGACTCCTGATTCCTGTCACTGAAAGCCCTGGGTCCCATTCTAACGATCAGGATCCGGGACTCCCGATTCCAGGTCACTCTGATTGGCTATCACAGCGATCAGTCACTGGGCAGCCTGGCCCCCTTGTGTTTTTTTTTTCTCTCTATGAATGGAGGAGAGATATACATTGAATCTCTCTTACTAGAGCAGTGGTTCTTAACCTTCCTAATGCCGGGACCCTTTAATACAGTTCCTCATGTTGTGGTGACCCCCAACCATAAAATTATTTACCCAGTAATTATAATTCATGAAGTGTCGTTTTACCTCCAATACTGCTGCTTTCAGCACAGTAGCTGCTTTCAGCACAGTAGCTGCTTTCAACACAGTAGCTGCTTTCAACACAGAAGCTGCTTTCACACAGAAGCTGCTTTCAACACAGAAGCTGCTTTCACACAGAAGCTGCTTTCAACACAGAAGCTGCTTTCTACACAGAAGCTGCTTTCAACACAGAAGCTGCTTTCAGCACAGAAGCTGCTTTCAACACAGAGCTGCTTTCAACACAGTAGCTGCTTTCAACACAGTAGCTGCTTTCAACACAGTAGCTGCTTTCAACACAGAAGCTGCTTTTACACACAGAAGCTGCTTTCTACACAGAAGCTGCTTTCTACACAGAAGCTGCTTTCTACACAGAAGCTGCTTTCAACACAGTAGCTGCTTTCTACACAGTAGCTGCTCTTTACACATCGGAAATATGTGTTTTCCCAGATTGTCCTAGGCGACCCCTGTGAAAGGGTTGTTCGACCCCCAAAGGGGTCACGACCCACAGGTTGAGAACCACTGTACTAGAGGGAAAACAAAATGTTTGTACAAAAAAAAAAAAAAAGGTAAATAAATATTAAAAAATAAAATAAAAAAATAACTAGATCAAGGTTTGATCTAGTTCAGTGCCAGGGTAAGTGTTTGGGTCAAGGTCAGGGTCAAAAGTCAAGGTCAAAAGGTTAGGGTCAGAGGTCAGGATTTTTAAAAAAAATCTGGTGTCAGTGTGTTTTAGGTAAAAGAAACCCCAAAACAAAATGCGCACTTTGGTTTCTGGGCTGTGCTTCAGGTACAAACAACAAATAACACACATATATGTGTCGCTGCGATCATCAAGAGCTGGAGAATTTATTTTGGGTTGTTCTTTGGTGGTAGGTTATGGTAGTAACAAGAAACGCACAGCTAAATTTAAAAAAATGATTTTTTTTTTTTTACTATTTTGGGCCAGTTTTCCTTTGATAATAAAAAAAATCAGGATATATCCATTACCATTTACCACCAAATGAAAGCCAAATTTGTCCTGAAAAAAACGCGGATGTCGAAAGTAGTTGTGATGATTTGTACGGTTTTACTAACACACAGTCAACATTTCAAAATTTGTGCTTCGGCGTTTAGATTTGTTTTACCTTTAGGCGTGAAGGAGTTAACATCCTCCTGGTGTCTTCTTGAACATTTTCCCTGTTTAGGGTCGGTGAGAATTTATGATTTTGCCGGGAAGCTTCCATTAGTGGAGATGAAGTTCAAACAAGGAGGAACATCGCTGATCTGGGCCCCCCGCATGGTGAGCAGTTAGCCATCGCCTCTCACACAGACACGACCAAGCTGACCAATATTCTGTGACTACGGGCCGCGCTTACGATGTCCCGCGTCTTGTCTTCTACAGGTGAACCCTAAAGGAGGACTATTTGCGATGGGATTCCAGGATGGAGTCATCCGTATCTTGGAGGTCTATAACTCCTCCGGGATGAGACTCCTGGCCGGACGCAGTGGCTCTCAGGATGCTGCCATTGGTCTAAAACAAGCGTTCAAACCTCACGAGGCCTCCGTCACATGTCTGGCGTATGAGCGCAATGGAGAGATCCTCGCCACCGGGGTAAAGTTTCTTCTTGTGTTGACTTATAAGCTGAACTTCAACCAGAAATGTTAGTTTTCTTAATGAGACTTTAAAAAAAATTGCGGGAGAATCAAGGAAAAAGTCACGTATTTGAACCCTTTAGATGCCACTGATGTACTGCATGTCATGTGACGGCAGCAGCGGGGGTTTTACATACAAACTTGCACCCGAGAATGGGTGGAAATCTGACCAGCCGACTACTGGCTGTCATGTCAGATGGAAGTGTTTAGGTGGCTGAACATTCACCCTGGAAGCAGTCTCTCCCCCCCCGCCATGTTTCCTGGGCTTCATTCTCCCAACTGCAGATCTGGGACTGGCATGAAGGGTGCCGCCGGGTAGAGAGGAGGGAGACCAGCGAGAACAGAATGGCTATGGTGTGCAGAATGTACACTAGGGGATTGGCAGGAGAATAGTCAGGTCCAGGCAGGGGTTGAGGTAGGTGGCAAGCAGCATAGTAGACAGGTCAACTGGGTCAGAAATGGCCAGGAAATGTCGGGGGTAAATGTTATAGATTTTTGTAACAAGTACTAGTTCTTTACAAGACACAGAACCAGCCGCTTCCAGGGATGACACGTACTACCCTTTGGGTCAGCGGACACACCCAGTGTGGTTTCAGGGAGTTCTGGAAGTCCTCGCAGGGATTCTGCAAGTACCATTGGAAGTACTGGCAGAGCTTCTGGAAACACCATTGGAAGTACTGGCAGAGACTCTGGGGTCACCATTGGAAGTACTGGCAGAGACTCTGGGAGCACCATTGAAAGTACTGTCACAAATTCTGCATGCACCATTGGAAGTACTGGGAGAGACTCTGGAGTCACCACTGGACCTACTGGCAGAAATTCTGCAAGGACTTTTGAAAATACTGGCAGAGATTCTGTGAGCACCATTGGAAGTACTGGGAGAGACTCTGGGGTCACCATTGGAACTACTGGCAGAAATTCTGCAAGGACTATTGAAAATACTGGCAGAGATTCTGTGAGCACCATTGGAAGTACTGGGAGAGACTCTGGGGTCACCATTGGAACTACTGGCAGAAATTCTGCAAGGACTATTGAAAATACTGGCAGAGATTCTGTGAGCACCATTGGAAGTACTGGCAGAGATCCTGCAAACACCATTGGAAGTATTGGCAGAGACTCTGGGGGCACCATTGAAAGTATTGGCAAAAATTCTGCATGTACCATTGGAACTACTGGCAGAGATTCTGCAAGAACCATTAAAAGTACTGCCAGAGATTCTGCATGCACCATTGGAAGTACTGGCAGAGATACTGCAAGCATAATTGGAAGTGCTGGCAGAGACTCTGGGGGCAAAAATTCTGCATGTACCATTGGAAGTATTGGCAGAGATTCTGCAAGCACCATTGAAAGTACTGCCAGAGATTCTGCGTGTACTATTGGAAGTACTGGCAAAGACTCTGGGATCACCATTGGAACTACTGGCAGAAATTCTGCGAGGACTATTGAAAATACTGGCAGAGATTCTGTGAGCACCATTGTAAGTACTGGGAGAGACTCTGGGGACACCATTGAAAGTACTGGCAAAAATTCTGTTCATACCATTGAAAGTACTGGCAGAGATTCTGCAAGCACCACTGGAAGTACTGCCAGAGATTCTGCAAGAACCTTTGAAAGTACTGCCAGAGATTCTGTGTGCACCAATGGAAGTACTGGGAGAGACTCTGGGGTCACCGTTGGAACTACTGGCAGAAATTCTGCGAGGACTGTTGAAAATACTGGCAGAGATTCTGTGAGCACCATTGGGAGTACTGGCAGAGATTGTGCAAGCACAATTGGAAGCACTGGCAGAGATTCTGTGAGCACCATTGAAAGTATTGGCAGAGATTCTGCATGCACCATTGGAAGTACAGGCAGAGACTCTGGAGTCACCATTGGAAGTGCTGGCAGAGATTCTGCGTACACCATTGGAAGTACTGGGAGAGACTCTGGAGTCACCATTGGAATTACTGGCAGAAATTCTGCAAGGACTATTGAAAATACTGGCTGAGACTCTGGGAACACCATTGAAAGTACTGGCAAAAATTCTGCACATATCATTGGAAGTACTGGCAGAGATTCTGAAAGCACCACTGGAAGTACTGCCAGAGATTCTGCAAGAACCTTTGAAAGTACTGCCAGAGATTCTGTGTGCTCCAATGGAAGTACTGGGAGAGACTCTGGGGTCACCATTGGAACTACTGGCAGAAATTCTGCGAGGACTATTGAAAATTCTGGCAGAGATTCTGTGAGCACCATTGGGAGTACTGGCAGAGATTCTGTGAGCACCATTGGATGTACTGGCAGAGATTCTGCAAGCACCATTGGAAGTCCTGGCAGATATTCTACAAGCATCATTGGAAGTACTGGCAGAGATTCTGTAAGCACCATCGGAAGTACTGGCAGAGATTCTGTAAGCACCATCGGAAGTACTGGCAGAGATTTCTGCGAGCACCATTGGAAGTATTAGCAGACATTCTGTGAGTACTATTGGAACTACTTCCAGAGATTCTGGTAGTACCATTGGAAGGTACTGCCAAGGATTCTGGAATTCCTGGCAGAGGTCCTGGAGGGTTCTAACTCTTCCTCCAAACTGTAAAAAACTAAAAAAAATAGTTTAAGCTGCATTATTCTGTAAATAGTTATTTACCTATTTTTGTATTATGTTAAAAGTTAAGTCCCTCAAGTCAAGAAACTTTATGTAACAAAAACATTTTATTATAATTTTCTCCCAGTCTATAACTTGCATCTGTAACCATTCTTACCCCATAGAGCCTGGACAGAACCGTCTTCTTCTTTGCTGTTGGTGACACCTATGAGCCCATTGGATTCATCCAGGTTCCAGGACCGGTTAAGGAATTGCATTGGTCTCCTCCATCACACGTAAGTTGCTGGGGATGGAAGAGGTTCCACCCACATCTTTGGCCAATGCATACATCTGTGTGAAATTTGGATTGTCATGTCACAGGGGTGGGGAGAGCACCATTGCAGCTTAGCCCATGGGTGGGGGCATGTCTTTTTAAAATTAAATAAATAAATACTCTGTGTTTGTATGTATGTGTGTACATATATAAATATATATAAATATATATATATATATTTATTATGTAAAGCATTGTGTACATTGACAGCGCTATGTCAGTATCTGAAATAAATAAAATTTGCATCATACCGTCAATAGCTCTCTATGGTGCTGAAAGTTTACACAGTTTCAGCACCTCGGAGAGCTATTTTTGCCTGCAGGCTATTGGAATCCTCACTGATATTGCAAGAGATGCACTGAGATGCAATATGACCAGCTGCATTCATCCAATGTACATTTATCCTATTGTAAACAGTGTGAATGTCAATATGGAATGCCTGGAGAATCCCATGGATCATATCTAATTTAATTATTCACAGGGTAAATTGCCTAGTAGTTAATCAATTTGCCTTTATGGAGCTTATCTCACTGACTTTCAAACAGGAACCTAAAACATATATTAACCCCTCGCCTACCGGGCACTTATACCCCCTTCCTTACCAGGCCAATTTTCAGCTTTCAGCGCTGCCGCACTTTGATTGACAATTGCGCGGTCATGCAACATTGTACCCATATGAAATTTTGATCATTTTTTTCTCCCAAATAGAGCTTTCTTTTGGTGGTATTTAATCGCCACTGGGCGCTTTACTTTTTGCGCTATAAATAAAAAAACTGCAAAAAATTTGAAAAAAAAAAAAAAAAAGTTTCTTTGTTTCTATTATAAAATTTTTCAAACAGGTATTTTTTCTCCTTCACTGATGTGCGTTGATGAGGCAGCACTGATGGGCACTGATAGGCGGCACTGATAGGCAGCACTAAAGGGCACTGATAGGCAGTACTAATGAGGTGGCACGGATAGGCGGCACTGATAGACAGCACTAATGAGGTGTCACGGATAGGCGGCACTAATATGCAGCACTGATAGGCGGCACTGATAGGTGACACTGATGATGGGTACTGATAGACGGCACTGACTGGCATTACTGCTGGGCACTGACTGGCGGCACTGACTGGCACTACCCCTGGGCACTGACTGGTGGCACTGACTGGCAGCACTGCTGGGCTGCACTGGTGGGTGGCACTGGTGGGTGGGCACAGGTGGGTGGCACTGGTGGGCACAGGTGGGTGGGCACAGGTGGGTGGCACTGCTGGGCACAGGTAGGTGGCACTTCTGGGCACAGGTGTGTGACACTGCAGAGTGGCACAGGTGGGTGCACTGCTGGGCACAGGTGGGTGCACTGCTGGGCACAGGTGGGTGATCTGCTGGGCACGGGTGGGCGGAGCTAGTGGGCGCACTGCTGGGCACAGGTGGGCGGAACTTGCGGGTGGCACTGCTGGGCACCGATCATCAGGGCACTGATGATTGGTGCCGATCCCCGCTCTGACAACTGCCGGTTCTCGGCAGTACTTTCCTCACGATCTGACAGCGTGAGGAAAGTGCAGCCGAGAACCGGCACTTGCATTTCCCTCTGATCAGCGTGTCATTGGACACGGCTGATCACGTGGTAAAAGGCCGCTGTGATTGGCCTTTTACCACATCACGTGATCAGCTGTGTCCGTAGGACACAGCGATCACGGAGATCGCCGGGTGCGCGCCCCCTGGGGCGCACAGGAGAGCGCGTTCTGGGAGGACGTCATTTGACGTCCACTCAGAACTTGCCGGCCGCAGTTTAGCCGTCATTCGGCTATCTGCGGTCGGCAGGTAGTTAAAAAAAGGAAAAAAAAAAAAATAATATATATATAATTATTATACAGTATATATTAATATATGTAAAAAAATGTACACAATTAAAGTGCCCAAATAATGTTGTGTAGTACTTTTTGATATTGATAAATTTTGCTATTATGTTAAAGCAGACTTGAACCCAATCACTAAAAGACATTTTGTTTGGTCTCGGCAGGAGGAAAACACATTACTGGTTCTGTGTGAGAATGGATTCGCTGTAGAGATTCCGGTCCCGGCGGCTGAAAAAAACAACACGGTTTCTACCTACGAGATCTCCAATCTGCCTCTCCGCTACTTCCGATTTAGTAGCATCAGGTCAAAGATTGAGGTATGAGCTGCCTTGGACTTATTCATAAGCACTGAGGTCAGTGCAATACTCGTGAACCTTTTTTTCCCCACTGGCATACAGTATGGTGTTTTTAAGCTGCTTTTCTATACAAAAAAGTGGATATGTACTTTAGTGTGGCCCTCCCGGACTTTCGTTTAAAACTACAGCACAGGTGTGCGAACTGGGCCAACACACAAGATAAAGGGTGGAAGTGGTGAACTCACCAGTGCTAACTTCTTTTTTAAAGAAAAACACCTCACTATCACACCTACAATATGGTCAACAGTATGAGGACACCTGACCTTCACACCCTCAGTATAGTCAACAGTATGTAAACCTGACCATCACACCTACAATATGGCCAACAGTATGAGGACACCTGACCTTCACACCCTCAGTATAGTCAACAGTATGTAAACCTGACCATCACACCTACAATATGGCCAACAGTATGAGGACACCTGACCTTCACACCCTCAGTATAGTCAACAGTATGTAAACCTGACCATCACACCTACAATATGGCCAACAGTATGAGGACACCTCTGCTAGATTGTAAGCTCCCAGGATCAGGGCCCTCCTATCCCTCTTGTATTAAACTGTATTGTTGCTGTATTATAAAGTCTTTTTCTTTCACAAATTATATTAATAAATTGAAAAAAGAATCATAAATAAATGCCCCCCTTGTCTCGATGACCACAAGTGCAATTCCAAAAGACTATAGTCCTTTTTTCTTCCAAGAAAATGTCGTCTCTCTCATTTTTCAATCTTAGTGAAGTGTCCAATATTCATATACCTCAAAAACCAAAAAGGCTCAACATAGTGTAATATCCTTATAAAAACTGAATTTTTTTTTTCACATGTGTTATGCAGAAGTTAAGTGTTTGATGTGATTCACAATGAATGGCATACATTTTCCTTTTTTATAAGGATATTACACTATGTTGAGCCTTTTTGGTTTTTGAGGTATATGAATATTGGACACTTCACTAAGATTGAAAATGAGAGAGACATTTTCTTGGAAGAAAAAAGGACTATAGTCTTTTGGAATTGCACTTGTGGTCATCGAGACAAGGGGGGCATTTATTTATGATTCTTTTTTCAATTTATTAATATAATTTGTGAAAGAAAAAGACTTTATAATTTTTGTTTAGCTTTCAAGGGTGAAAGTGAGTGTTTTTTTCTTTGGGTATATTTCATTGACCAGAATTAGAGTGTGCTAATTGAGCAATTTATTGTTGCTGTATTGTCTCCCTTTTATATTGTAAAGCGCTGAGCAAACTGCTGCTGCTATATAAATCCTGTATAATAATAATAATCACACCTACAATATGGCCAACAGTATAAGGACACCTGACCATCACACCTACAATATGGCCAACAGTATGAGGACACCTGACCATCACACCTACAATATGGCCAACAGTATGAGGACACCTGACCATCACACCTACAATATGGCCAACAGTATGAGGAAACCTGACCATCACACCTACAATAGTCCAACAGTATGAGGACACCTGACCATCACACCTTCAATATAGTCAACAGTATGAGGACACCTGACCTTCACACCTACAATATGGCCAACAGTATGAGGACACCTGACCATCACACCTTCAGTATAGTCAACAGTATGAGGACACCTGACCTTCACACCTACAATATGGCCAACAGTATGAGGACACCTGACCATCACACCTCAGTATAGTCAACAGTATGAGGACACCTGACCATCACACCTACAATATGGCCAACAGTATGAGGACACCTGACCATCACACCTTCAGTATAGTCAACAGTATGAGGACACACCTGACATTCACACCTACAATATGGCCAACAGTATGAGGACACCTGACCATCACACCTTCAGTATAGTCAACAGTATGAGGACACCTGACCTTCACAGTATAGTCAACAGTATGTAAACCTGACCATCACACCTACAATATAGCCCAATATGTGAAGATATCACCATCACAATATCCAATATGACCTACAGTATGTGAACACTTGACCATTACACCTACAATATGGCCAACAGTATGAGGACACCTGACCATCACACCTACAATATGGCCAACAATATATGGACACCTGACCATTACACCTACAATATGACCAACAGTATGAGGACACTTGACCATTACACCTACAATATGCCCCACAATATATGGACCCTGACATTACACCTACAATATGGCCAACAGTATGAGGACACCTCACCATCACACCTACAGTATGGCAACAGTATGCAGATACCTGACCATCACACCTTCAGTATAGTCAACAGTATGTGAAAACCTGACCATCACACATACAAAATGGCCAACAGTATGAGAACCCCCTCCCAGATGATTGACTACAGGTGTTTCCAGTGAAGGGTGCTATTTACTACAGTATACAATAGAGGCTCTCGTACAAACTCAAGTGTCCTGCACTTAGCCCTGACCTCAGCCCTACTGAACACCTTTGGGAAGAGTTTGAACACCAAATGTGAACCAGGTCTTCTCATTCAACATCAATATCTGACCCCACAAAGGGGCACAAGCCTGTTTTCACTCTTGCTTAGAGCGCCACTATCAGATACACGCAAGTCATGGTGGCTGCAATAGCTTTCTTCCTTTGTGTATAGAGAACCCTCAGCGCAATACGCCTCCTAAAGAAATTGTGCGGCTAGCATATAATGTGTTCCCACAGGTAAAACCACAAATAAATAAAAAAATGCAGCGCAACAATGTATACATATGGTGCTAACAATATGATACATGTGTATATATAAGTAGTGAAGAAAACAAAAAACTGTGTGTTTGTGAAATCAATGTACGCTACACCAAATGTCTTACCAATGCATACATGTGGACACCCATAGAACCACACATAACCAGTGATATTAGGCAGCTTTAAAATGACTGTGATACTCAGCTCCTTCTAGACATTTACTGGTGTGGTTACAAACATGGTGAAGGCAAGAGAATGGTCCAGGAAGACAAGAGAAGAGGTGATTTCTCTTCACAGGAAGGGCAATGGCTATAAGAAGATTGCAAAGATGTTAAACATACCAAGAGACACCATTAGGAAGCATCATTCGCAAATTCAAGGCAAAAGGGCACTGTTGAAACGCTACCTGGTCGTGGCAGAAAGAAGATGCTGACTTCGACTGCTGTGCGCTACCTGAAGCGTAGAGTGGAGACCCCCGTGTGACTGCTGGAGAACTGAGAAAAGATTTGTCAGATGTTGGGTACAGAAGTTTCAGCCAGACAATAAGACGCACACTGCGTAATGAAGGCCATCCGTGCCAGAACTCCCAGGCGTACCCCCTGCTGTCTCCAAAGAATAAGAAGAGTCGACTGCAGTATGCCAAAAGCCATGTGGACAAACCACAAAGTTGTGGGATAGTGTTCTGTGGACATGACCTGAACCTACAATAATGGAACTGTATGGGACCCATGGATCACACCTATGTTTGGAGGAGGAAGAACAACACCTATATGAAAAGAACACCTTTGCACACCCTCAGTATAGTCAACAGTATGTAAACCTGACCAATCACACCTACAATATAGCCCACAGTATGTGAAGATATCACCATGCACACTTACAATATGGCCTACAGCGTGTGAACACGTGACCATCACACCTATGGCCAACAGTATGAGGACTCCTGACCATACCAGGACTACAATATGGCCAACAATATATGGACACCTGACCATTACACCTACAATATGACCAACAGTTGGGAGGACACTTGACCATTTCACCTACAATATGCCCCACAATGATGGACACCTGACCATTACACCTACAAATATGGCCAACAGTATAGGACATCACCATTACAGTATGGCAACAGTATGCAGATACCTGACCATCACACCTTCAGTATAGTCAACAGTATCGTGAAAACCTGACCATCACACATACAAAATGGCCAACAGTATGAGAACCCCCTCCAGATGGGACTACAGGTGTTTCCAGTGAAGGGTGCTATTTACTACAGTATACAAAGGCCTCGTACAAATCAAGTGTCTGCACTGGAGCCCTGACCTTGCCCTACTGAAGACCTTTGGGAAGAGTTTGAACACCAAATGTGAACCAGGTCTCTCATTCAACATCAATATCTGACCCCCACAAAGGGGCACAAGCCTGTTTTCACTCTTGCTTAGAGCGCCACTATCAGATACACGCAAGTCTGGTGGCTGCATAGCTTTCTTCCTTTGTGTATAAGAGAACCTCAGCGCAATACGCCTCCTAAAGAAATTGTGCGGCTAGCATATAATGTGTTCCCACAGGTAAAACCACAAATAAATAAAAAAATGCAGCGCAACAATGTATACATATGGTGCTAACAATATGATACATGGTTATTTATAAGTAGTGAAGAAAACAAAAAACTGTGTTTGTGAAATCAATGTACCTACACCAAATGTCTTACCAATGCATACATGTGGACAACCCATAGAACCAGACACATAACCAGTGATAACAATGAATGTGCACACAAATACTCAAATAAAATGTCCTTAATAGTGAACTGTCCCTTGAATAATTTAAATATCACTTGAACTGGTGTGGTATATATCCTATAGATCGTGATCCAAATACACCAGCAGTCATACGATTAGGGTCTCACAATTTCACTACTGCATAAACGTGTACGGAGCTCCTGTGTCACCCTTTAGTGCTCCTCCACCTCCAACATTTTGTTGCGCTCACCTCCAAGTTTGACCCGTAATAACAGGTCAAACTGCGCTTTTCCCCGTTAACCCGGGAGGGTACACTGGTACACAGATCTTCACCACCGTTAGCCAGCACTTTTACACATCTCCAGATCGCTCCACATCCATGTGAAAAGAATGCTCAATATAGTGAAGTATTGCCACTAAAAACATCCTTTATTAAAATAATCTAGTTCAACTCACATTAAAATGTGTCCTCCTGGGACACTACAGGGTTACAAACTCACTATACAGTGTTTGCTGTAAGAAGTGTGCAGAAATCCCTTTTCCAAAATGGTGGCACATGCACTTCCAGCTTGCAGCCTGATGTTATCGGCATACCCTACGCGTTACGTCACGTGACTTCATCAGGAGTCATTTCTTCCTTTATTTTCACCTGTAACGCACTTCCTGTTTGTTTATTCCTCAATATGCTCAGTTCTAATACACAGCATTTCTCTCTTGGTCTGTGTATTCCAGAGAGAGGAGCAGCTGGCCCAGATACAGAAGAACAGAGAACAGAAGTTGAAGGAGCACCAGGCTTGGGTGCAGAAACAGAAGGAACGAGGAGTGGAACTGACTGAGGAGGAGTTACAGGAGCCGTATGATGATGAAGAAGAGAAACTTCCAGAACTTTATGTCCCTAAAGAGCCCAGCCCCATCCTGTGCGGCTTCTATGCCTCCCCTGGGAAGTTCTGGCTCTCCATGGTACAGTTTATAACATAAGCAAGGCTGGAGCTTGATAACTAACCCTGACATGGTTTGTTAAGATGGAATAAATGTTTTCTTCCTTCTCTTTGCAGGATGGATATGACTCTGGGTTCCTCTATCTTTGTGAGTTCTCCCAAAAGTGAAGATCAAAATGACCCTTCTACAAGGAAGGACGAGCCATTAAGTGCCTTGCCCATGGACAACACCAGCACCAACCCCATCCACAAGATTCATTTCAGGTGCAGACGGCCCTCAGGGAATGTGGGGAGCTCATTTATTCCACATCTTTTTAAAGGGACTCTATTATGGGGGGAAAATAGCTGAAGGTATTCCAGGGGTTATGACATTTCTGGGTAGTAAACCATAGTTCCCCCAGGGGCTGACTGACCATTTGGAAACTCGGGCACTGCCCGAGGCCCCGGGGTCAGTAGGGGGCCCCATGAGATGCCCCTTCTACCTTTTTCATAGGCTTTTTTGAGTTTGGGCAAGGACACAGGGGCCCCATGATCCCTTATTGCCCGGGGGCCCCATGAGTTGTCAGTCCGCCCCTGGTTCCCCCCTACTACACACATATCCTATGGTCCATCTCTATGATGGTAGCCTTCCTGGCCAGTAGGGATGTAGGAGGCAAGGTAGACGTGGCCAGGGTTCAGCACTGTCCGATTGAAGCTTTACCCATCAGAATGGCTCTGCTTTGCCATAGAAGATGCTTTTTTTTAAAATTTTCCCATGACAGGGTCTTTTTAAGATCGGATTGGTTCAGTTCATAAAGGCATAACATGCATCGTATTTTCATAACCATGCATTACAATCAAAGGTGGTTTCAATTAATTTCTGGACACAATACATCTACCAAACGTGTTTTTTTTTGCGCACGTCTACAGGCGTATTTTCTAGAGTGGTGGGGGAGGGGAGGAAAGGTGAGTTTGTATTACTGGGGAAGTGGTGAGGGGTTCCTGGCATAGGCAAAGCACAGTTTTTTCTATTCTTACAGCACAAGAGTTTCACGGCACAGTCATGTGACAAACAAGCTTTCCCACCTCTCCTTACCCCCGAAATCAGTGTGAAAATCCTATATACCAATACTGTTGTGCTGTATCCTTCAGTAATCATCAAAAATTAAAGTGATCTCTACTACTCAAAACCTCAATAAAAAGTTACAAGCACCACTTTTGTGAGAAAAAAAAAAAAAAAAAAAAAAAAAAATGTGAAAGTCTCATTAAATCCACCCATAAGACATATTATTTGGAATGCCACCAGTGAATCCCTCCACCACGTCACACACAGTATCTTGGGCGGAGCCTGTGCTGACGTCATCACGCATGCTGGAGCCGGTACTAGCAAGTGCTGCATACTGATTTGATATACTCATACTGGATATGTTGTAAATAGATGTACTGTTTTTTTCAGCAATAAACCAAGTGTTTTTTACACTATTGGAGGATGTCATCTGTTTCTATTGCTGGGCTGTTATTATTGGAGCGTAAGAGATATACAGTTGACTCTCCTGCCGGTGTGCCCTGTGGATCCCTATGCTGAATGATCCATTACTACAAGGTCCACGCACCTCTGAGCTTTCACAGACCACCTTCAATTTGGGATCTTTTGTTCTGGTAAGAGGCTGTGTGTGAAATGGTGGAGGCTCCAATAATTAAAACAGCCCAGGAATAGAAACAGATGACGTGTCCTAATAGTGTAAAACTGCTTGGTTTATTGTCTATTTACAATATATCCAGTATAATGTGCATATCAAATCAGTGTACAGCACCGCTAGTACTGGCTCCAGCGTGCGCGCGGTGACGTCAGCACAGGCTCCGCCCAAGAGGTTGTGTGTGTGACGTGGTGGAGGGATTCACCGGTGGCATTCCAAGATATCTCACGGATATATTTAATATGGAGGTAATGGATGAATGATTTATACTTTTTGTCACAAGTGGTAACTTTTTATTGAGGTTTTGTGTAGTAGGGATCACTTTTATATTTTTGATTACTGAAGGATACAACAGTGTTAGTAAATATGAATTAGAACATGTTTCGGTTGTTTATTAGATTTTTTTTTTTGCACTGTGTGCAGATTTCTCTTTTTATATATTGTGAAAATTCTGCTAATTCTTGCTGCAGGAGATTAAATATTAACCAGGTTAAAAGAAAATGTTGTGGACTTCCTGACTTTTCCATGTTTACTGGATAGTATTAGCAGTTTACTGGTGGATGTCTGTCATTCTCTAATCTTGGCTCTGCTTTAATACCTCTATAGCTCCAACAAGAAGCTGCTGTTCTGTGGGATGAAGGATGGGGCAGTTCGTGTTTACCCTCTCCAGCCCAATGACCCCTTACTCACCTCCATTGGCAGTTATTGGTCCCTTGGGGTCCATGACAACCAATATGGCAGCATGCAAGCCATCAGCAGCAGCTATGACGACCAATACCTGGTAACCTGTGGAGCCGACGGCAACATCTTTGCCTTCAGCATTCTTTCAATGGAGGATATTGAGCGAGACCTGAAAGTCAAGAAAGCGAAAGTTCCATCTCCGAGGGGTATGTCGAGTTAGACCTCATCCTTTCCACAATATCCCTGCCATATTCCTTCTAAACTATTCCTACTAGCGCCCCCTTTTAGAATATTACTGCAACTGCCCTCCCCTAGCCAGTAAGTATATTCCCAGATCATTGTACCTCCACTTTCCACCTCATACTGACCTTTCCTGACCTTACCACACTCTTTGTAAGATGCTGTGGCTACTGAACTTTGCCAGTTGTAGGTCTACATGCAAGCCAATCAATCTAAAATGTCTCCCACCCTTACCCAAGGTTCTCTACTACTTGGCCCCCCACACTCTAGAGAATGCCTCTCTTACTTACTTTTCCCTAAGGTAATCCCTGTTACCCACACCCCACATGCACTAGCATGACCTCCCCTCTTACCTATGCCTAAGGTAAGTTTCATGCTACTTGCACGCACACTCTCTAGAATGACCTCCCCTCTTACCTATACCTAGGGTAAGTTTCATGCTACTTGCACCCACACTCTCTAGAATGACCTCCCCTCTTACCTATACCTAGGGTAAGTTTCATGCTACTTGCACCCACACTCAATGTAATGACCTCCCCTCTTACCTATACCTAGGGTAAGTTTCATGCTACTTGCACCCGCACTCAATATAATGACCTCCCCTCTTACCTATACCTAGGGTAAGTTTCATGCTACTTGCACCCACACTCTCTAGAATGATCTCCCCTCTTACCTATACTTAAGGTATGTTTCATGCTACTTGCACCCACACTCTCTAGAATGACCTCCCCTCTTACCTATACCTAGGGTAAGTTTCATGCTACTTGCACCCGCACTCAATATAATGACCTCCCCTCTTACCTATACATAGGGTAAGTTTCATGCTACTTGCACCCACACTCTCTAGAATGATCTCCCCTCTTACCTATGCCTAGGGTAAGTTTCATGCTACTTGCACCCACACTTTCTAGAATGACCTCCACTCTTACCTATACCTAAGGTAAGTTTCATGCTACTTGCACCCACACTTTCTAGAATGACCTCCACTCTTACCTATACCTAAGGAAAGTTTCATGCTACTTGCACCCACACTCTCTAGAATGACCTCCACTCTTACCTATACCTAAGGAAAGTTTCATGCTACTTGCACCCACACTCTCTGGAATGACCTCCCCTCTTACCTATACCTAGGATAAGTTTCATGCTACTTGCACCCACACTCTCTAGAATGACCTCTACTCTTACCTATACCTAAGGTAAGTTTCATGCTACTTGCACCCACACTCTCTAGAATGTTCCCCACCCATACCTTTTCCTTAGGTATGTTCCTTGTTGGAGGGGCATTCTCTAACACCAGTCCAATGGGATGCTCAGCTCCACTTCCCCATTTCCCGTGTCAATAATCCATGGCAACACAACCCGCTCCCTCTCCTATGTCCCCAGCACTAGCTTCACTGTTCCTGGACTCAATGACACACTCCCTTCTAAAAACCTGAATACATTTTGGTGTCTCCTTTTAAATCTCCATTG
Organism: Staurois parvus; assembly: GCA_951230385.1. Taxonomy (NCBI): domain Eukaryota; kingdom Metazoa; phylum Chordata; class Amphibia; order Anura; family Ranidae; genus Staurois; species Staurois parvus. The sequence goes on along the minus strand of CATNWA010016687.1, from coordinate 64,365 downwards.
ATGTACAACTCCAGACCCTAGATGAAATTCTCCTCCTCACCCAGCAATTTGGAGGTTTTCCTGAGCAGGTAATCTGGCTCCTTTCCCTTTAAATAGGCGAACAGTCACTAGTAGGGGGATAATCTGGTTTCCCACCAGAGTGCTCCTTCCCCTATCCGCTCAGGGGGGTGCAGGTGTACTCACTCAGATCCTCCCCTGTACTTCTGGTGCTACCAGCCTATCAGCGGGGCTGCTCTGTCAGTGCCCATACAGGTGGGCTCACTCCGTGGGCCAGTGAGTTCCAAGGTTTCCTCCTTTCCAGTTCAAGGCTTGCAGGAAGGCCCCATCCCACTAGGCCTCCTGGCAGCCTCCTTCCTCACAGCCTCACATCTTCCTCTCTCCTTCACTTCACACTTCTACTGAGCAGGCTCCAACACTTTTAAGGGAGTCCCAGCCCCTTGCCAAGCCTTCTGTTGGGGATTAGCTGAGGTCCCTCAAGAGTGCAGCCAGCAACTCTCAGATCCACCTACTGCCTTCCTTCAAAAGCCTCAGAGCAGGGGGAAATTCCAGAAGCGCTGGCCTGCAGAGCCTCTCAGCCCTGACCACAATTTGATCCCTCTGTCTATGACACGTGAGCTGCTACTTAGCTCCTGTCTAACCATTAGGCTCTAGCTCCCCCTAGATAAACTAGGAGGGTGCAACACTAGGACACTTCTTTGTCATTGTTTGTTATAACCCCAACTTTCCTCATTCTGGACTGAGCACACTTTTGTTAGTCACGTTTGGTCTTTACTTGTAGCATTGACCATAACCCGAACACTATGTAAGAGCACCTCGGTGGACACTGAAGTCTACCTAAATCTCTCTGGATAATTTGGAGAGATCATTGGTGAAATCTCATACAGACCAGTCTTGTGAGTTTGTACAGTGTCCATTTTATTCCCTGGTAAAGTTTTGAGCCCTGATGAAGGGGGAATGGTATGGCTCCCAAAACATGTTGGCTGTTTTATGTGATTACACTATGAACCATCAAAGCCATCTGAAAAATTTTCACCATTTGGTTTGCCACTCCTGTTGCATTCTTAGGCCCCATGTACACGGGACACTTCTGAACGATGGAAACTGACTGCTGGAAAACGTAGGTTAAAAAACGTCTGTTTAGCTGCGTTTGCATAATGCATTTATGCGCGTTTATGTGCGTTTGCGTTTAGAAGCGTTTTTTTTACAGATAAGCACAGAAGAACCTCCCAAATGCCCAGAATGCACTGTAAAATGGTAAATTATTAACTATTTCAGACTGTTTCAGAGAAATACAGAGAGTAGAAGCAGAGACAGCAGAATGTGTTGAGATTCGCTTAGGTGTGAGTTGCTCATTAACATTTCTTTTGTTTCCAAGGGTGGGAAAGGTGTCTGGTGGAGGGAGTCATTAAGGTCACCTGGCAGGGGGTCTTCATGAGGAATTTGAGGTGTGAATGGTCATTAACATATCTTTTGTTTCTAAAGGCGGGAGAGGTCTGAGGTGTGAATGGTCATTCCAATGTGTGATGTGCTTGGTAGGAACATCCTGTGTTCAGTGTTTTGTCCATCTTCATGCATTTTTCATGATGAGAAAAGGCTCTGGATAGCATCGGGAACTTTAAGAGTTAACTTTTTTTTAAAATGCAACTGCTTATAAACACGCATTGCCGCGTTTACAAGCTTTTTGCGTTTGAAACGCTGATAAAATCGACTGCTGAAACGCAAGTTTTCTGCATTCAAAAAAACGACTGTAAACTCAAATGCCTGTAAACGACTGTAAACGAAGATGTGCACATGGACACATAGGAAAACATTAGGGAGAGTTCAGGGGCTGCTGAAAAAAAAACGCTGAACAGCTCCTAAACGTGAGTTTATCAGCCGCAGTGTACTTATGCTTTGAATAGTTACAGTTGTGTTCAAAATAATAGCAGTGTGTTGAAAAAAGTGAATAAAGCTCAAATTCCTTCTAATAGCTTTTATTTCCATCCACACAAATGCATTGGGAACACGACACATTCTATTCCAAATCACAACATGAAGAAAAATACATCAAATTTGTGTTGTTCCTTTAAAAAAATTGAAGAAAAGTGAATATTAGACGGTTCAAAAAAATGGCCGTGTTTGTATTCTTCTTTACAAACTCAAACATTCACTATATAAACTGAGAAATGTTTGAAGATTTTGCTTTCCTTTGAATGACTTCATGAATATTTGGTTGTAGTCGCACTGTTTCTGAGAACTGCTGTACATCTGTGTTGCATGGAGTCACCCAACTTCTGGCCCCTGTGATCAGGTATTCCAGCCCAGGATGATTGGACCACATTCCACAGTTCTTCTCTATTTCTTGGTTTTGCCTCAGAAACAGCATTTTTGATGTCACCCCACAAGTTTTCTATTGGATGAAGATCCGGGGATTGGGCTGGTCACTCCATAATGTCCATCTTGTTGGTCTGGAACCAAGATGTTGCACGTTTACTGGTGTGTTTGGGGTCGTTGTCTTGTTGGAACCCCCATTTCAAGGGCATTTCCTCTTCAGCATAAGGCAGCATGACCTCTTCAAGTATTCTGATGGATTCAAACTGATCCATGATCCCTGGTATGCGATAAATAGGCCCAACACCGTAGTATGAGAAACATCCCCATATCATGGGCTTGCACCACCATGCTTCACTGTCTTCACAGTGTACTGTGGCTTGAATTCAGTGTTTGGGGGTCGTCTGACAAACTGTCTCCGCCCACTAGACCCAAAAAGAACAATCTTACTTTCATCAGTCCACAAAATGTTGGGCCATTTCTCTTTAGGCCAGTCAATGTGCTCTTTGGCAGATTGTAACCTCTTCAGCACACGTCTTTTTCCCAACAGTGGGACTTTGCGGGGACTTCTTGCAGATAGCTTGGCTTCACATCGGCGTCTTCTAATTGTAACAGTCCTCACAGGGAACGTCACACCTTCTTTCATCTTCCTGGAGCTGATTGTTGGCTGAGTCCGCCCCATTTTGGCTATTCTTCCATCCATTCCAATGGTAGTTTTTCGCTTTCTTCCACGTCTTTCAGGTTTTGGTTGCCATTTTAAAGCATTTGCGATCATTTTAGCTGAGCAGTCGATCATTTTCTGCACTTCTTTATATGTTTTCCCCTCTCCAATCAACTTTTTAATCAAGGTACGCTGTTCTTCTGAACAATGTCTGGAACGACCCATTTTCCTCAGAATTTCAGAGAGAAATGCACTGTAACCAGCATGTACAACATTTGCTGCCTTCCTTCCTTAAATAAGGGCAATAAATGCCACCTGTTTTTCAAAGAATGAATGACCTCACTAATAGAACTCCACACGGCTATTATATTGAACACGCTCCTTTCAATGAGTGATTCAATGACACAGAATCAGCAGCATGCATGTCATGACTGTTGGGTCTGTTGGATTTCTATGACTCTACTACACCTGCTAGGAAATTATTTTGCCATGTAGAAATATCATTTCCACCAAAAACAGTGATTGATCCAGTTAGTGATGTCTGACTGCTATTATTTTGAACACAACTGTACATATGGCGCACACAGAGTCAACATGAACAATGGTGCAGCCACAGTGTACTGTAGCCGTAGCGTGTCCTCATCAACCAATATGGCTAGGTGACACCAGGACAAGTAGATATGACCGCACGTAGGGAAGCAATGAAGTACACAGAGCACACCTCTCCTAGTGGAACTTGTCACATACCACATACTAGTGGATTACTTAATCTGTATATTTTTCTTTTCAACTGACCTCACTTTGGGTGTTCCCACCAGCCTTCCCATTGTTCTATATGCTGCTTGTCTGCGTCATGTCCGCATGCTACAGGTATAGCAAATACTTGTCAGGAAGACTTGTAAACTCCATCTCTATTATCTTCCAGGATAGTCGGGAGGGGGAAAAACATGCCGAGGATATTGAGGATCCTAACGCTTACAGGTAAACTTGACGTTTTAATGATTCATGGCGGAATGAGGTACATATTTATTCTTTATTTTAAAAAACAGCTTTTGTTGTTTCTAGATATGCCGGGTCACTGATCTTTTCATTTCAAATGCGATGTGAATTTGGGCTTTACGTTTTTTTTGACAATGGTTGGGGAATGGTTTGAAGCACCGTTATACTAGTACAACGTTGGTGAGAAAATTGGACGAAAAATACCGCTTTTCGAGCGAAGCGATCGTCTGATAATCTGATCATTCCATACACAGTTTTGAGAGACGGTCATGACAGTTAGATGCCAAATTATCTGAAGGGACAAGCACAAACATTTTTGTTGTACAAAAACAGAACACGATCGGTTTTCGTTTGATCAGTAGAGTATTCGTCTGTAAATAATCAAGTGACCTACATGGAAGAAAATTATATTTGAAATATATTTAAAAATATTCTTCCCAAATATGTATTGACATATTTTTGAAATGCTACAATTTTTGGCCGTATTCAATATATCTTATATCTATCATCCATCTATCTGTCTGTCTGTCTACACTGCATGTTAAAATGCGTTTTTATATTTTAAAACATATATATTTGTCCACGGGCCCTCAGGCAGTACCAGAGTCGCAGTCCCTCCCTGCATATACCTACATATCGCCAAGACTGATGGGTCACCACAACGTGAATTTGAAGGACGTACATCTCATGTGACCCCTCATATTTCTTCTTCCAGCATTGAGAATGCCGCACAGAAGCGCCAGTTGATCTTCTCATGAAAGAAGCTGAGGAGAAGAAGGGCCAGGAAGCGTCAAGAGCTGGTCCAGATGAGAAAGAGTTCCAGGCACTTTCTGAGGAAAGAATGCTGAGCTGCCAAAAAACACATGCAACTGGGAAGAGCAGTAAGTATCTCTGAGGCAGTACACCATAATGCCAGCCTGCTACTCTAAAAGGCCTCATGTACACTGCTGCTCCATGTGAGTTTAGGAGCTTTTGCCATTTTTTTGCCATAGCCTCTGGATTTGAATCAATAAAAGCAAAGGTGTCCATAACAAACACAGATTTCCCAGCATACTTGCCAACCTGCAAAAAAACCCCAAATTGCCTGTCCAAGAATTCTTGTTACCAATCGGAGGGTTTTGTTTGCACCCACATTTACATAATATGCATAAGTCGCAGTGGCCTCACGTTCAAGGCACCCTTTGTGCTGCACGCAGTCCTGACTCTATCATTTTCAGTCTCCCAAGTTGGAGTATGTATTGAAGTGGATGGATGGTTGGGCAGGTTTGCCTGGAGGGAGCCCATTCCTACTTAAAGGCATATGGGACACACTGGACACCCAGCGAGAGCAAAATGGCAGCTGAAGGCATCCAGTGTGTCCCAGCATCCAAGTCAACCAACTGTACAAAGAAGTGGCCACCATCCCAACTAATGACCAGCCTTTGCAGTAAGGGAGCGCATTGGAAGGGGAGCGCACAATCTCTAACAAACTGTATGTAGCCGTGAGCCAATCTATATCCCACACTATACCGCCCAACTACACCCTATGGATTTCCCCCAGTATTTACCCTAATAGAGAACGGCAAACCAGACTGATTACGAGGCATGGAGGAGCTCAGCTATGAGGAGAGATTACAGGGACTGAATTTTATTGTCTACTGAGGAGAGGAAAATTAAGGAGGGATATGATCACCATGTATAATACATAGGGGGGATATGATCTCCATGTATAATACATAAGGGGGATATGATCTCCATGTATAATACATAAGGGAGGATATGATCTCCATGTATAATACATAAGGGGGGATATGATCTCCATGTATAAATACATAAGGGGGGGGGGATATGATCTCCATGATAATACATAAGGGGGGATATGATCTCCATGTATAATTACATAAGGGGGGGATATGATCTCCCATGTATAATACATAGGGGGGATATGATCACCATGTATAATACTAATAAGGGGGGATATGATCTCCATGTATAATACATAAGGGGGGATATGATCTCCATGTATAATACATAAGGGGGGTATGATCTCCATGTATAATACATAAGAGGGGATATGATCTCCATGTATAATACATAAGGGGGGATATGATCTCCATGTATAATACATAGGGGGGATATGATCTCCATGTATAATACATAAGGGGGATATGATCTCCATGTATAATACATAAGGGAGGATATGATCTCCATGTATAATACATAAGGGGGGATATGATCTCCATGTATAATACATAAGGGGGGGATATGATCTCCATGTATAATACATAAGGGGGGATATGATCTCCATGTATAATACATAAGGGGGGATATGATCTCCATGTATAATACATAAGGGGGGATATGATCTCCATGTATAATACATAAGGGGGGTATGATCTCCATGTATAATACATAAGGGGGGTATGATCTCCATGTATAATACATAAAGGGGGATATGATCTCCATGTATAATACATAAGGGGGGATATGATCTCCATGTATAATACATAAGGGGGGATATGATCTCCATGTATAATACATAAGGGGGGATATGATCTCCATGTATAATACATAAGGGGGGATATGATCTCCATGTATAATACATAAGGGAGGATATGATCTCCATGTATAATACATAAGGGGGGATATGATCTCCATGTATAATACATAAGGGGGATATGATCTCCATGTATAATACATAAGGGGGGATATGATCTCCATGTATAAATACATAAGGGGGGGATATGATCTCCATGTATAATACATAAGGGGGAAATGATCTCCATGTATAATACATAAGGGGGGATATGATCTCCATGTATAATACATAAGGGGGATATGATCTCCATGTATAATACATAAGGGGGGGATATGATCTCCATGTGTAATACATAAGGGGGGATATGATCTCCATGTATAATACATAAGGGGGGATATGATCTCCATGTATAATACATTAAGGGGGGGATATGATCTCATGTATAATACATTTAAGGGGGGGATATGATCTTCATGTATAATACCATAAGGGGGGATATGATCTCCATGTATAATACATAAGGGGGGATATGATCTCCATGTATAATACATAAGGGGGATATGATCACCATGTATAATACATAAGGGGGATATGATCACCATGTATAATACATAAGGGGGGGGGGGGATATGATCACCATGTATAATACATAAGGGGGGGGGAATATGATCACCATGTATAATACATAAGGGGGGTATATGATCTCCATGTATAATACATAAGGGGGATATGATCTCCATGTATAATACATAAGGGGGGATATGATCTCCATGTATAATTTACATAAGGGGGGGGATGATCTCCATGTATAATACATCAGTGGTTTCATATAGTGAACTCGGTGTAGTTATTCCCCTGAGGTCATCACAGAGGACAAGGGGGAGCTCTTTACGTTGGAGGAAAAGAAATGTAATCTCCAAACACGGGAAAGGGTTCTTCACAGTGAGAGCAGTGAGAATGTGGAATAGACTCCCTCAAGAGTTGGTTGTGGCCAGCTCAGTGGATTGCTGTAGGAAAGTCCTGGATTCTTTCTTGGATACACATGAATATAAAACTGGATATAACATTTATAGGGAAAGTTGATCCCGGGAATATCCAATTGCCTCTCGGGGGATCAGGGAAGGAATTTTTTCCCCTTGCAGGAGCAAATTGGATCATACTTTGCTGGGTTTTTGCCTTCCTCTGGATCAGCTGTGGGTGTAGGATTATAACTTGTTTTGTTTTTTTTAATGGTTGACTTTTTTTAGCCAGACTAACTATGTAACTGTGTAGTCATCAGATCAACATAATTAAAACCGTCACATGTTGAACGCACTGGAAGCCCTAACCATGGGGTATCCGGAAAGATACATGTGGGCGCCTCTATGTGTCTGCTGTCACCTCTGCCAGCAATGTGACAGTTTTAAAATTCTCACAGGTTTTACTTTAAAGTTCAATAAAAAACAGAGGTTGCAACACCTTTGAAAATGTACATAAAAGGCACCAAGAAAGTCTTATTATTTTTATTATTTCAGGTACTTATATAGCACCATCAATGTACGCAGCGCTTTACATATATATTGTACATTCACATCAGTCCCCGCCCCCAAGGAGCGTACAATCTAAGGTCCCTAACCCTCAAGGGGCGTACAATCTAAGGTCCCTAACCCTCAAGGGGCGTACAATCTAAGGTCCCTAACCCTCAAGGGGTGTACAATCTAAGGTCCCTAACCCTCAAGGGACGTACAATCTAAGGTCCCTAACCCTCAAGGGGCGTACAATCTAAGGTCCCTAACCCTCAAGGGAGTACAATCTAAGGTCCCTAACCCTCAAGGGGAGTACAATCTAAGGTCCCTAACCCTCAAGGGGCGTACAATCTAAGGTCCCTAACCCTCAAGGGGCGTACAATCTAAGGTCCCTAACCCTCAAGGGGTGTACAGTCTAAGGTCTGTAACTCACATTCATACATACACATACTAGGGCCAATTTAGACTGGATCTAGTTAACCTCCCAGCATGTCTTTGGAGTGTGGGAGGAAACCGGAGTTAGTACCCTGAGGAAACCCATGCAGGCACAGGGAGAACATGCAAACTCCAGGCAGGTGGTGCTGTGGTTGGGATTTGAACCGACGACCCGAGTACTGCCAGGTGGAAGTGCTAACCATTTCTCGATGCGTTATTGAGATGGGGCAGACATTTCGCTTCCTGAATGGATGCACAATCCACGTTTCTAATTTTTTTAGGAGTTTGAGATGGATCACAGAATCCGCGAAGAGATGGAGCGGCAAAAGTCAGAAAGCGTGCGCACCGCACTAAAGGAGCTAGCATGGGAGCAAGAGAAGCACAACATTGGACTAAAGAAACTGCAAGCCCAGTAAGTAAAGCATGCTTGTTATACTCCCTGTGGAACCTAAGAGGTTAATCCTCTGCATCGTGTAAATAAGCTGTTTGATCCTGTCTTCTCTGATCCTCCCTTTCCCCTATTGTCCATAATCCATCTGCTGATAGCCAGAGCTCTAGGAATCACTCTGCACATGCTCAGTTTAGTGTGTATTGCAAGAGGGTTTTTTTTTTGGGGGGGGGGGATACATGTGATCAGCACAGGGCCAATCAATGCTGTCTAGACAGAGGGTCAGGGGTTATGCAGCCTCATAGGACAGTCAGAGCAGAATGAAAACTCCTCTTACAAGCTTTAACCGGTGCTTTTCTGGACAATGAACCAGCATCATCACCTGTGTGGATGTGTATGGATCATTTTTTTTAAAAAAAAGGATATTGTTTAGTGTTACTAAACCCCAACAGTACAATCAGTCTGTAGATGCAGGAAAGCGTGCTTGTTATACTCACTGTGGGACCTAAGGGGTTAATCCTCTGCATTGTGTAAAAAGGCTGTTTGATCCTGTCTTCTCTGATCCTCCCATTCTACTGTCCCCAATCCATCCAGAGCCTTTGGGGCAAGCTGCACATGCTCAGTTCAGTGTGTATTTCTAGAGTGTGTTTTTTTTTCTTCGGAGAGTGCATGTGATCAGCACAGGGCCAATCAGCACTCTCCAGACAGAGGTCAGGGGTCCTGCAGCCTTATAGGGGAGAATGAAAACTCCTCCTACAAGCTGTAACCAGTGCTCAGCTGGACACTGATAGAAGTCACAAGACTGCCATATACTGCTGATGAGAAAAGGGATTTAGCAGTTTATATTAACAAAAATAATTGTATTTCCATGTTGTGTGTACTGTAGGAAACCAGATATAGTGGAATGCAGGGTCCGGGGAGACCAGATATAGTGAATGCGGGGTCCGGGGAGAGCGGATATAGTGAATGCAGGGTCCGGGGAGACCGGATATAGTGAATGCAGGGTCCGGGGAGACCGGATATAGTGAATGCGGGGTCCGGGGAGACGGATATAGTGAATGCGGGGTCCGGGGAGAGCGGATATAGTGAATGCAGGGTCCGGGGAGACCAGATATAGTGAATGCGGGGTCCGGGGAGAGCGGATATAGTGAATGCAGGGTCCGGGGAGACGGATATAGTGAATGCGGGGTCCGGGGAGAGCGGATATAGGGAATGCAGGGTCCGGGAGAGAGCGGATATAGTGAATGCGGGGTCCGGGGAGAGCGGATATAGTGAATGCGGGGTCCGGGGAGACCAGATATAGTGAATGCGGGGTCCGGGGAGACCGGATATAGTGAATGCGGGGAGCGGATGCGGGACCGGAGAGCGGGGTATAGTGAATGCGGGGTCCGGGACCAGATCTTGTGAGAGCGAATATAGTGAATGCAGGGTCCGGGAGAGCGAATATAGTGAATGCAGGGTCCGGGGAGAGCGAATATAGTGAATGCAGGGTCCAGGGAGATCACATATAGTGAATGCAGCGTTTGGGGAGAGCGGATATAGTAAATGCAGGGTCCGGGGAGACCAGATATAGGGAATGCAGGGTCCGGGGAGAGCGAATATAGTGAATGCAGGGTCTGGGGAGACTGGATATAGTGAATGCAGGGTCCGGGGAGACCGGATATAGTGAATGCGGGGTCCGGGGAGAGCGGATATAGTGAATGCGTTGTCCGGGGAGAGCGGATATAGTGAATGCGGGGTCCGGGGAGAGCGGATATAGTGAATGCGGGGTCCGGGGAGAGCGGATATAGTGAATGCGTTGTCCGGGGAGACCGGATATAGTGAATGCAGGGTCCGGGGAGAGCGGATATAGTGAATGCGTTGTCCGGGGAGAGCGGATATAGTGAATGCAGGGTCCGGGGAGAGCGGATATAGTGAATGCAGGGTCCGGGGAGAGCGGATATAGTGAATGCGGGGTACGGGGAGACCGGATATAGTGAATGCGGGGTCCGGGGAGAGCAGATATAGTGAATGCGGGGTCCGGGGAGAGCGGATATAGTGAATACCGGGTCCTGGGTTTAGTAACACTTTAACCTGCTCTTGCTCTGCAAAGGCAGATGTTTTCTAAAGACTTTTATAGATTTTGTTTTACATGACATTAGTGATGGATGGGCCTGGGGGGAGAGTGCTGCATGTGGTGGCCATTCAGGAGGTAGAAGGGTTGAGTGCCTTGGAGGGGACCAAGTGAGCAGTTTTTTCTCATGGGTCAATACCTATCCCTAGTATTATGTAGGCCCTTCTTCTAGTAAAATGTCCTATCATTTAGGAGAGGAAGCTGGGGGGCACCATGTCAGCATGAGGTACATTCTGGGCATTATGTGAGAACTCATGGTGACAGCAAAGCAAGAGCCTGCTGAATCTTGTTGCAGAATAATGGACAGCAGATGAGAACGATAAATAAAATTCAGGTTTTCTGGCATTTAATGTGAAAGCCTCAAATTATTATGGTCACCATAAAAGAGACTGTACATGAACAAGAAGTGAGGGTGCACTATGGGAGAGAGAGGGGATGTGGGAGTGAGGCAGGTAGGCAGGGAGGTAATCCCCTGGGAATAAGTGGCAGTGGTTATGAGGAGAGATGAGGCAATGTGTTGTCTTGGGAAGCACTGTGGTTACAAGAAGAAATGAGGGCCCTGGCCAGGAGGATAGACAAGGGAGGGTACTCCTCTGGGAAGTGAGGGCTCTGGTCATGAGGATAGACAAGGGACGGTACTCCCCTGGGAAGTGACCAGCTCTGGTCATGAGGATAGACAAGGGACGGTACTCCCCTGGGAAGTGAGGGCTCTGGTCATGAGAATAGACAAGGGACGGTACTCCCCTGGGAAGTGACAGCTCTGGTCATGAGGATAGACAAGGGAGGGTACTCCCCTGGGAATGTAGGGCCCTGGTCATGAGGATAGACAAGGGAGGGTACTCCCCTTGGAAGTGAGGGCTCTGGTCTTGAGGATAGACAAGGTAGGGTACTCCCCTGGGACGTGAGGGCTCTGGTCATGAGGATAGACAAGGGAGGGTACTCCCCTGGGAAGTGACTGCCCTGGCCATAAGGATATTCATGGGAAGGTGCCACCTTAGGAAATGAGAGTCATGCTCATGAGAAGAGATAAGGAATGGTACTCCTTTTGGGAAAAAGAAGGCGCTGGCCATGAAGAGAAACAAGGAAAGGTACTTCCCTTGGAAATGAGCATCCTGATAATGAATGAAGCAAGAAGAGGTATTTCCTTGGGAACTGAGTGCCATGGTCATGAGGAAAGATGGAAGGTGCCCCCCTGGGAACTGAGGGCCATGACCATTGTGAGAGACAAGGAAAGGTATTGCCCTAGGAAGTGATGGCCCTGGTCATGAGGAGAGATAAGGGAAGGTGTTACACTAGGAAGTGAGGATCAAGACCATGAGAGATTGGGGAAGCTGCTCCCTTGGAAATCAAGGGTCCTAGTCATGAAAAGAGTTAAAGGAAGGTGCTCCTCTGGGATCTAAATGCAATGGTTATGAAGGGAGATAAGGAAAGTTGCTTCTCTAGGAAGTGGGGGCACTGGACATGAGGAGAGATGAGGTAAGGTACTTCTCTGGAAAATGAGGAGAGTGAAGGTGTTTGCATTGTAGCTGAGGGCCATGGGAGAAGGTGGTCCTCTGAGGGCTTTGGTAATGAAGAGATATAACAGATGGTGCTCCACTAGAAAATGAGGGCTTTGTTCATTATGAAGGAAGGTACTCTTCTAGGAAGTGCGTCTCTGGTCATAAAGAGAAGTGGGAAGGTGTTGCCATAAGAAACTATGTACAAGAAGCCTGATAACCAGAGTAGTCCCTACTCTGGTTTTCAGGGTCTCCCAGGTAGTTTTTGATTTGTGGCCTTGGAAATGAGAACACCAGAGATTGTGAATCTAAACGGAAGAACTTCCTGCGCTAAGAATGGGGCCCTATTCACCAAGCTGCTGACACAAAGCTCCTTACCAAAATGAGTGAATACATATAAATATAAAGTGCAGCGCTATCCCTAAACTTACTAAATAAATATAAAATGCAAACTGACTGTTTAAAGTGTAACAGTGCTCTAAATAATACCACAAGGTACTAAACCTATGTGCAAAATGTGCATATACAAAAAATGTGCAACCCGTGTACTCCCAAATGGGAATAAAGTGCAATTAGTGACAATCAAAATCACTGCAAACATATATTGTAAAAAATAATAAGTCCATAAGGAAAAATTAAAGTGTCCAAATGCAACATAAGGAACTTTCAATCTTCATGCATGTGTCACACGTGTCCACACTGTGTGAATCCAAACATTAGCCGTGATGGCCCCTCACCTCCTTGCCAAGACCCCACAGGGTCAGCTCGCTTTAAAACAGGACACCACTCTGATGATTCACCAGGACCTCCCCCGCCTCTTACACTCTATCAGCAGTCTCCTCCTCGGATCATATATAAACAAAAGACTCACATAGTGTAATCCTGTTTATTCTTCCAAAATAGATATATAATAAAATTGGCCACTCACATTTAAATTCGTCTCCTCACAAGCCTTCAATACCCCATGCTATGAATCTCCTGCATGGGTATTTAGATACAGGGATTTCAAGTATGGCCGCCACGCCGGAAATGACGTCACCGCGCTCCCAGAATCCTCCTCGCGTTGCGTCACGGTAACACGTGACTTCCTCAGGGTTCAATGAGGAAGTCACGTGTTACCGTGACGCAACGCGTCGGAATGCGAGGAGGATTCTGGGAGCGCGGTGACGTCATTTCTAGATACTTCATTTTATTTTTTATTTGCAACTTTTTTATTAATTTTCAGTGTAACAGTTACAAAACAGAGGCTATAAGGCATACTGGGGCTTGCAAGTACACAGTTAAGCATAGCAACCTAAAAAAAAACCTCCTAAAAGCACTCCTAGTACCACAGCAACATAGGAATAGAATATATACAGGAGTAACAAAACCGTTGGAGAAGGTATCTCCTAGAGATTAACACCCGTTCCACCTCATCCGAAGACATGACAGCAGCTTATTGAGACATGAACCTGAGTATCGGGAGGAACCCGACTAACATCATCAAAGATATTCAATGGGTTTGGTTCCTGAGAGGCAGTAGTGGAGGGCCAATTGAGGCTTATGTTCCAAACCCTGGAACATTTTTTTCAGGCAACCCCTACAGGTGCTTAATTTTCCTCTTACAATCCAAAACTTACTGGTATGTTTAATAATTTCTTCTCAAATTCCACCTAATGTACCCATATGTGTATGGTAAGGACATAAGATGTAAGGTCCTTTGGGGGATGAGGACTCTATGGTTCCATGCACCCAAACACAAGCTTTATAGCAGTGGTTCTCAACCTTTCTAACGCCGCGACCCTTTAATACAGTTCCTCATGCTGTGGTGACCCCCAACCATAAAATTATTTTCGTTGCTACTTCAGAACTGTAATTTTGCAGTGGGAGGAATAGTAGTGCCCCATCATTGGTATCAGTGGGAGGAATAGTGCCCCATCATTGGTATCAGTGGGAGGAATAGTGCCCCATCATTGGTATCAGTGGGAGGAATAGCGCCCCATCATTGGTATCAGTGGGAGGAATAGTGTCCCATCGTTGGTATCAGTGGGAGGAATAGTGCCCCATCACTGATGTCAGTGGGAGGAATAGTGTCCCATCGTTGGTATCAGTGGGAGGAATAGTGTCCCGCCATTGGTGTCAGTGGGAGGAATAGTGCCCCATCATTGGTATCAGTGGGAGGAATAGTGCCCCATCATTGGTATCAGTGGGAGGACTAGCGCCCCATCACTGATGTCAGTGGGGAGGAATAGTGTCCCATCGTTGGTATCAGTGGGAGGAATAGTGCCCCATCGTTGGTGTCAGTGGGAGGAATAGTGCCCCATCATTGGTATCAGTGGGAGGAATAGTGCCCCATCATTGGTGTCAGTGGGAGGAATAGTGCCCCATCATTGGTGTCAGTGGGGGGAATAGTGCTCCATCATTGGTGTCAGTGGGAGGAATAGTGTCCCATCATTGGTGTCAGTGGGAGGAATAGTGCCCCATCGTTGGTGTCAGTGGGGGGAGGAATAGTGCCCCATCGTTGGTGTCAGTGGGGGGAGGAATAGTGCCCCATCGTTGGTGTTAGTGGGGGGAGGAATAGTGCCCCATCGTTGGTGTCAGTGGGGAGAGGAATAGTGCCCCATCGTTGGTGTCAGTGGGGGGAGGAATAGTGCCTATCGTTGGTGTCAGTGGGGGGAGGAATAGTGCCTATCATTGGTGTCAGTGGGGGGAGGAATAGTGTCTATCATTGGTGCCAGTGGGAGGAATAGTGCCGCATCGTTGGTGTCAGTGGGGGGAGGAATAGTGCCTATCATTGGTGTCAGTGGGGGGAGGAATAGTGCCCCATCGTTGGTGTCAGTGGGGGGAGGAATAGTGCCCCATCGTTGGTGTCAGTGGGGGGAGGAATAGTGCCCCATCGTTGGTGTCAGTGGGGGGAGGAATAGTGCCCCATCGTTGGTGTCAGTGGGGGGAGGAATAGTGCCCCATCATTGGTGTCAGTGGGAGGAATAGTGCCCCATCGTTGGTGTCAGTGGGAGGAATAGTGCCCCATCGTTGGTGTCAGTGGGAGGAATAGTGCCCCATCGTTGGTGTCAGTGGGGGGAGGAATAGTGCCCCATCGTTGGTGTCAGTGGGGGGAGGAATAGTGCCCCATCGTTGGTGTCAGTGGGGGGAGGAATAGTGCCCCATCGTTGGTATTAGTGACACAAATGATGGGGCACTATTCCTCCCACTGACACCAATGATACTTACCTTGCTGACCCCTGCTCCAGCCTGGGCTCGCTCTCTCCCTCTCCCATCTACAGCCTGCAGAAGCAAAATTTGCACTTACCTGTCAGCTGTCTTCCTTCTCTGGCCTCTCTCCTCTTCACTCGGTCCTGCAGCTCCCTCGATCTTCTTCGATCTGCGCGCTCTGCCGCTCGGCTCCTCCTCTCCAAGCTCCACCTCCTCGCCGGTGATTGGCCGCCTGTGTGCCTCTCCTGAGCTACAGTTCCGGTGGCCAATCAGCGGCGAGGAGGCGGAGCTGTTGAGTGATCCCGGAGGTGTGGCCAGGTTACAGGGGCAGCATATCATCCCGCCCACAGATCGCGAGACAGAGCAGCGGTGTCTCGGTTCCTAAGACCATCGGAAATATGTGTTTTCCGATGGTCTTAGGCGACCCCTGGGAAATGGTCGTTCGACCCCCAAAGGGGTCGCGACCCCCCCAGGTTGAGAACCGCTGCTTTATAGGATGACTAGAAATAAAATATTAATACAGTGCCTTTAAAGTATTCATACCCCTTGACATTTTTCCACATTTTGTCATGTTACAACCAAAAATGTAAATGCATTTTATTGGGGTTTATATGTGATAGACCAACACAAAGTGGCACATAATTGTGAAGTGGAAGGAAAATTATAAATCTGTGAAAAGTGTGGTGGCATTTGTATTCAGCCCCCCCGGAGTCAATACTTTGTAGGACTCCCTTTGGCTGCAATTCCAGCTGCAAGTCTGTTTGGGGATGTCTCTTTGCACATCTAGAGAGGGACATTTCTGCCCATTCTTCTTTGCAGAATCACTCAAGCTCTGTCAGATTGGATGGAGAGCATCTGGGAACAGCAATTTTCAAGTCTTGCCACAGATTCTCCATTGGATTTTGGTCTGGACTGTGACTGGGCCATTCTAACACATGAAGATGCTTTGATCTGAACCATTCCATTTGAGCTCTGGCTGAATGTTTCGGGTCGTTGTCCTGCTGGAAGGGGAACCTCCGCCCCGGTCTCACGTCTTTTGCAGACTATAACAGGGTTTCTGCTAAGATTGCCCTGTATTTGGCTCCATCCATCTTCCCATCAACTCTGACCAGCTTCTCTTTCCCTGCTGAAGAAAAGCATCCCCACCACATGATGCTGCCACAACCATGTTTCACAGTAGGGATGGTGTGTTCAGGGTGATGTGCAGTGTTAGTTTTCCTCCCACACATAGCGTTATGCTTTTAGGCCAAAAAGTTCAATTTTGGTCTCCTCTGATCAGAGCCCCTTCTTCCATGTTTGCTGTGTCCCCCACATGGCTTCTCACAGACTGCAAACGGGACTTCTTATGGATTTCTTCCAACAATGGCTTTCTTCTCGCCACTCTTCCATATAGGCCAGATTTGTGGAGTGCACGACTAATAGTTGTCCTGTGGACAGATTCTCCCACCTGAGCTGTGGATCTCTGCAGCTCCTCCATAGTTCCCATGGGGCTCTTGGCTGCTTCTCTGATGAATGCTCTCCTTGCCCGGCCTGTCGGTTTAGGTGGAGGGCCATGTCTTGGTAGGTTGGCAGTTGTGCCGTACTCTTTCCATTTTCGGATGATGGATTGAACAGTGCTCCATGAGATGGTCAAAGCTTGGGAGACTTTTCTATAACCTAACCCTGCTTTACACTTCTCCACAACTTTATCCCTGATCCATCTGGTGTGTTCCTTGGCCTTCATGATGCTGTTTTTTTCACTAATGTTCTCTAACAAACCTCTGAGGGCTTCACAGAACAGCTGTATTTATACTGAGATCACATGACACACATGGGTGAACTCTATTTACTAATTAGGTGAATTAGGCAATTGGTTCCACTAGATTTTAGTTAGGGGTATCAGAGTAAAGGGGGCTGAATACAAATGCACTCCATACTTTTCACATGTTTATTTGTAAAAAATGATGAAAACCATTTATCGTTTTCCCTTCCACTTCACAATTATGGGCCACTTTGTGTCGGTCTATCTATCACATCAAATCCCAATAAAATACATTGACGTTTTTGGTTGTAACATGACAGCATATGGAATATTTCAAGGGGTAGGAATATTTTTTCAAGGCACTGTACAGGCACATAGGGAGTCTGAGTCTCGTAGACTGGTAGATGCTTATCAGGTGAGAGGAACGGTAAAGCACAGTCATAGGTCAAAACTATGGCACTAGAAGGACGGCTCATTAGAGGGAATAATTTGACAAGCGGCCATGTGATCTAGTGAAAGATATCTCACTGGTTTGGGGATGGGGGAGTATAACATTGGGCAGGGGGCTACCAAAGGTGCAGGTACACTTGTGACTTTCTTCCACTGAATGTCTCCTGCTGTATGCCAGGTTCCGGGATAAGGTGGAGTTTGACGCGGGTGACGGTGCGTGCCATCAGCACTGAACACCAAGTATCCACATACAGACTCCTGTCTCTCCCAGAGAAAGACTACAAGGCGAAGGGGATGATACTGAAAAGGAGGCCAACCCGATACGACATCTTTCAGAAAGAGGAAATGTCTAAAGAGAACCGGGACTCAGGTGAGAGCTCATCGGGAAATGTTCATATCGGACACATTAGCTGTGGTGGTGCATTTGTTTGCGTTGTTCTTTTTCTGTGCACACTGGACAGCCTTACGGTGAGCTAACAACCATGTACCGTAATTCACATGTTCATCTCCTGCCTACATGTAAAGCCTACCCATATGGAAGAAAATTATATTTTAAATATATTTTAAAAATGGTCTTCCCAAATATATTGACATATAATTGAAATACTAAAATGTTGGCCATGTTCAATATATTTCAATATATATATATATCACGGCTACTCCAGTTTGCTGCCCATGAGAACTAGCAGCCGTTCTCCCCTCACTCTGCTCCGCCGCCCAGGAGAACCAGTCGCCGTTCTTCCGGGGGGGCAGGCATTCCCTTCACTTTGCTCTGCTGTCCAGGAGAACCAGCGGCCTTTCTTCCAGGGGGTGGCGCTCCCTTCACTTCGCTCTGCTGCCCAGGAGAACCATTGGCCGTTCTTCCGATGGATGGTGCTCCCTTCACTTTGCTCTGCTGCCCAGGAGAACCAGCAGCCTTTGGTCCGGGGGACGGTGCTTCCTTCACTTTGCTCTGCTGCCCAGGAGAACCAGTGGCCATTCTTCCAGGGGGCGCAGCTCCCTTCACTTCGCTCTTCTGCCCAGGAGAACCAGCGGCCATTCTTCCAGGGGGCGCAGCTCCCTTCACTTCGCTCTTCTGCCCAGGAGAACCAGCGGCCATTCTTCCAGGGGGCTCAGCTCCCTTCACTTCGCTCTTCTGCCCAGGAGAACCAGCGGCCATCCTTCGGGGGGCGGCGCTCCCTTCACTTTGCTCTGCTGCCCAGGAGAACCAGCGGCCGTTCTTCCGGGGACGGCGCTCCCTTCACTTCACTCTTCTGCCCAGGAGAACCAGCGGCCTTTTGTCCGGGGGACGGCGCTCCCTTCACTTCGCTCTGCTGCCAAGGAGAACCAGTGGCCTTTCTTCCGGGGGGCAGCGCCGCCACCCCCCTGAAAAATGCCGCCCAAAGCAAATGCCCCTGTGGCTATATTCTAACATTAATGCTCGCAGTCTTTGAAGGGAGTCGGCAGCAGCCAGCAATATGTGTATATTTCTAATTCAAATTTATTTTTTAAATCAATTAGAATTCAGAAGAAATTTCCTTTCGTTATTTTGGATTCATTTAAATTTCTTACTATTGTAACGCGGATCCATTCGAATTTCCCAATAATGAAAATTTTGTCCGAATTTTTATTCGGAACTAAATTAACTGCACGCGTCTAATCAACAGCCAGGCAAGCGATGGACCGAATCGGAAGGCAAGGACATCTTCAGGATACAGGCTGGGTTCAGCAACAGCCAGGCAAATGAGGGACCGAATCAGAAGGCAAGGACATCTTCAGGATACAGGCTGGGTTCAGCAACAGCCAGGCAAGCGAGGGACCGAATCGAAAGGCAAGGACATCTTCAGGATACAGGCTGGGTTCAGCAACAGCCAGGCAAATGAGGGACCGAATCGGAAGGCAAGGACATCTTCAGGATACAGGCTGGGTTCAGCAAGAGCCAGGCAAGCGAGGGACCGAATCGGAAGGCAAGGACATCTTCAGGATACAGGCTGGGTTCAGCAAGAGCCAGGCAAGCGAGGGTCCGAATCGGACGGCAAGGACATCTTCAGGATACAGGCTGGGTTCAGCAACAGCCAGGCAAGCGAGGGACCGAATCGGAAAGCAAGGACATCTTCAGGATCAAGGCTGGGTTCAGCAACAGCCAGGCAAACGAGGGACCGAATCAGAAGGCAAGGACATCTTCAGGATACAGGCTGGGTTCAGCAACAGCCAGGCAAGCGAGGGACAGAATCGGAAGGCAAGGACATCTTCAGGATACAGGCTGGGTTCAGCAACAGCCAGGCAAATGAGGGACCGAATCGGAAGGCAAGGACATCTTCAGGATACAGGCTGGGTTCAGCAACAGCCAGGCAAGCGAGGGACCGAATCGAAAGGCAAGGACATCTTCAGGATACAGGCTGGGTTCAGCAAGAGCCAGGCAAGCTAGGGACCGAATCGGACGGCAAGGACATCTTCAGGATACAGGCTGGGTTCAGCAACAGCCAGGCAAGCGAGGGACCGAATCGGAAGGCAAGGACATCGTCAGGATACAGGCTGGGTTCAGCAACAGCCAGGCAAATGAGGGATCGAATCGGAAGGCAAGGACATCTTCAGGATACAGGCTGGGTTCAGCAAGAGCCAGGCAAGCTAGGGACCGAATCGGACGGCAAGGACATCTTCAGGATACAGGTTGGGTTCAGCAACAGCCAGGCAAATGAGGGACCGAATCAGAAGGCAAGGACATCTTCAGGATACAGGCTGGGTTCAGCAACAGCCAGGCAAATGAGGGACCGAATCGGAAGGCAAGGACATCTTCAGGATACAGGCTGGGTTCAGCAAGAGCCAGGCAAGCGAGGGACCGAATCGGAAGGCAAGGACATCTTCAGGATACAGGCTGGGTTCAGCAAGAGCCAGGCAAGCGAGGGACCGAATCGGAAGGCAAGGACATCTTCAGGATACAGGCTGGGTTCAGCAAGAGCCAGGCAAATGAGGGACCGAATCGGAAGGCAAGGACATCTTCAGGATACAGGCTGGGTTCAGCAAGAGCCAGGCAAGCGAGGGACCGAATCGGAAGGCAAGGACATCTTCAGGATACAGGCTGTGTTCAGCAAGAGCCAGGCAAGCGAGGGACCGAATCGGAAGGCAAGGACATCTTCAGGATACAGGCTGGGTTCAGCAAGAGCCAGGCAAGCTAGGGACCGAATCGGAAGGCAAGGACATCTTCAGGATACAGGCTGGGTTCAGCAAGAGCCAGGCAAGCTAGGAGGACCGAATCGGAAGGCAAGGACATCTTCAGGATACCGGCTGGGTTCAGCAAGAGCCAGGCAAGCGAGGGGACCGTATCGGACGGCAAGGACATCTTCAGGATACAGGTTGGGTTCAGCAACAGCCAGGCAAATGAGGGACCGAATCGGAAAGCAAGGACATCTTCAGGATACAGGCTGGGTTCAGCAACAGCCAGGCAAGCGAGGGACCGAATCAGAAGGCAAGGACATCTTCAGGATGGGGCTGGGTTCAGCAAGAGCCAGGAAGCAAGATACAGAAACATAAGTCGGAGGCAGCGTCAGGATATAGGCCGAGGTCAATTAACAGTCGGGCAACATGCTACAAAATCTGAAGAGTACAAAACACAGGCCAAGGTCACAACAGGCAGACAAGGATCCAAACATGGGTCAAGGGGAAGCCGGGTCATACATGGGAAATCAAAAGTACCAGGCTGGGTTGCAGGTAAATGGGAAATAAAGGTGAAGACCGCTCAGCAATCTGTCCATGTCACTTTTCAGCAGGGGCGGAGTGACAACTCATGGGGTCCCTGGGCAATAGGGGATCATGGGGCCCCTGTGTTCTTGCCCACACTCAAAGCACACTCAGCCTATAAAAAGGTACCAGGGGCATTTCATGGGGCCCCCTACTGACCCCGGGCCCTCGGACAGTGCCAGAGTGCCCGAATAGTCAGTCCGCCCCTGCTCTTCAGTTTATATTGGCCTTTCATGCCTATACCAGTGCTGAGCATACACATGGGCCTACATGGCCGCTGCTTGGCGTGCATGCTAAAAACTCTTCGGGTTTATATATTGGATCTCCCTTACAAGGTCTCACTGCCACAGGCACCTGGGATGGCATTGTACATCATGTAATACTACCACCCCCCACCCCACCTTTGCTCATGAGACGATTTCTAATCCTGGTTATTTTGTGTTTTATGTCATAGCAGAGTCCGATCTCGGGGCCAGAAGTATTGTGACGGCGGGTGCAATAGCAGAGCCCGGTTTTGGGGCCCGGAAGCGGGGCCAGCAACAGATGTCGCAGTGGGCGTGGAAGAGGTCCGAAGGTCAAGTGGAAAGAATCCGCAAAGTCATAGAAAAGGCTGAGAAGGCAAAATCAAAAATTTCCCAGAGGAAGCGGGAATGGGATGAGTTGTGAGTTTTATGTTTCTGAAGACGGTCCCGAGTATGATTCTCTACTTCCAGGACAATGCAGGCACTGCATACTAAAGCTGGCTATACACCAGTAGATTTTTAACCACTTCCCGTCCAGGCCATGTACATAAACGGCCGGATGGCAGCAGTGCCGAAGCGGGGGTGCCGTTTCTAAACGGCCCCGCATTCACTTCATGTGCGCGCTCCCTGGGACCGCGCGGCTCCGCAATCCTATACCCGCTTTGTCTGGAACCTCTCCCCGATGGGAGCAATGCCTAAATGGGTCGCCGTTTTTAAACGGCCCCCCTCATTAACTGCCTGTGCGTGCTCCCTGGGACCGCACGGTACCGCGATTCGGTGCCCGCTGTGTCCGGAACCTCTCCCGGATGGGAGCAATGCTGAAGCGGGTTGCCATTTCTAAACAGGCCCCTTCATTCACTGCCTGTGCGTGCTCCCTGGGACCGCGAGGCACTGCAATACGGTGCCCGCTGTGTCCAGAACCTCTGTGTACGGGACCTCTGTGTGAAGTCCTGATTCATGTGATCCCTGATTGGCCAATCAGTGATCACATGAATAGTAGCAAGCAAGATGTCACTTCCTGACATCATTGCTTACTACGTGTGAAATCTGTGAATGATCACAGAGGTCACATGGTACAGGGATATTCACAACAGCCTTGTACCATGTGACAAGCTGTGACCAATCACAGCTCTCACAGTACTTCTCAATGGCTGCAGGAATGCCACCAGAGAGGTGAAATGATTGTTTTTACAGCCTTTATGGGTGTAAAAGAAATTAGTGTAAAAAAAAAAATCTTCATCACCCCCACAAGTAGTACAGTGTCCACCATAGTGACACTGTACTGCTAGGGTTACGATATGTGTAAAAAAAAAACCCCATAAATAATAAAATAAAAATGCTTTGAAAATGATAATTTTTGGTTATAAACTAATTTGGTTTATTTTTTGTACTAAAAAGATAGCTAGATACATTGTGGCCAAGATTTCTGAAGAAAGATTATTTATTTGCAAAATTTTATAAGAAAAACACTTTTTTTTTCAAAATGTTTGGACTTTTTCATTTATATAGCAAAAAAAAATAAAAATCCCAGTGGTGAATAAATACCACTAAAATAAAGCTTTATCTGTCTCAAAAAAATGCTAACAAATTCATATGGGTACAGTGTTGCATGACCGCGCAATTGTCATTCAAAGTGTGATAGCGCTGAAAGCTGAAAATTGGCCGAGATAAGAAGGGGTGAAAGTGTCCGGACTGGAAGGGGGTGAAAGTGTCCGGACTGGAAGGGGGGTGTCCGGAAAGTGTCCGGACTGGAAGGGGGGGAAAGTGTCCGGACTGGAAAAGGGGGGGAAAAGTGTCCGGACTGGAGGGGGGGGGGGGTGTCCGGACTGTGTCCGGAGTGTCTGGAAGGGGGTGAAAGTGTCCGGACTGGAAGGAGGTGAAAGTGTCCGGACTGGAAGGGGGGGAAAGTGTCCGGAATGGAAGGGGGGGAAAGTGTCCGGACTGGAAGGGGGGGGAAAGTGTCCGGACTGGGGGGGGGGGAAAGTGTCCGGGGGGGGGGAAAGTGTCCGGACTGGAAGTGGTTAAATGAATGTTCATACAAATGAACACTTGAACAAAAATTCTCGATACATTCGATGACTTGACAAATGTCCTTCAAAAAGGGGGTTAATCACTTGTTTAGTGTTGGGGAGAGCTAAAGTAACTTTACTTCTTTTACTTGCCTGATCCTCCACTTCCCTAGCACATAGTACTCCCCCATGCTGTAGCGGTGGACTGATCCTCTATGTCAGGGGTGTCGAACTTC
Organism: Staurois parvus; assembly: GCA_951230385.1. Lineage (NCBI taxonomy): Eukaryota > Metazoa > Chordata > Amphibia > Anura > Ranidae > Staurois > Staurois parvus. The sequence goes on along the minus strand of CATNWA010016687.1, from coordinate 40,353 downwards.
ATTTCATCGTGGGCCTTATCAGCATTATGGTTGCCCTCAAAGGGCCGGTTGTATCTGTAAGACTAGAGCACCCCACCCCCATTACATCAGATGTCAAGAATCCCACACCCTCCCTAACATCACCATGCACCCCCTTTGGGGACAGTGCTGGGAAGCAGAAAGTGCAGGGTATGGAGGAGGACCAGAGGAGGAGTGGAGTCAGTTACTAGAGTCTACCAAATACTGAGACCAGGGATGGGGTGCTGCAGCTGCACTGAGAGAAGCAGGATTTGGAAGAGGAGTTCTATTGTCCTCTCTGCTGCCGATTGATGAGATAAGGTGGAGGTGGAGACAAGGGGGTACCTGCAGAAGAGCTGCAAGGGCCACATGAAATGGCCTGGAGCTCTGTGCCATCATGTCCAGTGCAGGGCTATGAACCCTTGGTTGGTCTTGATGACGTCAGGACCTTAGACAACTGTAGTATGGGGGAGAAGATGCTGCAGGGACCAGTCTAGTAGCATGGAGAATCAGGTAAGTATATCTAAACATCTAAACATATCATAAACAAGCAATTAACTCTACAGTCATGGCCAAAAATATTGTCACCCCTTCATTTCTGTCAGGTAACGCACCACTTTGCCTGGAAAATAATTGCAATTACAAATATTTCGGCATTCTCATCTTTATTTCTTTGGTTTGTATTGGTATGACACAAAAAAAATGGAGAAACAAAAAGCCAAATCTGACACATTCCACGCAAAACCCCAAAAATGGACCCTCTTACATCAGGTATCCCCATAACCGTCCCCTTAAATGGGTTGTCCCCATCAGAGTACCCCCTTACGTCAGGTATCCCAATCCTTAAATGGCTTGTCACCATCAGAGCACCTCCTTACATCAGGAAACCCTACCACAGTGCCCCCTTAAATGGGTTGTCCCCATCAGAGTACCCCCTTACATCAGGTATCCCAACTACAGTGTCCCCTTAAATGGGTTGTCCCCATCAGAGTGCCTCCTTACGTCAGGTATCTCCATCACAGTGCCCCCTTAAATGGGTTGTCCCCATCTGAGTGTCTCTTTATGTCAGGTATCCCAATCACAGTGCCCCCTTAAATGGAATGTCTCCTTAAGAGTGCCCCCTTATGTCAGGTATCCCAATCACAGTGCCCCCTTAAATGGGTTATCCCCATCTGAGTGTTTCCTTATGTCAGTTATCCCCATCACAGTGTCCCCTTAAATGGGTTATCCCCATCTGAGTGCCCCCTTATGTCAGGTATTCCCATCACAGTGCCCCCTAAATGGGTTGTCCCCATCAGAGTGCCCCCTTACATCAGGTATCACAACCACAGTGCCCCCTTAAATGGAATTCCCCTTAAGAGTGCCCTCTTACATCAGATATCCCCATCACAGTGCCCCCTAAATGGGTTATCCCCATCAGAGTGTCCCCTTACGTCAGGTATCCCAATCCTTAAATGGCTTGTTCCCATCAGAATACCTCCTTACATTAGGAAATTCTACCACAGATCCCCCTTAAATGGGTTGTCCCCATCAGAGTACCCCCTTATATTAGGTATCACCATCACTGTGCCCCCTGAAATGGGTTGTCTCCATCAGAGTACCCCTTTGCATCAGGTATCTTCATCACAGTGTCTCTTTAAATGGGTCATCCCCATCAGAGTACCCCCTTATGTCAGGTCTCCCAATCATAGTGCCCCCTTAAATGGGTTGTCCCCATCAGCGTGCCCCCATACATCAGGTCTCCCAATCACAGTGCCCCCTTAAATGGGTTGTCCCCATCAGAGTACCCCCTTATGTCAGGTCTCCCAATCATAGTGCCCCCTTAAATGGGTTGTCCCCATCAGGTCATCAGGTCCCAATCACAGTGCCCCCTTAAATGGGTTGTCCCCATCAGAGTACCCCCCTCTTATGTCAGGTCTCCCAATCACAGTGCCCCCTTAAATGGGTTGTCCCCATCAGAGTACCCTCTTACATCAGGTATCCCCATCACAGTGCCCCCTTAAATGGGTTGTCCCCATCAGAGTACCCCCTTATGTCAGGTCTCCCAATCACAATGCCGCCTTAAATGGGTTGTCCCCATCAGAGTACCCTCTTACATCAGGTCTCCCAATCACAGTGCCCCCTTAAATGGGTTGTCCCCATCAGAGTACCCTCTTACATCAGGTATCCCCATCACAGTGCCCCCTTAAATGGGTTGTCCCCATCAGAGTACCCTCTTACATCAGTCTCCCAATCACAGTGCCCCCTTAAATGGGTTGTCCCCATCAGAGTACCCTCTTACATCAGGTATCCCCATCACAGTGCCCCTTAAATGGGTTGTCCCCATCAGAGTACCCTCTTACATCAGGTATCCCCAATCACAGTGCCCCCTTAAATGGGTTGTCCCGATCAGAGTGCCCCCTTATATGAACTCTCTGCAGCACATCAGAGTGCTCCTTTACATCAGTTGTCCCCAAACAGACTGGATCATGGATCAGTAGACACACTCCCCCCTGGTTGGTGAATTCTTGTGTTCAGGTTTAGTACTCGGATACATCTATAATATTCAACCTGCACAGGGGCATAAGAATGACAACTTTATTGTTCCTCTGCAGATATAAGACCAAACCCAGCGAAGACTACGAGGATCCGCAGGATGTTCTGGCAATAAAGAACGCCAAAGAAAACATGGGAGACTTTAAACTGAAGACGGCAGAGGACTACACGGTCCCGGAGCACCTACGTATCAATGCGGAGCAGAAGAGGAACGAGCTGGCGATGCTGGAGAGCATTGTACGTATATCACGGGTAAAACATGGGAAGAGCCTCGTGCATTGCCTGAGAAGTCACTTCATTAAATCCAACGTAGATATATTTATACTCACAAACAACTGCAGTATCAAAAACATATCAATGTCCAGAGCAACAAAGTCACCGCTCAGCTCCCAAAGGCAAATGGCTGACGCGTTTCGACGGGCGAGCCCCTCTTCCTCAGTGCCAATCACCGGTGCCTGACCCGTGGCCGTATGTGCGGGTCCTCAGTACTAGACATGTGCGGTTTGTTTCACTACAAATCAAAATTCAGACAAAATTTTCATTATTCACAGATTTGGATGTATCCAAACTTCCGAATTGCAATTTAAACGAAATTAAACGATTCCAAAATAACGAAACAAAATTTCATCCGAATTAAAAAATTAGCCAAATTCGAATCGAATTCAAAACTGAATCGCATTAGAAAAACAAATTCGAAATAGGAGCATGTTGCTGACTATTGCTGATTTAATTCAAAGACCGTGTTTCTTGGAATTCAAATTTCAAAAAGAATTGAATATAATAAAACAGAATGGAATAGAATAGAAAATAAAAGTATATAATAGATGAATAGAAATAGAAGAGGATAGAAAATAAAAGAATAGAAGAGGATAGAATAGAAAATAAATGAATATAATAGAAAAGAATAGAGGATAGCATAACAAATAAAAGATTGCAATAGATAATAAATGAATAGGATAGAATAGAAAAAAAAATAGAATAGAATAAATTAGAATATAGCTGTCTTCCAAACTTAGAATTTTGAAATTCAAATTTCATATAAAAGAGAATAAAATAGAATATGAACATCTTTCGAAATTTGAATAGAACATAATAGAAAAGAATAGAGTATAACAGAATAGAATAGAAAAAAAGGAGTAGAATAAGAAAATAGAAAAGAATAAGATTGAAAATAAAGAAATCGATTAAAAAATAATAGATTAGAAAAAAAATAGAAGAGAAGAGAATAGAAAGAATAGAGCGGTCTTCTGAAATTTCAAAAAGAATAAAATGTAATAAAAAAACAGAATAGGAGAGAAAATAAAAGAATAGAATAGAAAATAAAAACAATGAAATAGAAAAGAATGGAATAGAAAAGAATGGAAAAGAATAGAATGTAATAGAAAAGAATAGAATTTAATAGAAAAGAATGTAATAGAAAAGAATAGAATAGAAAACAATGGAATAGCAAAGAATAGAATTTAATTGAAAAGAATAGAATAGAGTAGAATAGAATAAAATAGAATAGAATTAGTAACCTAACAAATCAATCCGTACTCAGTACTGGATATTATGTGTGGCCACATTAGTTTTTCTTTTTTAGGCTTCCTTTCTTTTATTTTCACCTGGTGATCTGGCCAGTAAGCCTTTTGTATTTTCAACAGAACAAGCTCTCCTGCAGATGTAGCAGTTAGAAGAAGGTTGAGATGAATCTGTGAACGCTGACAGGAGTGCTTACAATGGTCAGCCTCCTTATATAAAACCTCTATCCCAAAAGGAAAAAAAACAAAACATTTTGCTGTAAGTGATTATAATGTATTAGTTGGAGTTTGGCTTCAATTTGTTAGTGTATCTAAATCTGTTAGTACATCTAACACTCCCCTCCCCCCAAAGACTGACATTGATGCTGTCAGCTGTGCCTCCTGTGCTCCCTCATCCAGAGTGGAGGCGCTCTCATACAGGAGGTGTGTTACTGTCCAGATCACCAGGTGAAAACAGAGGGGAAAAAAATAAAACGAATGCAGCCACCACATCTAATGATTGGAAAGCTGCAATATGTAATCTGGTGATTTCACCAGTTCTTCCCTCCCCCCCCCCCCCCCCCCCATTTTCAACAACCTACTGAAATGTTTGAAAAGGGAACCGTTCTGTTTTCATTACATACCGTATATGAGACCCTGTTATGTTATCACTGGGTCTCTGTGCTTTTCTCTGCAAAGTAGGCAGATCATGACTTGTGGTAGGACGGTCACCTGTGATGCTGAGCCTTCTTGATTGAAAAAACTGGGATGCAATGAATGAAAGGGGCGGAGCAAGGGTGGTCAGGCTGACCATGAAAGGACTAGATCACGGGTTTCAGAATGGCAGCCCTCCAGCTGTTGCGGAACTACAAGTCCCATGAGCCATTGCAAGGTTGACAGTTACTGACAGCATGACTCTCACAGGCAGAGGCATGATGGGACTTGTAGTTCCACAATAGCTGGAGTGCTGCCAGATTGATACCCCTGGACTAGATGATGCTGGATGACCTCCAGCCAGGAAAGGAGGCGGAGCTCTATCTGACTTGCTGCAGCTTCTGATGCACATTGTGAGACGCTCACAGTATGCAGTGAATACAGAGGAAGCCATTTCAGTTCAGGGGAGGAGCTGCTCTGGGCACAGTGGAGATTTGGGGGATTTGTACTAGGAGGCTGGTTTTCTGTTAGCAAGGAGGATTTGAGCTGACCATAGTTCAGTATAACCAGTGTGGTCAGTGTTCACAACCTTGGCTGCTCTCAGCTCTGTATAACCAGTGTGGTCAGTGTTCACCATCCTGGCTGCCCTCAACTCTGTATAACCAGTGTGGTCAGTGTTCACCATCCTGGCTGCCCTCAACTCTGTATAACCAGTGTGGTCAGTGTTCACCATCCTGGCTGCCCTCAGCTCTGTATAACCAGTGTGGTCAGTGTTCACCATCCTGGCTGCCCTCAGCTCTGTATAACCAGTGTGGTCAGTGTTCACCATCCTGGCTGCCCTCAATTCTGTATAACCAGTGTGGTCAGTGTTCACCATCCTGGCTGCCCTCAATTCTGCATAACCAGTGTGGTCAGTGTTCACCATCCTGGCTGCTCTCAGCTTTGTATAACCAGTGTGGTCAGTGTTCACCATATTGGCTGCCCTCAAACTCTGTATAACCAGTGTGGTCAGTGTTCACCATCCTGGCTGCCCTCAACTCTGTATAAACCAGTGTGGTCAGTGTTCACCCATCCTGGCTGCCCTCAACTCTGTATAAACCAGTGTGGTCAGTGTTCACCATCCTGGCTGCACTCAGCTCTGTATAACCAGTGTGGTCAGTGTTCACCATCCTGGCTGCCCTCAATTCTGTATAACCCAGTGTGGTCAGTGTTCACCATCCTGGCTGCCCTCAATTCTGTATAACCAGTGTGGTCAGTGTTCACCATCCTGGCTGCTCTCAAGCTCTGTATAAGCAGTGTGGTCAGTGTTCACCATCCTGGCTGCCCTCAACTCTGTATAACCAGTGTGGTCAGTGTTCACCATCCTGGCTGCCCTCAGCTCTGTATAACCAGTGTGGTCAGTGTTCACCATCCTGGCTGCCCTCAGCTCTGTATAACCAGTGTGGTCAGTGTTCACCATCCTGGCTGCCCTCAATTCTGTATAACCAGTGTGGTCAGTGTTCACCATCCTGGCTGCTCTCAGCTTTGTATAAACCAGTGTGGTCAGTGTTCACAATCTTGGCTGCCTTCAACTCTGTATAACCAGTGTGGTCAGTGTTCACCAAGGTTGGAACAAGGGGTGGGCAGGAGGGGCGGCTGCCCTGGGCGCAGTGGAGATTTGGGGGATTGTGGTAGAAGAGTTGATGTGGATGGGGGATTTGCACTAGGAGGGCGGTCTTCTGTTAGGAAGGAGGATCTGGGGGGAAGGATTTGTGCTAGCAGGGATGACTGGTGGGGTTTGTGCTTGGAGTAGAAATTTTGGGGGGGGAGGATTTGTGCTGGGGGGCGGAGTTTTGGTGGGGGGTGGGATTAGTGCTAGGAGAGGGGATTTGGGGGATTTGTGCTGGGAGAGGGGAATATGGAGGGGGGAGAGGAGTTATACTTGGAGGGGAAATATGAGGGGTAGAGGATTTGTATTAGGAGGGGGGATTTGGGAAGGGAGAGGATTTGAGCTGGGAGGGGGGATTGTAGGGGGAATTTTTCTTTGGGGGGAATTTGGGCTTGCAAAGGGAATTATTCTTAGGTGGTGAGTGTGAAGATTAGTGCTCAAATTATTTTGCGGGGGAGGGAGGGGATTCGTGCTGACATAATACTCATGAAGTTTAAGGGGGGGGGGAGGCATTTGGTATATTCATCCTGGGCTCTAGATGACCCTGTCCCACCACCGCCCACCCCAGAGTATTGATTCATTAATGCTCATCTTGTTAAGTTAGTTTAGTTAGTTAAGGGGGTGCAACACAGAGAAATACCTACCTTTCCCTTTGCTCCAATGGCAGCTGGAGATCCTCCTCACCCAAGAACAAGGGCAGTCCGTGACGTCATCACGTACAAGGGGACATCCTAATTACCTTTTTTTTTTTTTTTTTTTTGTGCTCACCGAAACTCAGCGACTCGGTTGCCATGCTGTAGATAGCCACAGCCAAGGTCTGCTCTAGAGAGAAGTGCAGTGTGCGGCCTATTTGGCTCCTCTCTCCTCTTCCCGTACTATTGGGTATTTGGTTTTAAATATGACCCCAAGGAAGGGATATTGAGATGTCCTCATGCCTCATGTTTTTTTTCTAGCGCTTATGAAGGGGGTGCTCTTTGATCCCCAAAACGCGCTGGCTACTTTTTGGATTGTCCCCTTGACTTTTTTTGGAATAAAATTGTATCTGGACCTCATAGCAGTGTTGTGACCCTTCCCTTTCCATTTTTTGTTACAATTCTTCTCTGCAAGGTGGCCTAATGCAGGCCATAGATGGGGCGAAAACCGGCCGTGTTTTTATAAAAAAAATGAAAAATTGGTTGTTCGAAAGGCCGACGTTACCACCAACGATAAAAAAATCGGCCGATTTTCGTCCCGTCTACGGCCGGCATTTAATTACTTCTGTCCCTGCAGAGAGCTCCGCTATTATATTTTACATGAAAAGTCTTGCGGTTGCAACAATGTATCCATTTCCATTTCGGATACAGATGGTTTTATTCTGATACAAATAGATACATTGTTGCAACTGCAAGACTTTTCATATAAAATATAGTAGCAGAATAATTCTTCTTTTTCTTCTTTTTCTTTTTCTACTTCTTCTTTTCTTCTTCTTTTCTTCTTTTCCTTTTTACTTCATCTTCTTCTTTTTCTTCTTCTTTTTCTACTTCTTTTTCTTCCTTTTCCTCTTCTTTTTTTTCTCCTTCTTTTCTTCTTTTTTCTCCTTTTTCTTATACTACTTCTTTTTCTTATACTTCTTTTTCTTCTTTTTCTTTTTCTTTTTCTTCTTTTTTTCTTCTTCTGCTTCTTCTTCTTTTTCTTCTTCCTCTTCTCTTCTTCTTTTTTTCTCTTCTTATTTTCTTCTTGTTCCTCTTCTTTTTTTTTTCTCCTTTTTCTTCTTTTTTCTTTTTCTTTTTCTACTTCTTCTTTTCCTTATACTTCTTCTTCTTTTTCTTTTTTCTTCTCTTCTTCTTCTTCTTCCTCTTTTTTTTTTTTCTTCCTCTCCTTTTTTCTTCCTCTTCTTTCTACTACTTTTTTTCTTCTTCTTCTTCTTTTTCTTCTTTTTGCAGGTCACAGCTCATGCACAGATTTTTTATCGGTAAATTGATCGGCCGATTTGCCCATAATTGCCGGGAAAATCGGCTGATCGTCATAATCGGCCTCCGTGAATTTTCCAACTTGACCGATAAAATAATGTGCCAAAACCCCGAAAAGCAGCTGACCAATTAACCCACTAACAGTGCGAAAATCAGCCAATTTTTGACCCGGTTATGGCCTGCATTACAATGTGGTTTATACATTTTTTTATTTTTTGCCTTCATTCAGATCCATGAACAAAAGTCGGCCATGAACCGATCCATCTTAGAGCTGCGAGACTTCAAGGTGGAGACCATAGAACATATGAAGAGTTTAGCGGTGGAGCTAAAAGTCATCCAGTCCATGCTGGACCCTTCCAAACATCTCCCCATCCCCGAAGTCCCATCCATGAATCCTGATGAGATTCCGGAGAGGAAGTTCCAGTATGACAACGAGACCCTCCAAAAATTCAAACGGGAGCAAGCGAAGCAGGTCCAGGCCCCGCGGATGGTGGAAGGAGGTGGATTTGGAGCCTTCGAAGGGTTCGGAGGGCAGCAGCAAGCTGCAGTTAAGCAGGCCTGGTCTTCAAGGCCGTCCACCACAACGACCGTCAGGTCCTACCGAGCCGTGTCTGCCAGAACCCTCCAGGTGGAGGATGCAGAACTGTCAGAGCTGGAGAAGGAGATGATTCGGATTGAGGAAATTCAAAATCTCTACAGGCAGAAAAAAATCATCAAACAGGTACATCGACCCATCATAACTAAGGGGAGAGAGCAATTATATGAGAGTAAAATATTAAAGGTGAAGTTTAACCAGCCCATAAACAAAATACAAAACACCAAAAGTGCCTCACACTAGAAAAAACTATATATAAGTGAAACAAACTGTATATAATACATTCATAAACTCACAAAAGAAAAAATATATGTGCATTTAATATGTATTCCTGTGTATAAACAACTAAATGAAAATATACACTCACCGGCCACTTGATTAGGTCCACCTGTTCAATTGCTTTGTAACACAAATTGTTAATCAGCCAATCACACGGCAGCAACTCAATGCACTTAGACATCTAGACGTGGTGAAGACGACTAACCGAAATTCAAACCGAGCATCAGAATGGGGAAGAAAAGGGATTTAGGTGACATTGAACGTGTCATGGTTGTTGGTGCCCGACGGGCTGGTCTGAGGATTTAAAAAAACTGCTGATCTATTGGGATTTTCACGCACAACCATCTGTAGGGTTTACAGAGAATGGTCCGAAAAAAGAAAAATGTCCAGTGAGCGGCGTTGGGTGGAGGAAAATGCCTTGTTGATGTTAGAGGAGAATGGGCAGACTGGTTGGAGATGATAGATAGGCAACTAACCTAAGGCCAATAACCACTTGTTACAACCAAGGTATGCAGAATACCATCTCTGAATGCACAACACGGCCACTTGAAGCAGATGGGCTACAGCAGCAGAAGACCCACACCAGGTGCCACTCCTGTCAGCTAAGAACAGGAAATAGAGGCTACAATTCGCACAGGCTCACCAAAATTGGCCAATAGAAGATTGGAAAAACGTTGCCTGGTCTGATCAGTCTGGATTTCAGCTGCGACATTCAGATGGTAGAGAATTTGCCGTAAACATCATGAAAGCTTGGATCCATCCTGCCTTGTATCAACGGTTTCAGGCTGGTGGTGTCATGGTGTGGTGGATCCATCCTGCCTTGTAGCAATGGTTCAGGCTGGTGGTGGTGGTGTCATGGTGTGGTGTATCCATCCTGTCTTGTATCAACAGTTCAGGCTGGTGGTGTAATGGTGTGGGGTATATTTTCTTGGCACACTTTGGGCCCCCTTTAGTACCAATTGAGCATCGTTTAAACACCATGGCCTACCTGAGTATTGTTGCTGACCATGTCCATCCCTTTATGAATCCAGTGTCCCCATCTTCTGATGGCTCCTTCCAGCAGTATAATGCACCGTGTCACAAAGCTCAGATCATCTCCAACATGACAATGAGGTCACTGGACTCCAATGGCCTCCACAGTCACCAGATCTCCATCCAATAGAGCACCTTTTTGATGTAGTGGAATGAGAGATTCGCATCATGGATGTGCAGCCGACAAATCTGCAGCCACTGTGTGATGCTATCATGTATCACACACCTACTGAGCGACATATCAGACTGGATGTCGCTCCACTTCCTTAAACTGAACCTCTCCAAAACTGAGTTTCTTGTCTTCCCCCCCAGCCCACGCACCACCCCCCACTGACTTCTTTCTCACATCCAACAATGCCACCATCAAACCCGCACCGCAGGCCAGATTACTTGGTGTCATTCTGGACTCCAACCTATCCTTCCAGCCCCAAGTCCAATCTTTAACAAACTCGTGCAGACTCCACCTCCGCAACATGCAGACTCCACCTCCGCAAAATTGCCAAAATCCGCACGTTCCTAACCCCAGAAACCACTAAACAGCTCATCCACTCCCTCATCATATCACAACTCGACTACTGCAACTCCCTCCTCACTGGCCCTGACCTCACCGCAGGCTATCCCCGCTTCAGTCCATCCTGAATACGGCTGCCAGACTCATTCACCTTTCCAACCGCTCCGTTTCCACCACCCCCCTCTGCCAATCCCTCCACTGGCCTCCACTCAGTGTCCTCCACCCCCCTCTGTCAATCCCTCCACTGGCTTCCGATTGCCCAACGGATCAAATTCAAAATCCTAACACTGACGTACAAAGCCGTCCACCATACTGCCCCCGAAACTACCTCACTGACCTAATATCCAAGTACCGCCCAACACGCACAACTCCGCTCCTCACAAGACCTCCTTCTCTCTAGTTCCCTGGTCTCCTCCTCCCATGCCCGCCTCCAGGACTTCTCCAGGTGTCACCCATCCTCTGGAACTCCCTGCCCCAACCCATCAGATTATCACCTACTCCTCCCTCTCCTTTAGGCGCACCCTGAAAACCCACCTCTTCAGGGAAGCCTACCCCACCCCCTGCTAATTTGCCGACCTCCTCCACTCTTCCTACCACTCCATCCCCCACAGCTTTCTCCTCCTGTGCCACCATCCCCTCCCTCCTAGATTGTAAGCTCCAAAGAGCAGGGCCCTCAATCCCCTCATATTTTGCATTGTATTGTTATTGTTCTGTCACATGTTCTGTCCCCCTTTGTAATGTACAGCGCTGAGCGAACTATTGGCGCTTTAATAAATACTGTATAATAATAATGTCAATATGAATCAAAATCTCTGAGGAATGTTTCCAACACCTTGGTGACTCTATTCCATGAAGAATGAAGGCAGCTCTGAAGGCAAAAGGGGGTCCAACCCGATACTAGCAAGGTGGACCTAATAAAGTGGCCGATGAGTGTATTTGATCATAAAGTAACAAGTTGTCCAGTATACAAATCCCATACACCGTCCAATCTTCCCGTGAAATTCCTGATCACCTTTGCATTCCTTCCATGTTCAAAATCAGAAAACTAATATTCTCCACCATGAAAAAACATCGAAGTGCTCCCCTGGTCTGATGGACCCCACTGCAAGAATGGAGGTCAAACATGCTTTTTTGTCATGAACAAACAACTTATATCAAGATCCTCCTTCGATTATGATCACCAACCTCCCAAAGACATGGAAAAAGTATTCACATAGAAAAGCCAATAGTGCAGACTGCAATTCCTTATTCAGGGCTCATAATTTCAAGTCCTGAGCTACTAGCCAGGACTTAAGAGTCACTTGCCACCAGTTCCCCACCCAACCCCTAACCTGCCCCGCCCCTAATTCCGCCCCTAAACACGCCCTCGTAAATTATCTCATGAAATGGCACTGTTAAATGTTTTATGCAGAATGAAGGAACGGAAGAAAGGAAATGGAAGGAAGGGTGAAAGGGAGGGAGGGGTGGAAGGAAGGCAGAGAGGGAAGGGTGGAAGGAAGGAAGGGAGAAGGAAGGGAGGGAGGGGTGGAAGGAAGGCAGAGAGGGAAGGGTGGAAGGAAGGATGGGAGGGATAGCAGGGAGGGAGGAAAGGAAAAAAGGGAGGGAAGGAAGGGAGAGGTGGGTGGAAGGAAGGAACAAAGGAAGGGAAAGGTGGATGGAAGGAAGAGAGGGTGAAAGGAAGGAAGGGTGGAAAGAAGGAAGGCAGAGGTGAAAGGCAGGGGTGGAAGGAAGGAAGGGGGGAAGAAAAGAAGGGGTGGAAGGAAGGGGGGGGGGGTGGAAGGAAGAAAGGGAGTAAGGAAGGGTGATTGGAAGGAGGAAGGGTAGGGTGGGGGAAGGAAGGATCGGAGGGAAGGGGGGGGGGGGGAAGGAAGGGGTGGGTTGAAGGAAGGGGGGGAAGGGGGGAGGGGGGGGTGGGGGTGGAAGGAGGGAAGGGGGGGGGGGGGGAGGGGGGAAGGAGGGATGGGGGGGGAAGGAGAGGAGGATGGGGGGGGGGGGGGGGGGGAAAGGGGGGGGGGGGGGGGAAGGGAAAGGGGATCGGGGGGGGAGAGGGGGGGGGGGGGGAGGGAGGAGGGTGGGGGGGGGAGGGAAGGGGGGGGGTGGGGGGGGGGGGGGGGGAGGGGGGAAGGAGGGGGGGGGGAGGAATGAAGGATTGAAGGGAAGGGGGGGGGAGTGGGGGGAGGGACAGAGGACAGGGGGGGGGGGGGAAAGGGGGGTGGGGGGGGGGATCAGGGTGGGAGGGAGGGTTGGGGGGGGGGGGGGGGGGGGTGTGGGAGGAAGAAAGGGGGGGTTGAAGGAAGGGGGGGGGGGAAGGGGGGGGGTGAAGGAAGGGGGGGGGGACGGGGAGGAGTGGGGGGGAAGGAAGGAAGGAGGGGTGGGGGGGGGGGGGTAGGGGGGGGGGGGGGGGGGGGGAAGGGGAAGGGAGGAGGGAAAGGGGGGGGGAAGGGGTGGAAAGAAGGATCAGGGGGGGGAAGGGTGGGGGAAGGTAGGAAGGGAGGGGGGGAGGGGGGAAGGGGGGGATTGGGGGGGGGGGGGGAAGGAAGGAGTGGGGGGAATGGGGGGGGGGAAGGGGGGGGAAGGGGGGGGGGGGGGGGGGGGGGGGGGGGGGGGGTAAGGGGGGGGGAGGTGGAAAGGGGAAGGGGGGGAAAGAAGGATCTAAGGGGGGGGGGGGGGGGGGGTGGGGGGAAGGAAGGGTGGGGGGTAAGGGGGGGGGGGAGGGGGGGGGGAAGAAGGGAAGGGGGGGGGTGGGGGAAGGGGGGGGGGGGGGGGGGAAGGGGGGGAGGGGGGTGAGGGGGGGGGGGAAAGGAAGGGGGGGGGGGGGGGGGGGGGGGGGGGGGGGGGGGGGGTTGGAAGGAGGAAGGAAGGGGGGGAAGGAAGGATCGGGGGGGAAGTGAAGGGTGGGTGGAATGAAGGACAAGTGGGTGGGAGGAAGGAACGGAGGGGTGGAAGGAAGGATCGGAGGGGGGGGAGGGTTGGAAGGGGGAAAGGGAGGGTGTGTGGGAAGGAGGGAGGGTGGGTGGAAGGAAGGGGGGGTAGAAGGAAGGAAGGAAGGGTTCAGCTTTAGGTGTTCGGGTAGGGGAGGACTTTTACTTTGCACACTCAGATTCGGGACCATGACTATGCTCTGTGGGCGGAGTGAAACGCATTGGGGGTGTGGCCTTGTTGGAGCCCGGGCTGAGGCTGTCATACACCTTTTCACAGGACTTTTCCCTTTTCCAATAGATGCAGGAAATACGGATTTGGCCATTTATAGGTGCTTTGCTCTCATGATAATAGCTTGATGAGCCTGAAGATGTTTAAATACAAACTTCTTGTGCTTGACTGTACCGCCTCCTGGAAATGACACTTACTTGTATGCAGATAAATGATCTGGTGATTAGCTTTGACGCCGAGCTCCGCCTCCTGCGACACAACAAGCTGCAGCTGGACGTACGAATGAAAATGGCCGACCTCCGACACGTCACACTTTTTCGAGGAGCTGATGCTACTGAAGGAATATGAGAAGAGAGAAGACATTCTGCAGGAGAGGGTCAGCGACCGAGTCTCTGAGCTGGAAGAGATGAAGGTGAGTAGAAGGTGAAGGCTGACCACACTGGTTATACTGAGCTAAGGTCAGCCTAAGACCAGCCAGGCAGGTGAACACTAACCACACTGGTTGTACAGAGCTAAGGTCAACCATAGTGGTGAACACTGACCACACTAGTTATACTGAGCTAAGGTCAACCATAGTGGTGAACACACTGGTTATACAAAGCTAGGATCAGCCTAAGACTTGCCAGGCAGGTAAACACTGACCACACTGGTTGTACAGAGTTAAGGTCAACCATAGTGGTGAACACTGACCACACTGGTTATACTGAGCTAAGGTCAACCATAGTGGTGAACACTGACCACACTGGTTATACAAAGCTAAGATCAGCCTAAGACCAGCCAGGAAGGTGAACACTGACCACACTGGTTATACAAAGCTGATAGCTTAAGACCAGCCAGGAAGGTGAACACTGACCGCACTGGTTGCACAGAGCTAAGGTCAACCATAGTGGTGAACACTGACCACACTGGTTGCAGAGCTAAGGTCAACCATAGTGGTGAACACTGACCACACTGGTTATACAGAGCTAAGGTCCGCCAGGAAGGTGAACACTGACCGCACTGTTTATACTGAGCGAAGGTCAGGCAGGAAGGTGAACACTGACCACACTGGTTATACTGTGCTAAGACCAGCCAGATACGGGAACAGATTTCTTGTCTCTGGACATTCGACATTGTCTATGAACTTTCTTTGGTTTCTCCATAGAGGAAGTCTGAGGATTATCTACAGCAGTTGGAGACTAAGAAGAAGGACATTGTGAAGCTCCAGGAGAAAGAGAAGACCTTACATGGCACTTTCCAGACCTCGCTGGGCGAGAACAACAAATTTGCCACTTTTCTCACCAAAGTCTTTAAGAAGAAAATGAAACGCACCAAGAAGAAGGAGGTGACGGGGGATGAAGGTTTGTATGGGTGTCGGCTCTTTATGGGATCAACAAGATTCATTGCCAGATTGGTGAAGTCACGACTTCCAGAGCTAGGATCTAGAACAGGGGTGGGCAAACATTTTGACTTGAGGGCCGCAATGGGTTCATATATTGGACCCGGGGGCCGGACCAAGAGTAGATGAATGATGTGTATGTGTCATCCATAGTAAGTATAGTAATATTCCCCCATAGTAAGCATAGTAATTAATCCCCCATATAGTAATTAATCCCCCATATAGTAATTCATACCCCATAGTAATTCATCCCCCATAGTAATTCATCCCCCATATAGTAATTAATCCCCCATATAGTAATTCATCCCCCATAGTAATTCATCCCCCATAGTTATTCATCCCCCATATAGTAATTCATCCCCCATATAGTAATTCATCCCCCCTATAGTAATTCATCCCCCATATAGTAATTCATTCCCCCTATTAATTCATCCCTCATATAGTATTTCATCCCCCATATAGTAATTCATCCCCCATATAGTAATTCATCCCCCATATAGTAATTCATCCCCCCTATAGTAATTCATCCCCCATAGTTATTCATCCCCCATATAGTAATTCATCCCCCATATAGTAATTCATCCCCCCTATAGTAATTCATCCCCCATATAGTAATTCATCCCCCATATAGTAATTCATCCCCCCTATAGTAATTCATCCCCCATATAGTAATTCATTCCCCCTATTAATTCATCCCTCATATAGTATTTCATCCCCCATATAGTATTTCATCCCCCATATAGTAATTCATCCCCCATAGTAATTCATCCCCCATAGTAATTCATCCCCCATAGTAATTCATCCCCCATATAGTAATTCATCCCCCCTATAGTAATTCATCCCTCATATAGTATTTCATCCCCCATATAGTAATTCATCCCCCATATTAATTCATCCCTCACAGTACTATTCCCCCCCAAGTAGTAAGCCAAGTCCCCCCTGTGTTAATTCACTTACCTTTGCTCCGCGCGTTCCTCTCGCCGTGTTCCCGCGCCATTCCGGTCTTCAGGGCGGACTGTGAGAGGAGCCTAGCTCCCCTCACGTTCGTCACGCTGCCCCGCCTACACACATCCTGACAGCCATCCTGACAGTATCACGCTCCACGGGCCGGATTAAAAGGTCCGCCGGGCCGTAGTTTGCCCATTGCTGATCTAGAACATCGGTGTCCAAACTTTCTAAACAAAAGGCCAGTTTACTGTCCCTCAGACTTTAGTGGGCTGAGCGTGGCCAGTGGGAGTAGAAAATACATCAGGATTTGTGGTGGGAGTAAAAAAAAAAGACATCCCACCTGTGTGGAGGAGAAAAATGCTCCATCATTGGTGTCAATGACAGAAATAGTGCCTTGTTGTTGGTGTCAGTGTCAGGAACAGTGCCCCATCGTTGGTGTCAGTGGAAGAATTATTGCCCAGTCACTGGTGTACATATGAGTTGATGTCAGTGGGAGGAATACTGCCTCATAGTTGGTGTCAGTTGGAGGAATAATAGTACCCCATTATTGGTGTCAGTGGGAGGAATAGTGCCCCATCATTGGTGTCAGTGAATGAAATGCTGCCTCATAGTTGGTGTCAGTTAGAGGAACATTGCCCCGATTTGGTGTCACTGTGAGAACTATTCCCCCATCATTAGTGTCAGTGAGAGGAATAGTGCGCCATAGTTGGTGTTAGTTGGAGGAATAGTGTCTGATCATTGGTGTCAGTGGGAGGAATAGTGCCCCGTTGGTGTCAGTGGGAGGAGTAATGACTTATTGTTGGTATCAGTGAGAGGAATAGTGCTCTGTTTTTGGTTTCAGTGGGAGGAATAGTCCCCCATCATTGGTGTCAGTGAATGAAATGCTGCCTCATAGTTGGTGTTGGTTGGGGGAATGTTGTCCTATCATTGGTGTCAGTGAGAGGAATACTGCTTCATAGTTGGTGTCAGTTGGAGGAATAGTGTCTAATCATTGGTGTCAGTGGAGGAATTGTGCCCCATTGTTGGTGTCAGTGGGAGGAATACTGCGCCATAGTTGGTGTTAGTTGGAGGAATAGTGTCTGATCATTGGTGTCAGTGGGAGGAATAGTGCCCCGTTGGTGTCAGTGGGAGGAGTAATGACCCGTTGGTGTCAGTGGGAGGAGTAATGACTTATTGTTGGTATCAGTGAGAGGAATAGTGCTCTGTTTTTGGTTTCAGTGGGAGGAATAGTCCCCCATCATTGGTGTCAGTGAATGAAATGCTGCCTCATAGTTGGTGTTGGTTGGGGGAATGTTGTCCTATCATTGGTGTCAGTGAGAGGAATACTGCTTCATAGTTGGTGTCAGTTGGAGGAATAGTGTCTAATCATTGGTGTCAGTGGAGGAATTGTGCCCCATTGTTGGTGTCAGTGGGAGGAATAGTACCCCATTGTTGGTGTCAGTGGGAGGAGTAATGCCCCATTGTTAGTTTCAGTGGGAGGAATAGTTCCCCATCATCAGTGTCAGTGGGAGGAATAGTCCCCCATCATTGGTATCAGTGGGAGGAATAGTGCCCCATCATTGGTGTCAGTGGGAGGAATAGTCCCCCATCATTGGTATCAGTGGGAGGAATAGTCCCCCATCATTGGTGTCAGTGGGAGGAATCGTCCCCCATCATTGGTATCAGTGGGAGGAATAGTGCCCCATCATTGGTGTCCGTGAATGAAATGATGCATCATAGTTGGTGTCTGTTAGAGGAACATTGCCCAATCATTGGTGTCACTGTGAGAAATATTCCCTCATCATTGGTGTCAGTGAGAGGAATACTGTGCCATAGTTGGTGTCAGTTGGAGGAATAGTGTCTGATCAGTGGGAGGAACCGTGCCCTCTTGGTGTCCCTGTGCAGAATAGTACCCCATTGTTGGTGTCAGTGGGAGGAGTAATGTTCCATTGTTGGTGTCAGTGAGAGGAATAGTCCCCCATCATTGGTATCAGTGAGAGGAATAGTCCCCCATCATTGGTGTCAGTGAGAGGAATAGTCCCCCATCATTGGTGTCAGTGAATGAAATGCTGCCTCATAGTTGGTGCCGGTTGGAGAAATATTGCCACTATGAGGAATATTGTCCAGGTTCACATCGAAGCGTTTTCTGCCACGTTTTGCCGAAATGCAGTACAGTTCATTTAACGTGATTTCCTATGGGACAGGTTCACATCTCTGCTTGTTCACCCTGTGCATTTTTTTGAGAGGGTCAGGGACTTTTTAAAACGCAAAACATTGCGTTTTTGGTTCTATAGACCTCAGTGGAGACGCGCTTTAACCACTTCAATACAGGGCACTTTCCCCCCCTTCCTGTCCAGGCCAGTTTTCAGCTTTCAGCACTGTCGCACTTTGAATGACAATCACGCGGTCATGCAACACTGTACCCATATGAAATTTTTTACATTTTTTTCACACAAATCTTTTGACGGTATTTAATCACCACTGAGTTTTTTTTTTTTTATTTTTTGCTAAATGAAACAAAAAATACCTGAAACGTTTGAAAAAAAAAAAAAAAAACCCGCATTTTTCTTCGTTTTCTGTTATAGAATTTTGCAAAAAAAATAACATTTCCTCATACATTTAGGTCAAAATGTATTCTGCTACATTTCTTTGGTGAAAATAATAATAATTGAATTTGTATTTTTTTTTTTTTCAAATGTTGCTTTTTTTTTATTTTTTATTAAAGTTTTTCTTTTTTTACTATTTTATTTTTCAGCACACTGTGACCAAAGCAATACACAGTAACACTGAACTACTCTGGGCAAGGGATCAGGAATTTGTATTTTTTTTATTTTTAACACATTATGATTGCTAATACCGATGTATTTCATTAATATTTGCAATCATTGTTACTGAATGAAACTGATTCATTCAGTCTTTTGTTGTGATTAGCTGTGATTGGGCAAAGCTGATCACATGATACAGATGGGCTGTGATTGGCCCTGTCTGTATCATGTGACTGCCTTGACCAGTCACAGCTAACAATGTAATTGTATACAATGGATGGCATGACAGGAAGCCATCAATTGTATACAATCGACATGTGATCTGCTGTGATTGGTCACAGTGGTCACATGACACTGGCAACGGGCCGGTGTAATGATATGTCATTGGCAGGGGCGGACTGACAACTCATGGGGCCCCCAGGCAATAGGGGATCATGGGGCCCCTGTGTCCTTGCCCAAATTCAAAAAAGCCTATGAAAAAAAAGGTACCAGGGGCATCTCATGGGGCCCCCTACTGACCCGGGCCCTCGGGCAGCGCCCGAGTTTCCCAAATGGTCAGTCCGCCCCCTGGTCATTGGCTGTGTCCACAGGTCACAGATCGGTGACAGATCATGACACTGCGTGGCCCCGCGCCCACGTGAGCGTCTTGTTTTAACGGGATGTCATATGACCACTAGCACACCTCCCCAAATTCCCCCTCCTAAAACAATTCTTATCCCCTGCTGCCCCCCCCCCCCCAATTCCCCCTCCCAACACAATTCCCCTCCCCCATTCACCCACCCTAGCACAATCCCCCCCAGTTTCCCCTCCTAGCACACATACCCCCCAATCATCCCTACTAGTAACCCCCTCCCCCCCCCCCACAATAAAAAAAAATCCCCCTCTCAGCACAAATCCCAACCACACACCTTTACCATATCACTTTTTCTAGCACAAACCCCTCCAAATCCCCCCTCTTCCTCCTAGCACAAATCCTCTTCCCCCCTCCCAACACAAATTCCCCCAAATCACCACTCTTGGCACACCTCCCCAAACTCCCCCTGCTAAAGCAATTCTTATCCCCAGCTGCCCCCCCCCCCCCCAAATTCCCCCTCCCAACATAATTCCCCTCCCCCAATCACCCACCCAGCACAATTCCCCCCCAATCAATCACCCACCCAGCACAATTCCCCTCCCCCCCCCTTCCCCCCCAATTTCCCCTCCTAGCACAAATACCCCCCAATCAATCATCCCTACTAATACAAATCCCCCCCTCATAATAAAAATGCCCCTCTTAGCACAAATCCCATCCCGCCCTTTACCATAGCACCTTTTCTAGCACAACCCCCCAAATCCCCCCTCCGAGCACAAATCCTCTTCCCCCCTCCCAACACAAATCCCCCCAAATCACCTTTCTTGGCACACAACCCCAAATTACCCCTCCTAAAACAATCGTTATCCCCTGCTGCCCCCCCCCCCCCCCCCCAATTCCCCCTCCCAACACAATTCCCCTCCCCCAATCACCCACCCTAGCACAATCCCCCCCCCCCCCCCCCAATTTCCCCTCCTAGCACAATTACCCCACAATCATCCCTACTAGTACAACCCCCCCCCAATAAAAAAAATCCCACTCTCAGCAAAAATCCCCCACCCCCACACACCTTTACCATATCACTTTTTCTAGCACAAACCCCCCAAATCCCCCCCCAGCACAAATCCTCTTCCCCCCTCCCAACACAAATCCCCCCAAATCACCACTCTTGGCACACCTCTCTAAACTCCCCCTGCTAAAACAATTCATACCTCCGGCAGCCACCCCCCCCCCGCCCCCCAATTCCCCCTTCCAACAAAATTCCCCTCCCCCAATCACCCACGCAGCACATCTCCTCCCCCCCCCTCCCAACACAAATCCCCCCAAATCACCGTCTTAGCACACCTCCCCAAATTTCCCCTCCTAAAACATTTCTTATCCCCTCCCCCCAATCTCCTCCTGGTGCCCCCACCCCCCACCTCACATGATACCACAGTGCCCAGCCCTTGCCCCGGCCCTGCTACCCTTTGCTGATGAGCAGTACATTTTGGCAAACTTGATTTCACAGCAAAAATGCCTTTTCACTGACATTGGATTCCTTCAGCGTGCTTCCATTTGCCGAGCTCCACCTAAAACATCTTGCTGTGTGTAATGTTGGGAAGTATCTGCCCCCCCCCCTCCCCAACCAAGCTTACATGTCTCTGTGTGACCCCATTAGAGGAATTTATTCCAGTCCTACAAGGACAGTCAGGGCTGAACTGGGATCTGGGCTCTCTGACTATATATTGTGGGTGTCAGTGGCCCCCTAGTGGACTCTATAGGAATATATAGGGAATGCACTCCTGAGAGGGAACCCAGATGTTCTGATGTGATCGTGTTCTGTATGTGAGCCCAGCACAACTTTCCTTTATCTTCGGATTAACATATACTTTGTTTAATGTTTAGAAGAGGACGAGGACAGTGATGAGGAGTCTGATGAGGAGTCAACGTATGAAAGTGACGAGGAGGAATCGGATTCAGAGGACGGTGTCTTTGATGATTCAGTTTGTCCTGACAGTGAGTCCTTTCTGTCTCTCCACTTTTTAAAAAGGGGGCTAATAAATTGGGGCCCCTACCAGCCTGCCCCAATTTACACTCCTACTCTTAAGGATTAAAGTATAAATACTTGATAGAATTAAACATATATTTATTACTACTTTCATTAAAATTGATTTTAAACAGTAAGAAAACATGCCATAAATCAAAGACTAATCAACACAAAGGGCACAGTAGGGGGGGGGGGGGGGATCAGGAGGGCACAGTACTGGGATCAGGAGGGCACAGTACTGGGATCAGGAGGGCACAGTACTGGGATCAGGAGGGCACAGTACTGGGATCAGGAGGGCACAGTACTGGGATCAGGAGGGCACCGTACTGGAATTAGGGGGGCACCGTACTGGGATCAGGAGGGCACAGTACTGGGATCAGAAGGGCACAGTACTGGGATCAGAAGGGCACAGTACTGGGATCAGGAGGGTACAATACTGGGGTCAGGAGGACACAGTACTGGGATTAGGAGGGCACAGTACTGGGATCAGGAGGGCACAGTACTGGGATCAGGAGGACACAGTACTGGGATCAGGAAGGCACAGTACTGGGATCAGGAAGGCACAGTACTGGGATCAGGAAGGCACAGTACTGGGATCAGGAAGGCACAGTACTGGGATCAGGAAGGCACAGTACTGGGATCAGGAAGGCACAGTACTGGGATCAGGAAGGCACAGTACTGGGATCAGGAAGGCACAGTACTGGGATCAGGAGGGCACAGTACTGGGATCAGGAGGGCACAGTACTGGGATCAGGAGGGCACAGTACTGGGATCAGGAGGGCACAGTACTGGGATCAGGAAGGCACAGTACTGGGATCAGGAAGGCACAGTACTGGGATCAGGGGGTCACAGTACTGGGATCAGGGGGTCACAGTACTGGGATCAGGGGGGCACAGTATTGGGATCAGGAGGGCACCATACAGGTTCTAGGATGCTGCCTGGGACACGGCCATCCCGGGACAACAGTTTAGTAAATTTGATTTTTAACAATACGAAAATATGCCATAAATCAAAGACTAATCAGCAAAAAGGGCACAGTATGGGGGGGATGGGGGGGCATCAGGAAGGCACAGTACTGGGATTAGGGGGGCACAGTACTGGGATTAGGAGGGCACAGTACTGGAATTAGGGGGGCACAGTACTGGGATTAGGAGGGCACAGTACTGGGATTAGGAGGGCACAGTACTGGGATCAGGGTGGCACAGTACTGGGATCAGGAGGGCACAGTACTGGGATCAAGAGGGCACAGTACTGGGATCAGGAGGGCACAGTACTGGGATCAGGAGGGCACAGTACTGGGATCAGGAGGGCACAGTACTGGGATCAGGAGGGCACAGTACTGGGATCCGGGGGGGCTTGGTACTGGGATCCAGGGGGACACGGTACTGGGATTAGGAGGGCACGGTACTGGGATTAGGAGGGCACGGTACTGGAATTAGGGGGGCACGGTACTGGGATCAGGAGGGCACAGTACTGGGATCAGGGGGGCACAGTACTGGGATCAGGATGGCACAGTACTGGGATCAGGAGATCCCAGTACTAGGATCAGGGGGGCACAGTACTGGGATCAGGGGGGCACAGTACTGGGATCAGGAGGGCACAGTACTGGGATCAGGAGATCCCAGTACTAGGATCAGGGGGGCACAGTACTGGGATCAGGAGGGTACAGTACTGGGATTAGGAGGGCAGAGTATTGGGATCAGGAGGGCACCATACAGGTTACGGGATGCTGCCTGGGACACGGCCACCTCGGGACAGTTTTGTAAAAAGCATGACTGTCCCAGCAAATCCAGGACAGTTGGCAAGTATGATGTAATGCAAGATTATCATGTGGCCCCCATGCATCTAGGGCCCCTGGGCAGTGCCCGTGCATTAAGATGGCCCTGCTTGTCAGTTCTTTGTGTAAATTTATACTCCGCTTTCAGTGAAGGTTTAAAAAACACACCCGGTTGAACTTCTTGCTGGCCAGTGATGGACTCACCAAAGAGCCCCTTTGCAGGACCAATTTTTGAACCCCTCCTCCATTCTACTAGTGGCCAAGTAAAAAGAAATTAATTGTGTATAAATTAACAGTGAAAAAGTGAAGTCCAGGCCCAGTTGGCAGTCTTAGTTGTCCCGGCACCCACCTTATTGACATCTATTATATATAAGCCCTTTAAGTCCCAGAGAGCCCTAATGCAGCTGCTCTGTTGGTATGTCTTCCATGCTCCTGGACCACCACGCAGTACTGGCAGAACATTGTACACCAGCAGGGCTCCTTCTACAAAGATGCAAGAAGGGCATTTCCTTCAGCCCACCAAGAGAATTCTCATGGCTGTACATTGGGATGCATTTGTGGCAATTTCAATTCCTAAAAAGAAAAAAAAAAGAAAAAAGGTCACTCAGAAAGGAAGAGTCTCCAGCAATCTGCCATCCACCTTTTCGATCATTTCCTAATTTAAAGTGATCAAAACTGCAGTAAATTCATTTAAAATGACCAAAATAATCATGAAAAAGCTCTTACACTTCTGTTTATCAGATTGTTAGAGACCCGATTCAATGTACATGACTGTATGTCCAAAATTTGAGAGCTATGAAAAAAGTATAAAAAAAAAATCTACATCTTCTAGACAGGTTTTTTTTTTAACATAACTTTATTACCCACATATTTATAAACAAAAGTATAAAATCAAACTCGTTGAAATAGTACAGCACTCAAAATATACAGAGTGATGCATGTAACTATCCTATCACCTACTCTGCTCACTTTTAGGCGATCTCTAAAAACCGATCTCTTCAGGGAAGCCTATCCTGCCCTCACTAATAATGGAATCTTCTACTCTTCCTACCAGTCCATCCCCCACAGTTACTACCTTTTGTACCACTAGCCCCTCCCTCCTAGATTGTAAGCTCCCAGGATCAGGGCCCTCCTATCCCTCTTGTATTGAACTGTATTGTTGCTGTATTGTCTCCCGTTATATTGTAAAGCGCTGAGCAAACTGTTGGCGCCATAAATCCTGTATAATAATAATAATATAAATCCTGTATAATAATAATAATAATAAAATCCTGTATAATAATAATAATATAAATCCTGTATAATAATAATAATAATATAAATCCTGTATAACAATAACAATAATAATAATATAATAACTGGAGTAATAAAGTTTTTACCATTTTATATCAATTGACACACCAAAGTGACTCCTACAGTGAAGGAAATGCGTATTTGCTCCCCTGCTGTTGTTGAATGTTTGCCCACTCACAAAGCAATGATCGGTCTAAACATCGAATGTTCGGTGTATTGTAACACTGAGAGACAGAATAGCAACAACAAATTCAGCAGAAATGCGTCTAACAAATGATGACTGATCTGCATGTTCATGAGGGAAAGAAGGATTTGATCCCCTTCACAAAACATGACTTAGTACTTGGTGGCAAATCCCTTGTTGGCAATCACAGAGGTCAGACGTTTCCTGGAGTTGGCCCCCAGGTTCGCACACATCTCAGGAGGGATTTTGGCCCACTCCTCTTGGCAGATCCTCTCCAAGTCATTAAGGTTTGGTGGCTGACGTTTGGCAACTCGAACTTTCAGCTCCCTCCACAGATTTTCAATCAGATTAAGGTCTGGAGACTGGCTAGGCCACTCCAGGACCTTAATGTGCTTCTTGAGCCCCTCCTTTGTTGCCTTGGCCGTGTGTTTTGGGTCATTGTCATGCTGGAACACCCATCCACCACCCATTTTCAATGCCTTGGCTGAGGGAAGAAGGTTCTCACCCAAGATTTGATGGTACATTGCCCCATCCATCGTCCCTTTGATGCGGTGCAGTTGTCCTGTCCCCTTAGCAGAAAAACACCCCCAAAGCAAAATGTTTCCACCACCATGTTTCACAGTTGGGATGGTTTTCTTGGGGTCATAGGCAGCATTCCCTCCTCCTCCAAACACTGCGAGTTGAGTTGATGCCAAAGACCTGGATTTTGGTCTCATCTGACCACAACACTTCCCACCAGTCCTCCTCTGCATCATTCCCTTCCTCCTCCCTATGACATAATTGCTAATTTTTTTTTTCCCTTTTACAAATACCTTTTTGTTGTAGGCTCAACAATCTTCTGTGTTTCTCACCCAGGAAATGGTGGCTTGGCCCTTCTTTGCCCTCAGCCTCCTGGGCATCATGTCACATATTCCATAAGGCTGCAGGGCCAAAGGTTGTACTTTCCTGGAGTACCAGGCCATGCCATATTTTTCTAAAAGTCTGTTGGGGTGGAAATGGGGAACAGCCAAACATAACAAGCATTTTTAATGACCGTGATTCAGAGAAGTGAAAGAGGGAGAGGGTAGCTAACACACTAGGTGACTCCCAATGCCAGTCCTGGAAGGATAGGTACTCCATACTATAACTATCTTCAAAACCATGTCAAGTGTTTTCTATTGTTTTTTCGAGTCGGCCATGTTTATTTCTTCATCGTTTTTTTCTCTTGTGTACAGATTGCGACCCCCAACTGTTTGACAACACCTTGCAACTGCGAGAAAAGCGCCTGGACATTGAGGAGGCCCTAGCAGAAGAAAAGAAACTTGTTGATAATCTGAAGAAAGAATACGACACACTGGCCAAAAAGGTGGTTTATGAAGACTGTGATATGACCGAGCAACATTCATACTTTTATGTTTTATACCAAACTTAGCTGCATTTATCAAATGTGTCCAGCAAATCATATACCCTAAATGGGAACATATGTCATGTAATGCTATCACAGCCTTTCTCAACCAGGGTTCCTCTGGAACTTGCTAGGGGTTCCTTGAGAAATGAGTAATTTCTGCCTCTCAGATTATTATCATTGACACTAAAGATCTTTTTAGCTATCTGTAAGGGGAACATTCTTCCCATTGACCATCAATGTAAGGGACATTCTTCCCATTGACCACCAATGTAAGGAGCATTCTTCCCACTGATCACCAATGTAAGGGACATTCTTCCCACTGATCACCAATGTAAGGAGCATTCTTCCCACTGATCACTAATATGAGACATTCTTCTCACTAACCACCAATGTTAGGAACACTATTCCCACAGGACATCAATTTATGGAAAATTGTTCCTACTGATCACCAATGTAAGGAACATTTTTTCCCATTGACCACCAATGTAATGAGTGTTCTTTCCTCTGATCACTGACCACCAATGTAAGAATTCTTCCTACAGACCACCAATGTAAGGGGCATTCTCCCCACTGGCCACAAATGTAAGGAGCATTTTTCCCACTGATTACTAATGTAAGGATAATTTTTCCCACTGATCACCAATGTAAGGAGCATTTTTCCCACTGATCACCAATGTAAGGGACATTCTTCCCACTGACACCAATGTAAGGGACATTCTTCTCACTGACCACCAATGTAAGGGACATTCTTCCCACTGATTACCAATATAAGGAGCATTTTTTCCCACTGATTCCCATTGGCCACTAATGCAAGGAACATTTTTCCCACTGACTGCCAATGTAAGGAGCATTTTTCCCACTGATCACCAATGTAAGGAGCATTTTTTCCCAATGACCACCATTGTAAGGGACATTCTTCCCACTGACCTCCAATGTAAGGAGCATTCTTCCCACTGATCACCAATGTAAGGGACATTTTTCCCAAAGACCACCATTGTAAGGGACATTTTTCCCAGTGATTACCAATGTAAGGAGCATTCTTCCCACCGACCGTTTAATGTAAGGATCATTCTTCCCACTGATTACCAATATAAGGATCATTCTTCCCACCGACCATTAATGTAAGGATCATTCTTCCTACTGACTATCATGGCAATGTACTGTAAACTGTATATATGGTCATTATTAGTAGAGGTTCCTTAAAACCAGAAGAAAAATTCAAGGGTTCCTCTGGGTTAAAAAGGTTGAGAAAGGCTGCACTATATGACCAAAAGTTCTGAAGTGCAGTGGAAAGGAGATCCGTGAGTAGATTTGTTGGGATCCCCAGCCACCAGTGTATACCATACACACTTTCTGACCGCTTGATTTGTGGTCATTCTTGATTGTAAGCTCCCAGGATCAGGGCCCTCCTATCCCTCTTGTATTGAACTGTATTGTTGCTGTATTGTCTCCCGTTATATTGTAAAGCGCTCAGCAAACTGTTGGCGCCATAAATCCTGTATAATAATAATAATATAAATCCTGTATAATAATAATAATATAAATCCTGTATAATAATAATAATAATATAAATCCTGTATAATAATAATAATAATATAAAATCCTGTATTATAATAATAATAATATAAATCCTGTATAATAATATAAATCCTGTATTATAATAATAATAATATAAATCCTGTATAATAATATAAATCCTGTATAAATAATATAAATCCTGTATAATAATAATAATAATATAAATCCTGTAATAATAATAATAATATAAATCCTGTATAATAATAATAATATAAATCCTGTATAATAATAATAATAATATAAATCCTGTATAATAATAATATAAATCCTGTATAATAATAATTGTTTCTGGTAAGAGTTGGTTAATGGTGGAGGATTCCTACCTTTTCAAGCCCATTTACCTCTTCCGGCATGAATTTTTGGGTATTTCCAGCTGCACCATATAGACTTTTTCTGAGGACTGCACCTTATAACGCTTGCACTTTATGTTCTGACATTTTAGTTATTGCCTTTGGGGATATATCCTCTTTTAACATATTGAATATTTGGTAAGTAGCGCTTCATCTAGTTATACATTATTTATTGTTTCAACATATACCAAAACCAGCGCTCAGATCTTCATGCTACACAGAAAACACGGAATCTGTCACTCGCTGAGGTGCAGTCCTCAATAGATCGGGGGATCTTGATGTTGGCAAAAAAGAATAAAACAGGGCGCACTCTCCTCGTGCATTACTGTGATAAATAGGAAATTTATTAAAAAATCACAAATGCATAATCACAAACCAAAAAGGTCATAAAAACAGAGACAAGGAGCCAAAGATGACGGTCCCAGACAGCTGGGGTCCTTTGGTGAAATGTGCTAACCAGGGGCGGACTGACAATTCATGGGGCCCCCGGACAATAGGGGTTAATGGGGCCCCTGTGTCCTTGCCCACACTCAAAACCCCCCCAAAAAAAGCCTATAAAAGGTACCAGGGGCATTTCATGGGGCCCCCTACTGACCCCAGGCCCTCGGGCAGTGCCCGAGTGCTCGAATGGTCAGTCCGCACCTGATGCTAACATGTTTCAAGAGTCGAACTCCCTTCCTCAGAGCTCTTGTTGATTGTTTGTTGCCAACATTCTTGTTCACTGCTTTTTACCAGTCATGTTGCTGCTAGCGCAGATTGTTTCTGTGTATAATGTGGAGTCTTTTTCGTTGTCAGGTGAAAATAGTCGATGTGAATCTGATGTCGGCGATGACGGAGCTTGAGGCATTCCAAAGGGAGAAGCAGCAGAAGCTCAATGAGCTGCATGTTGTTGTTCCCTTAAAGCTACACCAGGTACAGTATTGCCCGCTCCCATGTCGCTCCCTAGCACAATAGGGCCCAATGTAGTCCAGTAAAAAATTGTTCTACATTAATACCCCAGTCACACCGGGTGCGACTTGCCATGCGATTTGCTGTGCCATGCGAGTTGCAAATCACATGGCGAGTTTCACCCTATTGTCCGCAATTAAAGTGGTTGGTTGTCCAATTGTTCTGCATTAACACCCCGGTCACACCAGGTACGACTTGCCATGCGTTTTGCCATACCATGCGATTTGCAAATCACATGGCGAGTTGCACCCTATTGTCCGCAATTAAAGTGGTCATATCAGTACGATTCCGACTTGGTTGGAGCTGCTCCGATTTCCGACTACTTCAAGTGCTACTTGCATAGACATCTAGGCAGCTGTCTTGCAAATTGCACCTCAAGACAGAATTACATCCGACTTTGAAATTGTGCGACTTCACTGGAAGTCGCACGATTTCAAAGTCGGATTGGTGTGACCGGGGGGGGGTTAAGGGCCAGTTCACACCCCAAAAATGCACTCCGGATGCGTTCTGGATTTATTTTGCTTACAGTTCACACCACACTCCGTTCCGGTGCAGTTTTGATGTATTTCCAGAACAGTTATTTGCAAAAAAATGCAGCATGGTCTACTTTTTTTCTGCACCGGAAACTGACTGGAACTGACTGCACTAGTGTCAACTAGGGCCATTGGAATACATGGAAAACACTGTGCATGCATGGAAAAAAAAAAAACCCACTGGACTGCATCTGGTGTGAACTGGCCCTATGAGGACCTGTACTGTGGTATCTGCAGAGGACAAAGAACGAGTCATGAATATTGCTTGTAGTCTCCTTGCAGCGGATCTTTTCCTCATTACTGTCTTACAAAGCCTTTCTCTGTGACTCTGTGTGGAGATGACCATTTTGGTAGAGGCAGGGCTTTGCTTCCTCACGTCAGAGCTGCCCCCCTAAAGACTCATGGTCTGATGACTGGTGGGGTAATGAAAGAGATGGCGGGAAGCACGTATCCTCAGAATGAATGAAGCAGGAGCAGGGAGATTCTTGCACTGCAGTTGCTCAGGTACAGCTTCCTCTCCAGCAAGGAGAACAGTAAGCAGAACAGTAGTGACATTACCAAATCTGAGGAGACTAGCAATCAGAGGCAGCAGCACCTTAGATGTTCTAACACTGCAGACACAGCTATGGGACTATAGAACAGGAGTGCCTAGGCACAAGATGTGCATATCTATTTCTTCAGAAGGAATGGAAGACAAAAGGTAAATCTTTCACAGTACTGCTTAGGCATGATTAATATTTCTAAATGTTCCCTATAAGACAGCAAATATTCACTTTTTGAGTTCAGCTCCACTTTAAAGGGGCACTGATACTCCAAATGTAGGTGGTGCCTTGTGAGCTCAATCACCTTGAGTTTTCTTTGTTGTTCAGTTTTTGTTTTTTTTTTCGCTTTTTTTTACAGCATTGTAGGCAGGTTATAATACTGTCTTGTATATTATAGAGAATACAGAAAAATAATGATACATTTTGTTGAGCAACCGTGTTTTATCTCATATAAAGAGTGTATCTGACAAGTGTAATATAAGAATGCGTTTGTACCTGCAAGGCAACCAAACAAGGGTGAACCTGAGAACAGGAGGGGCAATGGAAAGGCAATGTGTGGGTATGTGGGGGGAATCTTGGTGGTTTAGGGCAGTGGGATGGACCACCATGGGGTTCTGTGACCTATGGTAGGTGTTAGGTTGTAAAGAGGTTTCAGGAAAGAAGAATCAAAGCCAGGTGGAAGATATTTGTCTATCCAGGACTGCCATACTTTAGTGTGCTTAGGAATCCTATCTTGTAGCATGGCCTTCATTTTTTCATGTATCATTACTTGATGAACACTTGGGACTTTTCTAGGTCTTGACTATAGTTTGGTTGTAGTAGTAACTTGTAGTAGAAGCCTAAATTGTGTGCAGGTGATGTCAGGTGGACGCCTATTGAGAAGTGCTGTGGTTGAGTCCAGGGAGATAGTGGAACCAAGAAGATTCCAAAAAGATTGGCCAGGCATGTCCATCAGATGTGCAAGTAGGTGTCTACATTTTTGCAGCCCCCAAAGCAGGAGGGGCATATTTGTCTATCCTGGCCAGGACTAGGTACCATTGGGATAATATGTTGTAGTTTGTTTGCAGGGCTGCCAAATTTTGGGAACAGGACTTTGTGGTGACACAGATTTGACACCACTCATCAGGTTCAATGGCAACACCGAGGTCACGGCCCATTTTTTAGTATAAGAAGGGGATGAGGTGTAAGTTTGGTAATCATTGTTGGGTAAAGCATTGAAATTAGGCCTGGAGAATGGGGGTTTTAGAACATTTGTGTTCAAAACATGAGAATTGGTCTACAGAGGCTTGGGTTGGGATGGTACTTGCACAGCAGTGTTTGACTTGTACTGTAAATATTTCAGACTGCCGGAGTTTGGCACTGCTGCCATCTTGATTTTTTTTTCCCCCAAACTCTTTTTATGCCAGGCGCTGCCATCTTTTTCTTTTTTTTTTTTTAATGCAAACTCTTTTTATGCTGAGCTCTTCCAAGTACATCTAACCATCCCTGCCAAAACAACTCAAACTTACGGATGGCATTGCGGTGGCGGTAAGTAAGTTCCCTAATAGTAAAGAATTAACATATTCTATCCATTGTTTACATGCCGGAGAGGTAGGTGACCTCAAATATTTGGCAATATGTCTCCTAGCAAGGTATAACAGTCGAGAGACCATGATGTAAATTCCTGGGTGACATAGTTCAGCATCATGTGCTCCCAGTAAACATATCAAAGGATCTAAAAGTACAGTAGTTTGAGCAACTTATGAGATGGTTTGCAGGACCTTGGTCCAATATCTGGTGAGTTTTGGGCAGCGCCATATCATGTGGATAAAGTCCTTTCTATATAACTTGCATTTAGGGCAGATAGGTATCTTACCATACCTAAACAACTTCTCAGAGGTTTTGTAGACTCTGTGGGGTATAAACAGTTAGGTAAAGTAATGAGATGCTCAAAATGAGATTATGGGTATGGACTCTAAGGCCATAGCCCATTATTCGCCACTAATCTCACCCACGTCCTCTGACCATTGTACTCTACTTCTGAGGGGTGTTTCCATCTTGGATGTGATCTTAGCAGCCCCAGTAGACTCAGAGCTGTCACCCAAATCGCACTGTATGGTATTCTCCTTCTCTTTTTCCTGGGGAGGGTCCAAAAGAGCTTGGCCAGCCAGTACCAGGACAGGTTCGTCTAGTGCCTAGGGAAAGGATGTGGAACTGTGCCCCACTCATCCACTGCTAATGCATGACATAGAATGGGTGTATCGCCCTGCGCCCACTCTCTGCCCTCTTTCTTCTGGCTGCCCATGGTTGCCATACAGTCCGAACTGCACATGCATTGTCAATTGTTTGCGTTCTAGCAGTTAGAAAGTAGATGCATGGTGTGACAGCAGATCTGGAGTGTGTAGTAGGGGGGGGCGCCCCCTTTACCACTACACCCTAGGTGGCACCCCTCCTGCCCACCCCTTGTCCTGGCTCTGTGGCCAGCACAGACAGTAACCAGACACTCCCGGAAGAGGAAAGGGCTATGATATGTAAGTAAGAAACAGGTTGTGCTGAGGAAATGACTCTTCCTGGAGTAGTAGTCAAATTACCTAGCAAATTCATAGGCAAAATGTAAGTCAACAAAAATGTTTATGGAATGGAAAATTGCTACAAGTAATCTTTAAAAATGCTTGTTTTCTCTGTGCTTTTATTTGCAACTTTATAAGTTGATGATGGGGTCTCTCTAGTAGACCACCAGCCAAAATGGCCCAGTTATAATGTGTTTGTGTGACTGCACTGGTGGTGTTAGACTGTAAGCTTTTGTGGTGCATGGGCTGAAATGTGAGGTCCATGTTGTGTAATTGTCAGTTCTTTTTACATTAATAAAACAGCGTGCAGTGTATGAACAATTACAGTGGGAGACCAGTATCTTATCTTTTTACAAGTCAACCGTTAATTTAGGGCAGCACAGTGGCTAAATGGTTAGCACTTCCGCCTGGCAGTACTGAGGTCATTGGTTTGAATCCCAGCCATGGCACCACCTGCCTGGAGTTTGCATGTTCTCCCTTTGCCTGTGTGGGTTTCCTCCAACATTCCAAAGACATGCTGGCAGGTTAATTGGTTCCTGTCTAAACTGGCCCTATTATGTGTATGTACAGTTGTGTTAAAAAAAATGGCAGTGTTTGTATTCTTCTTTACAAACTCAAACATTCACTATATAAACTGAGAAATGTTTGAAAATTTTGCTTTCCTTTGAATGACTTCATGAATATTTGGTTGTAGTCGCACTGTTTCTGAGAACTGCTGTATATCTGTGTTGCATGGAGTCACCCAACTTCTGGCCCCTGTGATCAGGTATTCCAGCCCAGGATGATTGGACCACATTCCACAGTTCTTCTCTATTTCTTGGTTTTGCCTCAGAAACGGCATTTTTGATGTCACCCCACAAGTTTTCTATTGGATGAAGATCCGGGGATTGGGCGGGCCACTCCATAACGTCCATCTTGTTGGTCTGGAACCAAGATGTTGCACGTTTACTGGTGTGTTTGGGGTCGTTGTCTTGTTGGAACACCCATTTCAAGGGTATTTCCTCTTCAGCATAAGGCAGCATGACCTCTTCAAGTATTCTGATGTATTCAAACTGATCCATGATCCCTGGTATGTGATAAATAGGCCCAACACCGTAGTATGAGAAACATCCCCATATCATGATGCTTGCACCACCATGCTTCACGGTCTTCACAGTGTACTGTGGCTTGAATTCAGTGTTTGGGGGTCGTCTGACAAACTGTCTCCGCCCACTAGACCCAAAAAGAACAATCTTACTTTCATCAGTCCACAAAATGTTTGCACCATTTCTCTTTAGGCCGGTCAATGTGCTCTTTGGCAGATTGTAACCTCTTCAGCACATGTCTTTTTCCAACAGTGGGACTTTGCGGGGACTTCTTGCAGATAGCTTGGCTTCACATCGGCGTCTTCTAATTGTAACAGTCCTCACAGGGAACGTCACACCTTCTTTCATCTTCCTGGAGCTGATTGTTGGCTGAGTCCGCCCCATTTTGGCTATTCTTCTTCTATCCATTCCAATGGTAGTTTTTCGCTTTCTTCCACGTCTTTCAGGTTTTGGTTGCCATTTTAAAGCATTTGCGATCATTTTAGCTGAGCAGCCGATCATTTTCTGCACTTCTTTATATGTTTTCCCCTCTCCAATCAACTTTTTAATCAAGGTACGCCGTTCTTCTGAACAATGTCTGGAACGACCCATTTTCCTCAGAATTTCAGAGAGAAATGCACTGTAACCAGCATGTACAACATTTGCTGCCTTCCTTCCTTAAATAAGGGCAATAATTGCCACCTGTTTTTCAAAGAATGAATGACGTCACTAATAGAACTCCACACGGCTATTATTGTGAACACGCCCCTTTCAATGAGTGATTCAATGACACAGAATCAGCAGCATGCATGTCATGACTGTTGGGTCTGTTGGATTTCTATTACTCTACTACACCTGCTAGGAAATTATTTGCCATGTAGAAATATCATTTCCACCAAAAACAGTGATTGATCCGGTTAGTGATGTCTGACTGCTATTATTTTGAACACACCTGTATAAATGTGAGTTCCACTTCTGCCTGGCAGTACTCGGGTCATTGGTTTGAATCCCAACCATGGCACCACCTGCCTGGAGTTTGCATGTTCTCCCTGTGCCTGTGTGGGTTTCCTCCGGGTACTACAGTTTCCTCCCACACTCCAAAGACATGCTGGGAGGTTAATTGGTTCCTGTCTAAATTGGCCCTAGTATGTGTATGTATGAATATGAGTTAGGGAGTTAGATTGTACACCCCTTGAGGGTTAGGGACTTAGATTGTACGCCCCTTGAGGGTTAGGGACCTTAGATTGTACGCCCCTTGAGGGTTAGGGACCTTAGATTGTACACCCCTTGAGGGTTAGGGATCTTAGATTGTACGCTCCTTGAGGGTTAGGGACCTTAGACTGTACGCCCCTTGAGGGTTAGGGACCTTAGATTGTACGCCCCTTGAGGGTTAGGGACTGATGTGAATGTACAATATATATGTAAAGTGCTGCGTAAATTGATGGCGCTATATAAGTACCTGAAACAAAAAATAAATAAAATGTATTTAAATTGTACTTTTCATATGAGTCCCTCAGGAGCCATGTAGTAGTCACACCCTTTGCAACCCCTGTACGTTCTCCCCGATGTGCTTGCTTGTCATGAGATATTCCCCCATTAAATGAGTTACTTTGTGTGTCCTTTGTTCAGGTTGACTACATGATCAATGGGGAGATTCCTACTGACCTGTCCCAGGCCCTGGTCTTCACCAACCATTCCTTGGAGAGTCTGCAGCAACGCATCAAAGAGTTACAGCTGGAGAAGGTGGAGAAGAGGGAGCTGTATAAGCAGGCCAGAGAGCAGCACAAGCAGCTGATCCGAGAACGCAAGGAGATGGAGGTCAAAATCGAGGGTGAGTTCTGGAGGTACAGATGGTAGAGATACAATGATCCACTCTCAGGTCTGAAGAGCCACAACCAGGGGCAGACTGATAACTCATGGGGCCCCTGGGCAATAGGGGATCATGGGGCCCCTGTGTCCTTGCCCAAACTCAAAAAGCCAATGAAAAAGGTACCAGGGGCATCTCATGGGGCCCCATACTGACCCCGGGCCCTCGGGGAGTGCCCAAGTTTACAAATGGTGAGTCCGCCCCTGGCCACAACAAAACTTAAGGGCAAACCCAGATTTTCGTTTGCATGAAAGTTATGAAAATTGGTTCCTCAGAACATTCTGTCTCGCCAATACTTTTTTTGTAGCCCTTAAATTTTCATTCAGATGTGCTATTTCAGGGGAATCCCAGATGTATTAAACAGGTTCCAATATGTATGATTTTTTGAGAATTTTTCTGTCCTGCTCCTTCAAATTTTCTCGTCACCATAGTCCAATGAATGCTGATTTGACCCCAGGAACGGTTAGAAAATTGAATGAATGTTCTAAACATGAAAATTGTTTATGGAATTTCTACTGGTGGATGGCCATCTTAACTCTTTGACCAAAACTTTTCAGTGATCAGCGGTATTCAGGGATTGGATGTTGAGATGTTGAGAATTGTAACGGAACCGGACCCCGACTGCACTAGGGTATTTGTTAGAATACCGCTTCCCTGTCAAAACACCGTCCACGGACCCCACCGCTGGCCATACAAGACTAGACAACACCAGTCTTGTATTAAACCAGGAAATAGACGGCTTTATCATAGACACAAGATATATACATTCAAGAGAACAATTCTCCCCTCCCTGCATAAGGACACAGGGCGGGGCAAACCACATCTAGCAACAAGAAACACATCAGCAGACACCCCTCCACCAAACCAATACACAAACACATACAGTTGTGTTCAAAATTATAGCAGTCAGACATCACTAACCGGATCAATCACTGTTTTTGGTGGAAATGATATTTCTACATGGCAAATAATTTCCTAGCAGGTGTAGTAGAGTCATAGAAATCCAACAGACCCAACAGTCATGACATGCATGCTGCTGATTCTGTGTCATTGAATTACTCATTGAAGGGCGTGTTCAATATACTAGCCGTGTGGAGTTCTATTAGTGAGGTCATTCATTCTTTGAAAAACAGGTGGCAATTATTGCCCTTATTTAAGGAAGGAAGGCAGCAAATGTTGTCCATGCTGGTTACAGTGCATTTCTCTCTGAATTCTGAGGAAAATGGGTCGTTCCAGACATTGTTCAGAAGAACAGCGTACCTGATTAAAAAGTTGATTGGAGAGGGAAAACATATAAAGAAGTGCAGAAAATGATCGGCTGCTCAGCTAAAATGATGGCAAATGCTTAAAATGGCAACCAAAACCTGAAAGACGTGGAAGAAAGCGAAAAACTACCATTGGAATGGATAGAAGAATAGCCAAAATGGCGCGGACTCAGCCAACAATCAGCTCCAGAAAGATGAAAGAAGGTGTGACGTTCCCTGTGAGGACTGTTACAATTAGAAGACGCCGATGTGAAGCCAAGCTATCTGCAAGAAGTCCCCGCAAAGTCCCACTGTTGGGAAAAAAACATGTGCTGAAGAGGTTACAATCTGCCAAAGAGCACATTGACTGGCCTAAAGAGAAATGGGGCAACATTTTGTGGACTGATGGAAGTAAGATTGTTCTTTTGGGTCTAGTGGGCGGAGACAGTTTGTCAGACGACCCCCAAACACTGAATTCAAGCCACAGTACACTGTGATGACCGTGAAGCATGCAGGTGCAAGCATCATGATATGGGGATGTTTCTCATACTACGGTTTGGGCCTATTTATCGCATACCAGGGATCATGGATCAGTTTGAATACATCAGAATACTTGAAGAGGTCATGCTGCCTTATGCTGAAGAGGAAATGCCCTTGAAATGGTGTGTTCCAAGACAACGACCCCAAACACACCAGTAAACGTGCAACATCTTGGTTCCAGACCAACAAGATGACGTTATGGAGTGGCCAGCCCAATCCCCGGATCTTCATCCAATAGAAAACTTGTGTGGGGTGACATCAAAAATGCCGTTTCTGAGGCAAAACCAAGAAATAGAGAAGAACTGTGGAATGTGGTCCAATCATCCTGGGCTGGAATACCTGATCACAGGGGCCAGAAGTTGGGTGACTCCATGCAACACAGATGTACAGCAGTTCTCAGAAACAGTGCGACTACAACCAAATATTCATGAAGTCATTCAAAGGAAAGCAAAATCTTCAAACATTTCTCAGTTTTATATAGTGAATGTTTGAGTTTGTAAAGAAGAATACAAACACGGCCATTTTTTTGAACCGTTCTAATATTCACTTTTCTTCCATTTTTTTTTAGAGGAACAACACAAATTTGATGTATTTTTCTTCATGTTGTGATTTGGAATAGAATGTGTCGTGTTCCCAATGCATTTGTTGTGGATGGAAATAAAAGGATTAGAAGGATTTTCAGCTTTATTCACTTTTTTCAACACACTGCTATTTTCTGAACACAACTGTACATCCCATAATAGTTTGCTCCCAAGCAAGACACACAATAGAACAATGGGATGCAACCATATGGCATTAAACAATCCACAACCCCCACCTATCTCCTAGACATGTCTACACAATATCAGGACATATCACTCTGCACCCCTAACAGGCACAGGTGACTACACATAAGAGGGATATGGGAAGCTGGGACAGGGGTCTCCCCATCCTTCCAAAGTGAGCTGTATTCCATGGGCCCCCCCACCCAAAGTCACTCCCGTCACAAGAATATCACATAGGTAGGCCAAAGATTATTCAATTTTCTTTTTGCAGTCAGTGTTGATGGGGGAATCCCTCTTGCTGATTTATTGTGTTCTTCTAGCGAGGAGCCCTCTCTGCCGGCAGAACACATGGAGCTAAAGCTGCCAGCGGTGATCATATGGAAAAAAATCTGACAAGCCGGTTTTGTACTTAAGTCAATCTATGGATTGACTTCAGCACAACCAGCCTGCCCATACATGGAATTCGAATCTCTGCCTGTCCTTGCTGAACTGACTGAAATTTGTTCCATCTATGGCTTGCTTTACTGGCAGATCCGAAAGATCAATTTGCTGAGCAGATTTGGGAAGAGGGCAACATCTGCTAGAAATTGCACATCCTTGCCTATGGTGAAGCTGTCCTTGGATGGATTAATTACTTCCCTCGCATCCCCCCATCCCATTTGTTCTGTGCTGCTGCCCCGCCACAATTAACTGGTATGTCCATACAGTGAAGGAAGTGCCTTGTCGGCGTAGTGTGTTACTAGTGTGTGTGTGACTGTGGTCCCAGCTGCTGGAGATCATTGACAAGATCCTCACGTGTAGTTCTGGGATGATTCCTCACTGTTCTCATGATCATTGACACACTCCACGAGGTGAGATCTTGCATGGTGCACACAGACCTAGGAGTGACTGACACTTGTTTTGTGTTTCTTCCATTTGTGAATGATTTGCACCAACTGTTGTCAACCTTCTCACCAAGCTGCTTGGCCATAGTTTGGTAAGCCCAGCGTCCAGCCTTGTGTAGGTCTACCATCTTGTCCTGACATCCCTAGGACAGCTCTTTGGTCTTTGCCATGGTGGAGAAGTTTGGACATCTGATGGTTTGATTGCTCCTGTGGACAGGTGTCTTTTATACAGCTAACACAATTGAGATTAGCAGCACTCCCTTTAAGAGACTGCTTCTAATCTCAGCTTGTTACCTGTATGATGAAGACACCTGGGAGCCAGAAATCCTGCTGAATGATAGGGGATCAAATCCTTCTTTCCCTAGATCATGAACATGCAGATCAGTCATCATTTGTTAGACGCATTACTGCTGAATTTGTTGTTGTATTCTGTCTCTCAGTGTTTACAACCGAAACATTCAATTGTTAGACCGATCACTTTCTTTGTGTGGGGCGAAACATTCAAAATTATCAGACCGGGGAATTCATATACGAATTTTCCTTCACTGTATATTGCTCAAAAATTTCATCCAAATTCCCAATGATTTAATATTAAATTATACCACAAAATAGTGTGCAGGTTAAAAAAACAGCTAATAAACCAATAACATCTGTGTGTCACTCGAGATGAGCGTAGAAATGAAAAAATTGCGATTCGGCTGGATTCGAGCGAATTCCAGTGTCTTGTGAAAATTCGATTCGATGCGACTTTCTCCGCCTACGAAGATGACCTTATTTAAAGGGTTTCTAGCTTCAGAGAGCCTTTAAATTAGTGAGAAACCTGTCCTTTAATTTAAATGCCCTTGGAGATGAGGAAAGGGGAAGGGGAAGGAGAAGGATGAGGAGAAGGAGAAGGATGAGAAAAGGAGAAGGGAAGGATGAGAAGAAAGGGGAAGGTGGAAGAAGGAAAGGATGGAAGAAGGGAAGGAGAAGGTGAGAAGAAGGGAAGGGAAGGATGGAAGAAGGAGAAGGAGAAAGGTGAGAAGAAGGGAAGGATGAGAAAGGAGAAGAGAGGAAAAGAAAGGGGAGAAAGAAAAGGGTGAGAAAGGGAAAAGGGTGAGAAGGAGAAGGTAGAAAGAAAAGGCAGAAAAGGGAAAAGGGAGAAGAAGGGGAAGGGAAGGAGAGAAGAAGGGGAAGGATGAGAAAAAGGAGAAGGAGAAGGATGAGAAGAAAAAAAAAGGATAAAGGGAGGATGAGAAAGGGGAAGGATGAGAAAAAGAAGGGTGAGAAGAACGAAAAGGATTTTTGGGGGGAAAAAAAGAAGATGAGAAGAAGGAGAAGGTGAGAAGAAGGA